>JAJAGP010000187.1:0-437735 GCA_025084515.1 Ancistrus triradiatus | reverse complement strand
TCTGAGAGAGCTTTTCCCTTTCCCTGAACCATGATGTTGAACAACCTTTGTTTTCAGGCCATTTGAGAGTTGTTTTGAGGCTCCCATGTTGCCACTCTTCAGAGAAGATGCAAAGAGGAGAAAAACTTCCAATTGGCCACCTTAACACGTTCTCATAGTTGGATTCACTTGTGTATGTAGATCTAATGTAGATCTAGGGTCAATGAGCTTACAAAACAAATTTTGTGTTCCAATAATTAGTGCTAAAGGTATTCAAATGACAAGGGTGCCCAAATTTATGCACCTGTCTAATTTTGTTTGAATAATTACTGTACACTTTCTGTAAAACCTATAAACTTAACTTCACTTCTCAAATATCACGCTGTTCATCTGCTATATGATATATTTACCTGAAATTGCTGAGCTGGACAACCAATAATTTATAAAGAAAAATCATGAAAATTATCAGGGGTGCCCAAACTTTTTCATACGACTGTATACTGTTAAGCATGATGGTGACTTTACCATTCTATACTGGATATCTTGTGCAGAAAAAAGGAAGACAGGGTTCTACTAACTATTAACTAATTCAGCATGTTTTTCTTTCAAAAATGTTTGCATGGCATTGTCATTGTAATACAGTACAGTAAAGAAAAGAAACGTAGCTTAAATGATTCAAAACATTGCAATAAAATGTAATTTGAGAATTTGAAATGACCTCTGCAGTTTTCAGACATAAATACTATTGGAAGCCTATGGGTGGGTATCAAACACAAGTGGAAGCCAGAACTTAAAGCATTATACAAGAAAGATGGTGAAAATCCTACAGCAAAAATACAAAGACTATTGCAAGGGAACATTTGGATATTGTGATGCCTGACAAAGAGGTGTTACTGAGAAGACTGACTGAGTAGATGGCCAAAATTGTGTATGTTTCTTTTTTCCTATATGTTAATCTCAGCAAACAAAAAAGTGTATTAAAACCTGCAGAAATACGTCAGACTTAAAATATACATTAGTTTATTTTCATTTCTCTCCCACTCTCATTTGCTGCTATGTTTACACTCTGAATACATAAACTGCCTGTTTGTGCTGGTTCCATGTAAACAGGCTCATTATTACTAATTAGCTTGTGTATTTATAGCCCTATTCTCTTTTTAATGTCCTAGTATGTGCACAGAAATATAGATCCATATCACTCTGGTTTTATGTGGTCCCTGTTGTCTTAGCTCACTAGTTATATATCCAAATCTCATGATTCTTTATATACTGGTTCCCAAAGTTGTTTCAGCTGCCATCTGAAGCCAAGATTATAAAGACATGCTTGCAACAGTTCTATTTTTTACTCTCTCTCTCTTTGTTATAAAAAAAAAAAACAAAAAAAAACACAAAAAAAAACAAAAAAAAAACCATTGTGGCATACTTGATCGTTGTTAACAAGTTGTTAGGATTCATAACAATATGTGTTTGTTTGTAGCAGAATAAGTTCTTTCTTTTTGCCTTAGCATTCACTACAATCTGCCCATAACCCATCAACTCTTACTTAATTAGAGTGACGAATTACAAAGGGAATGACCACATTTATTCACAGAAGACAAATACTGTTTTTCTACTTTGAAAAGAAGGTAATCAATTTTACTCAGTTCCAAAGGCTCTAAAATATGTTAACTTTAGGTTTCAAGGCCTTTTATCTTTGCAATCAAGCTGTACTGTCAGGAGACATGGCAGTGTCTATATCAATAGCAGCTACTCTCATGCGATTTTTATGGAGCTTGGGGAACACTGTGTGATGGAAATTATAATAAGATTAGAGATGATCCTTAGGATTGGCTAGTATGTAAAAAGTACAAAGTGTAGCTGTTATGCTTTGTTTTCTCAGGGAAAGTGTAGCTGTTGTTTTAGGAAATGTTTAAAGAACAATCGTGTTTTTAAATATAATGCTTTATAGATGTATAGCGGTTTTGCTTACAAAATAAGTGGCAGGTTAGACTTATTGCTTGGTTTTAGTCTGAAAACTATGGAGTGCATGGCAGTGTAAGCAAGTAGAAAGCCACTGCTCTCTAAATAGAATATTGTCCATCTGCAGTTTGCTAAGGGTCACATGGCTATTAGAAAAGCATTTTGTGGATGGACAAGTCCAAAATAGAAACGTTTTTACTTAAATGAGAACCATTATATATGGAGAAAGGAAAACACTGTGTTCCAGCATAAGAACCCTAAACATTTGTGCAACATGTTGGTGGTACTATGGTGGTTTGTGCCTGTTTTGCTGCATCTGGGCCATTATGTCTTGTCATCATTGATGAAACAATGAATTATGAATTATAGCAGCAATTTTTGAAGAAAAAAAAAAAGACACCATGAATAGAGGTGCAATTTTATGCATGCAATGTAATATCATGCCACTGAATTTCTGCTTCAGGCACGGTCTAATTATTATGAGCATTACAAGGCACCAAAAATGACTTGTTCTTCAGTTACTTAGGGGTGCAAGTTCGCTTCAAACTTCCTTTGCCTTCCTTTGCCATAACATTGGGCTCTTCTGAAATCAACTATAAAAACTCATTGACCAAAAAAAAAAAAAAAAAGAGATAGTTGTCAGTTGACATCCACCCATACAGTGGGGCAAAAAAGTATTTAGTCAGCCACTGATTGTGCAAGTTCTCCTACTAAGAAAGATGAGAGAGGTCTGTAATTTTCTGCGTAGGTACACTTCAACTATGAGAGACAAAATGAGAAAAGAAAATCACATTGTAGGATTTTAAAGAATTTAATTGTAAATTATTGTGGAAAATAAGTATTTGGTCAATAACAAAAACCCAACTCAGTACTTTGTAACATAAACTTTGTTGGCAATGACAGATGTCAAACGTTTCACCAGGTTTGCACACACTGTAGCTGGTATTTTGGCCCATTCCTCCATGCAGATCTCCTCTAGAGCAGTGATGTTTTGGGGCAGCACGGACTTTCAACTCCCTCCACAAATTTTCTATGGGGTTGAGGTCTGGAGACTGGCTAGGCCACCCCAGGACCTTGAAATGCTGTTTACGGAGCCACTCCTCCGTCATGCTGGAAGACCCAACCACGTTCCATCTTCAATGCTCTCACAGACGGCAGGAGGTTTTGGCTTAAAATCTCACGATACATGGTGCCATTGTTGTCACAGTGCACACTACATTTCCTGTCACTGGCAGGCAGCCAGCCATCATCACCTTCATTTACAGTGTTGTCATGAATGAGAATCCTGGACTGGATCCATATCGTACTTAGCAATGAATCCAGGTTGTGTGCAGGACATCCTGTGGCCATATGTGTTTCCACTCATGGCAGAGCTTTCAACTAACATTTTTCAGCAGGATAACGCTTGCCCAAGCAGAGCTAGGGTTTCCCAGGAATGACCAAAAAGTTCTCATATTATACTACATGATATTCTCCCAATCCTCTTCTGGATCATCCACATGCTCTCTGGCAAACTTCAGACGAGCCTGGACATGTACTGGCATAAGCGGGGGGCACTGCAGGATCTGTGTCCCTCTTAACGTAGTGTGTTACTGATGGTAGCCTTTGTTACTTTGGTCCCAGCTCTCTGCAAGTCATTCAGCAGGTCCCTCCGTGTAATTCTGGGTATTTTGCTCACCGTTCTCATGATCATTTTGTCCACCACGGGATGAGATCTTGTGTGATTGAGGGAGATTATCAATTGTCTTGTATGTCTTCCATTTTCTTACAGTTGCTCCCACAGTTGATTTATTCACACCAACCTGTTTGCCTATTGTAGATTCACTCTTCCCAGCCTGATGCAGGTCTACAATTTTCTTCCTGGTGTCCTTCCTGGTCTTGGCCATGTTTGAGTTTGGAGTCTGACTATTTGAGGCTGTGGACAGGTGTCTTTTATACAGATAACGAGGTCAAACAGGTGCCATTAATACAGGTAACGAGTGGAGGACAGAAGAGCTTCTTAAAGAAGAAGTTACAGGTCTGTGAGAGCCAGAAATCTTGCTTGTTTGTGGGTGACCAAATACAGATTTTCCACCATAATTTACACTTATCTCTCATAGTTGAAGTGTACCTATGATGAAAATTACAGACCTCTCTCATCTTTTTAAGTAGGAGAACTTGCACAATCAGTGACTGACTAAATACTTTTTTGCCCCACTGTAAGTGTCTGTTCACACTATTTGTTTTTCAGATGCTTGGAGACTGACCTTTCTGATGAGCTTGACTGTCGGAGCCTCAATCTGTGTCATTCTTAATTTGTGCCAGTTGACATTGATAAGCCACCTATCAAGATAGAAAAATTCACAGTATGTGTCATTATACTTGTGTATATACATTTTTTATTGCCAGTTTATATACATTTACATTTAGTCAGTTGGCATAATCTTACAAGGCACAGTCTAAGAAATTGTGGGTTAAGGACTTTGCTTAAGGGTCCAGTGGCAGCATAGCATGCTGGGGCTTGAACTCTGCACCTTCTGGTCCATAGTCCAGGATCTCTGTGCCACCACAGTCTAAGTTATATTATACCTTGTTGTAAATAAAAAAATACAAAATAAAAAAAAAATATATACTCTCACTGACAAAAAAATAATGCACTAAGAAGATTCATTGGAATCGAATGAAACTTTACATGTGTAGATGTAATGATGGTATATGTAAATGATTACACTGTTGGAGTAAAAAGATACATTTTTGGGGGAAAACTGTACAATTGAAAGGAGGCTCTAGTACCCTGTTAGGCCATATCTAGCAATGATACAAGATGAGTTACAGTTGGGTATGGAAGCATAAGTGTTCCATATGTTATCCAGTTGCATATTTGTCCCACAGATGTTGCAGCTTGGCCTGTAGATCCTACACTCTCTTAGGTTGCTGAACCTGGTGTCCCTGCCAGTCCCATAAATGCTCGATTGGTGATAAATCTGGTGACTGTTCAGTCCAATGAAAAGTGTTGCAATCTGGCGGAAACATTTCTAGGACACCCTTACTGTGTGTGGGCAAGCATTATCCCTGTCATAAGAGGCAACACGTGGCTGCAGGATGTTCTGCACATATCGCTGATTTGGTGGTGTCCAACGCATCACTACTAGTGGTGACTGAATGTTATATGTGATGGCTCTCCAGATCAACACATCAGCAGTTGGGGCAGTGTGTCACTCCACAGCAAAGGCAGTAAATCCTGCTGTGGAGCACTCATCATAAGTCTCCATACTCTAACCCAACTGTCATCAGATCCCAAACAGAACCTAGTTTCAACACGAACAAACCATCTGGGCTGTCCGGTGCCTGTTTTCCATGTATGCATGCCCTTACAGAACCACTGCTCCCAATAACTCCTAACAGCTAGGTCAGAACAGCCTAGATATCAGGCAATTTGTTGAAATGGCCATCCTGTTTCTCTCAGTCCAGTGATGTGCCCCTCTCAAAGTCTGTAAACTGGGCATAACATCTTTGAGTTCATCGTAGAGGCCCCACTTTTTTGCCCCACTGTATATACATATACATACAATGGGGCAAAAAAGTATTTAGTCAGCTACTAATTAGCAATATGAGAGAGGTCTGTAATTTTCATCATTAGTACACTTCAACTATGAGAGACAAAATGAAAATGAAAACTCCAGGACATCACATTGTAGGATTTTTAAAGAATTGAATTGTAAATCATGCTGGAAAATAAGTCTTTGGTCACCCACAAACAAGCAAGATTTCTGGCTCTCACAGACGTGTAACTTCTTTAAGATGCTCTTCTGTCCTCCACTTGATACCTGTATTAATGGCACCTGTTTGACGTCGTTATCTGTATAAAAGACACCTGTCCACAGCTTCAAACAATCAGACTCCAAACTCAACAATGGCCAACACCAAAGAGCTGTCGAAGAACACCAGAAAGAAAATTGTAGACCTGCACCAGGCTGGGAAGAGTGAATCTACAATAGGCATGCAGGTTGGCATGAATAAATCAACTGTGGGAGCAATTGTAAGAAAATGGAAGACATACAAGACTGTTGATAGACATACAAGACCAAGATCTCATCCCGTGGGGTCAAAATGATCATGAGAACGGTGAGCAATAATCCCAGAACTATACGGAGGGACCTGATGAATGACCTGCAGAGAGCTGGGACCAAAGTAACAAAGGCTACCCTCAGTAACACACTACGCCGAGAGAGACTCAGATCCTGCAGTGCCAGGTGTGTCCCCCTGCTTAAGCAAGTACATGTCCAGGCCCATCTGAAGTTTGCCAGAGAGAATATGAATGATCCAGAAGAGGATTGGGAGAATATCATGTGGTCAGATGAAACCAAAATAGAACTTTTGCGTGGATGAAAAGAATGCTGAGTTGCATTCCCAACACCATACCTACTGTGAAGCATTGGGGTGGAAGCATCATGCCTTGGGGCTGGTTTTCTGCAAAGGGGACAGGACGACTGATCCGTGTTAAGGGAAGAATGAACGGGGCCATGTATCGTGAGATTTTTAAGCCAAAATCTCCTTCCATCAGTGAGGGCATTGAAGATGGAACATGGCTGGGTCTTCCAGCATGACAATGATCCCAAATACACCGCTCGGGCAACAAAGGAGTGGCTCCGTAAAAAGCATTTCAAGGTCCTGAAGTGGCCTAGCCAGTCTCCAGACCTCAACCCCATAGACAATTTGCGGAGGGAGTTGAAAGTCCGTGTTGCCCAGCAACAGCCCCAAAACATCACTGCTCTAGAGGAGATCTGCATGGAGGAATGGGCCAAAATACCAGCTACAGTGTGTGCAAACCTGGTGAAGGCTTATAGGAAACGTTTGACCTCTGTCATTGGCTACAAAGTTTATGTTACAAATTATTGAGTTGGGCTTTTGTTATTGACCAAATACTTGTTTTCCACCATAATTTACTATTAAAGTCTTTAAAAATCCTACAATGTGATTCCCTGGATTTTTTTTTTCATTTTGTCTCTCATACTTGGTGTACCTATGATGAAAATTACAGACTTCTAAGTAAGAGAACTTGCACAATCAGTGGCTGACTAAATACTTTTTTGCCCCACTGCATATATACAGTTTACAATAAATACTGCATTTAAAGTGAACCAAATAAATAAACTGATCTTGAAGAATGGATGTGTGGATGGATGGGTCATTGGATGAATGTATGGTTGGATGGATGGATGGATGGAAGGATGGATGAGTGGATGGAGGAATGGATAGTTAGCTGGTTGGATGAGTGGTGTCACCTGTGATTGCGAATGTCTTTAATGCCATCTTTGGTGTTTCCTAACCTCTGCCCTGGACGTGGTCTACAAAACAGAGTATGAACAATTTGTTACCTCTTAATTTGAATTAAAGTTTAATATAAAACAAAGCAGCCATTCATATTCTGTGAAGACATTAATTAGCATTTAATCTCCTACAGAGGGTAAATAAAATCTTTCTATTAGTCATACATTTCATACATAAAGCTAAACACCCACCACCCCAAGGAGTAGTCAACCAACAAAGACCAACCACAAGCAATACATGTAATATTCACAAGGTCACAAAGGAATCTAGGGTAACTTCTAAACAACTAACCTCTTCTTCTAAACTTCTAACAAACACTTGCAAGTTATCGCAAACGCTTGGTTGCAGTTGTTGCTGCTAAAGGCGACCCAACCAGTTATTAGGCTTAGGGGGCAATCACTTTTTCACACAGGGCCATGTAGTTTTGGATTTTTTTCTCTCTTAATAATAAACGCCTTCATTTAAAAACTGCATGTTGTGGTTACTTGTGTTGTCTTTGACTAATATTTAAAGTGGTTTAATATTCCAAAACAATTAAATTTGACAAATATGCAAAACATAGGAACTCAGGAAGGGGGGCAAACACTTTTTCACACCACTGTAGATAACCTAATGTAATATTTTTTCTCTGATTTGTTTAACTGAGTTCTGTTTATCTAGATTTGTGTGGAGATATGATGTTTTATATATGGAAATGTGGAAAAAGGGTTCAAATGTTGAAGTACAATAATATATAACAATATCTGAAATGACTTTATGGGATGAAGACAATATACTCATATAACTAATAAAATTCTGACATGTTAGCACCTTTATAATTTATCCACCTGATTAGTTAAAAGTATTTATGTTGTGTTCATGGTGTACACTCCCGTTCTTAAGTGGAGTGAATTCAGGCAAATAGGGCATTGTAGCTCCTATTCTTAATTTTTTTCATTAGCAATACCCAAACTGTCACTCCGAACCTGAATACTAGGGCTGTTTCTTACCTGCACAGTTTGCTAATAAGAGACCGGGCAGCCTCTCCCATGAAAGGAGGGAATTTTATCACACCATCCAAAACCTTGGTGTAGATCTTCTGTGGATCTGAGCTTGAAAATGGTGGGCTTAAAAACACAAACAAAATGAAAATCATGATGACTGTGTAGTTGTTAACTTTATACATTGTTAATTCTAGTTTATATATATATATATATATATATATATATATATATATATATATATAGTCATTAGTCATTATAAAAAGCATACGGACAAAAGGGGTTTTTCTGTTTCCATTTTCAGATATATGTAAAGATTCTTGCATTTAAGGGGTAAAGTAGAGATGCTCTTACTCCATCCATTAGCTGCCATAGCACTACCAAGCTAGTACAGGCCTCTGAGTCTGTCCAGGGTCTTTCCATTTTCTTTGTCAGGTTTATTTGTCAGCCAGAACATTATAAGCACCTGCCTAATATTGTGTAGGTCCCTCTTACGCCACCAATCCTCTAAACCAGGGGTCGGGAACCTATGGCTCACGAGTCAGATGTGGCTCTTTTGATGGCTGCATCTGGCTCGCAGACAAATCTTTAATAAAAAAATAATAACGTTAAAAATATAAAACATTCTCATGTATTTCAATCCATTAATTTCCTACCGATCATTTTCATAGTTGCGGGTGGCTGGAGCCAATCACAGCTGTCCTCGGAGAAAACACCAAATTTTTATTGGATAATGCGTAACGTACACGGATCGTTGTGAGGTCCGGAAATTAATCTTCCCTCCTTTTAATCAAGTAGTCAGTTAGCTAATTGCAGAAACCCTTTTATCGAAGAAGATGGCTAAAATTAAAAAAGATGAGGAGTATCGTACTTTTCACCAGGAATGGACAGAGGAATTCGCCTTTGTGGAGAGAGCAGGTTCTGCAGTGTGTTGAAAATGCAATGATAAAATTGCATCGATGAAACGGTCAAATATAAAGCGGCACTTCGACACACGCCATACTACATTTGCATCTAAATATCCTGCGGGGGACAGCAGAAAGAAAGCATGTCAAGAGCTACTGTGCAGAGTGCAAGCTAGTCAACAGTAACTCCGTGTTTGGACCCAACAAAGTGACTGGAATTCGGCTAGCTTTGCTGGTGGTTTAGCAATTGTGAGAAACGGAAAGCCATTCACAGATGGGGAGTATGCCAAAACATTCATGCTTGATGTTGCCAATGAACTTTTTGACGACTTTTCGGACAAAGACAAGATAATCAAAGGGGCCAATATTTGTGTAGTGTGGCAAGATGCATTATCCTGCCAAAAGATATCACTGCCATTAGGGAATGTTGTTGGCATGAAGGGGTGTAACATCCACATAAATGCCAGAGCTCAACTCAACCCAACAGAAAATTGCCCAGACCATCATAAAGCCAATGTTACAGTGGTGCTTGAAAGTTTCTGAACCCTTTAGAATTTTCTATACTTCTGCATAAAATGACCTAAAACATCATCAGATTTTCACACAAGCTCTAAAAGTAGATAAAGAGAACCCAGTTAAACAAATCAGACAAAAATATTATACTTGGTCATTTATTCACTGAGGAAAATGATCCAATATTACATATAAGTGAGTTGCAAAAGTATGTGAACCTTTAGCCCATTCCTCCATACAGAACAGCTTCAACTCTGGGATGTTGGTGGGTTTCCTCACATTAACTGCTCACTTCAGGTCTTTCTACAACATTTCAATTGGATTAAGGTCAGGACTTTGACTTGACCATTCCAAAACAGTATGTGATTAGGATAAGCAGTTAATTTGAAGGTGAAATTAGAGTCAGGTATTTTCAATAAATGGGATGACAATCAGGTGTGAGTGGGCACCTAGTTTTATTTAAAGAACAGCCATCTATCAAAGTCTGCTCTTCACAACACACATTTGTGGAAGTGTATCATGGCACGAACAAAGGAGATTCCTGAGGACCTCAGAAAAAGAGTTGTTGATACTCATCAGACTGGAAAAGGTTACAAAACCATCTCTAAAGAGTTTGGACTCCACAAATCCACAGTCGAACAGATTGTGTACAAATGGAGGACATTCAAGACCATTGTTATCCTCCCCAGGAGTGATCGACCAACAAAGATTACACCAAGAGCAAGGCGTGTAATAGTTGGCGAGGTCAGAAAACACCCCAGGGTAATTTCTAAGCAATTGAAGGCCTCTCTCACATTGGCTAATGTTAATGTTCATGAGTCCACCATCAGAAGAACACTGAACAACAATAGTGTGCATGGCAGGGTTGCAAGGAAAAAGCCACTGCTCTCCAAAAAGAACATTGCTGCTCATCTGCAGTTTGCTAAAGATCACGTGAACAAGCCAGAAGGCTACTGGAAGAATGTTTTGTGGATGGATGAGAGCAAAATAGAACTTTTTGGTTTAAAAGATAAGCGTTATGTTTGGAGAAAGTAAAACACTGCATTCCAGCAGAAGAACCTTATCCCATCTGTGAAACATGGTGGTGGTAGTTTAATGGTTTGGGCCTGTTTTGCTGAATCTGGGACAGGACGGCTTGCCATCATTGATGGAACGATGAATTCTGAATTATATCAGAGAATTCTAAAGGAAAATCTTAGGACACCTGTCCATGAACTGAATCTCAAGAGAAGGTGGGTCATGCAGCAAGACAACGACCCTAAGCACACAAGTCATTCTACCAAAGAATGGTTAAAGAAGAATAAAGTTAATGTTTTGGAATGGCCAAGTCAAAGTCCTGACCTTAATCCAATCGAAATGTTGTGGAAGTGCCTGAAACGAGCCGTTAATGTGAGGAAACCCACCAACATCCTAGAGTTGAACCTGTTCTGTACGGAGGAATGGGCTAAAATTTCTCCAAATGTGCAGGACTTATCAGCAGTTACAGGAAACGTTTAGTTGCAGTTATTGCTGCACAAAGGGGTCACACCAGATACTGAAAGCAAAGGTTCACATACTTTTGCCCCTCACTAATATGTAACATTGGATCATTTTCTTCAATAAATACATGACCAAGTATAATATATTTTTCTCATTTGTTTTATGAATGTGAATTAATTCCACCTGACAGTGGTTATAATGTTGTCTTTGATCGGAATATGTTTAAAATAGACCCTGATATTTTAATAAGTGTAAATATGTTTCTGTTTTGTCTTTTTTGGTTGTGGGTGATTGGGACTACATCTCCCACAATACCAGTTCTCCTCTTTCTAGCTATGCTGCTATAGCTAATGCTGCCGGGGTCTCATGCTACACATGGCATCAGTGATTGTTAATAGACACTGTGATCTTAATCAATAACTAATTACATTTTCTGTTTCTCTCCGAGCTGATGTTCATGATGTTCATCCGCTGCAGCTTCACTCAAGCTGCTTCTGTCATCAGCTCCAGCCCAGTCATTCCCGGGCCACTTAATGCCGATGTGCATACTTCACATTTTATTTTAACTATGACTCCATGACTTTAGTTTCGTTCTTAGATTTATCATCTACGCCGCCCAAGGAGGTTGGGTCCCTTTTTGAGTCTTGGTCCTCCCAAGGTTTCTTCCTGCAACATTTAGGGAGTTTTTCCTTGCGACTGTCGCCCCTAGGCTTGCTCAATTTGGGATTGGACGTAGTTATTAGGAGATAATCTAAACTTGTAAAGTTGCTTTGAGACAATGCGCCATTGTAAAAAGCGCTATATAAATAAATATGACTTGGTTTGACTTGATTTTGTTTTCTCTAGCCATGTTTATTGTGCCATGCAGCTATACTGATCTTGTTTACTTTAGTCATGCCATGCAGCTTAGCTGGTCTTGTTTTCTCTAGCCATGCCATGCAGTTTAGCTGATCTTATTTACCCTAGCCACTTTTGTCTATGCCTTGCTGATCTTGTTTTCCTGAGACCTTGTGTTTAAAATAAGTTGTTTAATTTTGTTCTGGAATCTGCATTTTGTCTGCCCTTGCCTCACCCCCACCGTAACATTATGCTACCACCAGTTAAGCAGAAGGTGGGTTCCAGTCCCATGCCATGTTTGCAAGACCTTTTTTGACGGGGACCCTAATCAGTACTTTGTGGACCAGTGTAGGACCTATTCTCCCCCGTTTCCGAACTCCTCGTGCCTCTTAGCCCCGAAAATGAGCTGTTAGCGTCCAGTAGTTCGTTATCTGAGCATGCTAGCCCTGTTTCCGAGCTTGCTGCACCGTTTAGCTCTGTAGATAAGTCGCTAGCACCATGTAACCTTGTATCTGAGTACCCTAGCCCCGTTTCCATGCTTGCCACGCCATTTGGCTCTGTAGATGAGCCACTATCGCCATGTAACCCCGTATCTGAGTACATTAGCCCTGTTTCCGAGCTTGCCGCACTGTTTGGCTCTGTAAATGGGCAGCTAGTGCCCTGTAACCTGGTATCTGAGTGCATTAGCCCCGTATCTGTTCACACCGTGCCTGTTGGCTCCGTTGATGAGGCCTTGCCAGTGGCTGCCCTCTCCCGAGAGGCCTTGCCTGAGGTCACTCGTTCCCGTGAGGCTCTTCCAGAGGACATCCACAGTGAGCTGCCTCGCCCTGTTTCCAAGCCAGACCCTTGCCTTCCTTCCGACCTCCCGCCACCCACCCATGTCAGGTGCGGTTGCCCTGACGATCAAGTGCCAGGTGGTGAACATGACCCTCCTGGGTGTCGCCCCGAAAGGAAAGGAAAGGGCATTGCCGAGCGGCCCTGGTGGTGGGAGGTGGGTTTGGAGTTCGTGGACGGACTCCTTAAGGTGGGGGGCGATAACAGTAGGATCCCTGCCCTGTCCCTGGTTTTTGTTTTGTTTTTTCAGTTGTGGCCTATTGGGAGTAATCGGACTTTTCGGTTGTGGCCGATTGGGATTGGTTTTGGTTTTGTGACTGCTATTGGCTTGGACGTTAATTGCTAACCGCACGCAGCTGGGATTCTGCCTATTTAAGCTCCACGCTTTCCCAGTTGTGTTGTGGTAGCATCATCTCGTTTTTCCCGAGTGTCGGTGGGTTCTTCATTGTGTTATGCCTAGATCTCTGTGTACTATAGCCATGCCATGTAGCTTAGCTGATTTGTTTTCTCTAGTCTATACTGTATATGACAAAATCAGTGCTTTTCAACCCTGTATAATAATAGTAAGAAGCACTATACTGTACATTGTTATCCCTCATACTTCTACTTCTTATTATATATTTTGTTATATATAGAAATGCATTGACGGAATGTTCAGATCCAAATTTCAACCAACAAAATTCAAATTTCAAAAGACATATCTCAATATACATACAGAACATTAATACCACCAAACCCACATGGCCAAAAGTATTGGGGCACAAACCACATATGGGCAAAAGTATTGAGACACAAACCCACGGAAGGCCAGATGTACTGGGACACAAACACATAATGTCACATTTCAAGCACAGTTCCTTCAAGATATGCAGATTTGTTTCTTCTTCTTTTTCCTCTTCTTCTTTGTATAATTATTATTATTATTATTATTATTATTATTATTATTATTATTATTCCACACATTTCTGCGATTAATATAGCCTGAACCACATAATGTACAGATATGGTTCAAACACTGTTGCATAGATAATCATCCTGTGTGGTGGGCTATCAATTTTTGAAGTCGATCCAATCCAATTATAGTTCTTCAGGAAATGCAGATTTAGTTTCTAATTATTGTTTAATTAAAATAAATTTTTAAAAAATAATTTCCTTTTAAAACTTAAGTACACTACTTGAGTAAATGTACTTTGTTACTGTCCACCACTTCAAAATTATTTATTAATCGTTGTGATTCATAATTCATGTCAATTCTGTCACTGGTGCTGAATGCACATGTAATGTGGCAATAAATATGGGGATTGCATGTCATATTTTGCAGAATATTTTTCTACATACACATTCAGTATAAAATAATCATGAGAACAAGCTACTGATCACAAATATTAAAGCAGTTGAAGCTTTTATTTTGCAATATTTTGTTTTATACAATACTCCCATCTGCTGGTAACCTCTACATTCCCAATATAACCCATTACATACACCCACACAACGTTTTATTTATTAGAAGTGTGTATCATTTTGCCAATTGAACACATTTTCATCCTACCTGCCTGCAAGAAGCTCATAGACAAGAACACCTAATGACCAGAAATCAGCAGCAAAGTCATGGCCTTGATTCTGAATGATCTCTGGAGCCATGTACTCTGGAGTTCCACAGAAAGAATAAGTCTTCTGCCCTCTTCGCAGCTTCTTAGCGAAGCCAAAATCCACCTGGATAAAAAGAATACAACTAATGATACTTTAATACTTCAGTCATTATTTTGATATTTCATTTATGGTGCTAAAGGAGTGTTTCTACCTGAAACAATATTAGCAGTTCATTAACTTATAGCTTTATAAATATAATTTACAGCAGTGTTTCTCAATCCTGGTCCTGGTGCCCCACTGCTCTGCATGTTTTAGTGTTTTCCTGCACCCAACACACCTGATCCAACTACTCAACTCATTAACGTTCCCGTTATTGAGTTAAAGTGGGTGTGTTTAAACAGGAGAAGCACTAAACTGTGCAGAGCGGTGGGGTGCCAGGACCAAGATTGAGAAACACTGATATACAGGATGTCTCAAAAGTAAGAAAACACCCATTTAAAATGAAAATGGTTTGACAGATGATGTTCCAGTTTTAGATACCAGCTGTGGTGGAAGGGGTAAACCTGTTAGGATGTGAAGGATGCCGCTATCCCAATCAGAACATGTCCTCGGTTGCCCTCTTTTTTAGTTAACGAAGGACACAAGTGCATTGCAGACAAGATCTGTGACTGGATTGATCCATCGAACACAGTTGCCTCACTAAAAGTCATGGTATGGTGTGCTGTATGAAGTACAGTAAGTCCTCGACTTACGACGCAGATCCGTTCCTAGGTGGTGTCGTAAACCGATTTTCGGTGTAAGTCGGAACATACGTACATACTGTACGTAAATAACATACTGTAAGCACTTATCCTATCCTAACACCTATCCTAACACAGTAATTATCAAAAAACGAGCCGCGTAACCGTGTATTCTTCCACCACGCACACCAAACACGAAGTTCGCATTATGACGTTTATGACGCAAAACCACTTAAGTGCGAAACAAGGCTTTATACAGTAAATAGGAGATGTGTCGTAACTACGAAACGTCGTAACTCGAGACCGTCGTAACCCGAAGACTACCTGTACCTAAATTGTGGGACCTTTCTCCATTGAGAACATTAAAAGCAGACTGTTATAGAAGGCTGTTAGATGAAGATGTTTGATTGTTGTCAGAGGATGGAACATTCCAACAAGATGGTGCCCCACCTCATTATAAACAAGTTTTTAAATACTATTTTGATGTGTAGTTTCCCAAAAGAGGATTGGTTGAAGGGGTCCAATGGAGTGTCCAACATGTTCTTTTGATTTTTCCCCGTTGGATTTTTATGTGTGGGGTCATGTCAAGGCACTTGTTTACTATGTGAAGAATTTTGTTCATCTTAAAGACATAATTGTTGATGCTTGTGCTAGCATTCAGCCAGATGTTTTTGTGAAGTTTCATCAGGAAAGGGAGAAGAGTATAGCCTCAACACTCAAACATGTTGAACAGCATCAAACACATTCTGTAGAACTTTTTCAATTTTGTCTTTACACATAAAATCAACATTTGAACATGAGAATGAATGAAGCTAAGTGAAGCACACCATTGTTTTCCTGGTCAAATTCTCTACCAGTTTGATGTGTCATACAGTTGAGAAACTGAAATTCAAGATGGCTACCATTTTGGTGTCAGGACCAAACACAACTTAAACATGGAATACTCACCATGTAGTGGAAAGGTTATTAGTTATCATTATCATTATCATCTTATGAAATCAAGGCCTGACTTTGGAAAGTGTGAGGAAAATAGAATACCTGTATGAAACCCATGCAAACATGGGGAGAATATGCAAACTCCACAAGGGCAGGTCCCTGGAGCTGTGAGACAACAGTACCAGTACCATGCTGCCCAAGATATACAATATATTTTGGAAATTTAATCCTATACAATCCTAAAGCGTGCCCTAAATTGTACCTAAATTGGTAAGTATTTATTTAAACATTTTGAAGAATTGAGAGATATTTACTAGTTTGATATATCCCTTGTTGTCCAGCATGAGATTCTCTGGCTTAAGGTCTCGGTACATGATGTTTTTCTTATGAAGATATGAGAAGGCCTCAACAACACATGCTACTATGAAGACAGCAATGGTCTCTTCGAAACGGCCTCTGTAAGATATACATACACAGAGCTTTAGTTTTACAAACAACAATAATAAAAATGAGAAAAAAAGCTTCTTTGATAGTGAATAACAGTTAAGTATCAAAATCCTATCTGTATATAATAACACATATCATATCATATCATATCATATATCATATCATATAAGACCTATCTGTATGTAATAACACATACCAAAAAAAATGGAATTTCTTGGATCTTGCATTAATTACTTATATGTAGTCGGTGTGAAAAACAACGTAATATTGTTTTCTCATTTATTTCTCATTTTATAAAAATTAGCAGTAGTATAAATATAATTTAGTTCATAATATATAAACCACTGGACAAATGATCTCCAAAACTCAGGCATTCTTATTACAGATTGAGATTGGAGCTGTGTTGGTTGTGATGTCCTGACCTACAAAAAGAAAGAAAGTCTGAGTTTGATGCAAACCACACCTCAATCAAAATACATTTCACCTGAAAAAGGCTACACAAATCATCAAGAAAATGATCTCATAAGAAGAAAATGAGTGTGTCACATGGACACCGCACTTGAGTTAACCCTAAACTCAGAAGCCCTATACAAGGGAGAACCTATACACACAACTCCTGAACAAAAGGACTACAAATGGAGGAAATTCAAGACCACTGTTACCCTGCCCAGGAGTGGTCAACCCACAAAAATCACCCCAAGATCAAGGCGTGTAATAGTTGGCAAGGTCACAAAGGACCCCAGGATAACTTCTAATCAACTGAAGGCCTCTCTCTTGGCTACTGTTAATGTTCATGAGTCCACCATCAGAAGAACACTGAACAACAATGCAGGGCATGGCAGGGTTGCAAGGAGAAACCACTGCTCTCCAAAAAGAACATTGCTGCTCATCTG
This sequence comes from Ancistrus triradiatus, assembly GCA_025084515.1. Classification (NCBI taxonomy): domain Eukaryota; kingdom Metazoa; phylum Chordata; class Actinopteri; order Siluriformes; family Loricariidae; genus Ancistrus; species Ancistrus triradiatus. The sequence continues at coordinate 420,333 of JAJAGP010000187.1, read as the reverse complement.
GAGTTTGCTAAAGATCACGTGGACAATCGAGAAGGCTATTGGAAGAATGGATTGTGGACAGATGAGACCAGAATAGAACCTTTTTGTTTAAAACAGAAGCGTTATGTTTGGAGAAAAGAAAATTCCAGCATAATAACCTTATCCCATCTGTGAAACATGGTGGTGGCTTGGGCCTGTTTTGCTGCATCTGGGCCAGGACGGCTTGCCATTATTGATGGAACAATTAATTCTGAATTATATCAGAGAATTCTAAAGGAAAATGTCAGGACATCTGTCCATGACAACGACTCTAAGCACACAAGACGTTCTACCAATGAATGGTTAAAGAAGAATAAAGTTGATGTTTTGGAATGGCCAACTCAAAGTCCTGACCTTAATCCAATTGAAATGTTGTAGAAAGATCTGAAGTGAGCAGTTAATGTGAGGAAGCCCACCAACATCCCAGAGTTGAAGCTGTTCTGTATGAAGGAATGGGCTAAAGGTTCACATACTTTTGCAACTCACTAATATGTAATATTGGATCATTTTCCTCAAAAAAATAATGACCAAGTATAATATTTTTTGTCTCTTTTTTTAAATTGCGTTGTCTTTATCTTGTTTTAATACTTGTGTGTAAAACATCTGATGATGTTTTAGGTGATATTTATGCAGAAATATAGAAAATTCTAAAGGGTTCACAAACTATCAAGCACAACTGTATATATGTGTATATATATACAGTATATATAGAGAGAGAGATTGTGGGTTTCTTTGGCACCGGTATGATTGTAGCAGTCTTTAGACATGACGGTACAACAGCTTGATTTAGCGAGGTGTTGAATATGTCAGTAAGAACCCCCGCAAGCTGATCGGCACATTCCTTGAGTACTCGTCCTGGAATATTGTCAGGGTCCGCCGCTTTCCGGTTGTTTACTCTCCTCAGGGTTTTTCAGACATCCGCTGTCTCCAGATAAAGTATCTGCTGATCATGACGAGGAATAGATTTCACTGCAGGAGTGGAGTTTTTTGCCTCGAACCTTAAAAAATAGTTTGATTATTTCATTAAGAAATTTGATGTTGTTCTCACAGGGGGGAGGAGTAGCTTTATAATCTGTGATTGTCTGTATGCCTTGCCGTCTTGTGTTCGAGGAGTCCTGGAAGAAATCTTTCACTTTTTGGCTGTGGGCACGCTTTGCAACCTTTATAGCATGGTTCAGGTTGGCTCTAGCGGTTCTAAGTTTCAACGCATCACCGGATCTAAAAGTTCCGTGCTTCCAGCCTCACACATACCTCTCTGTTCATCTAGGGTTTCTCGTTGGCCCGTGTGGATGATTTTGGTCACACTCACGTCCTCCATGTACTTCTGGATGTATGCAGACACAGACTCTGTGTATTCATCCACCTTTATATGATGATCCTCGATGGCGGCTACTCTAAACATGTCCAAGTCTGTGCATTCGAAGCAATCCTGCAGTGTTTCCATGGCTTCTGCAGGCCAGACCCTCACCTGCCTTGTGATGGCTTGTTTCCTGATCAGCAGGGGATTGTATGCCAGCATTAGCATCAGAGAAATGGTCTGAAAAGCCAAGGTGGGGGCGGGGTGTTGCTCTGTATGCCTCTTTGATCTAGTGTGTTCTTTCCCAAAATTCACGTACTGACAGAATTCAGGAAGCACAGTTTTCATATTGGCTTGATTAAAATCCCCAGTCACAATGAAAACTCCCTCAGGATGTGTAGATTGCAGGTCACTAATGGAATGGTAGAGAATGTTCATGGCTTGTTTTATGTTTGTGCTGGGGGGATATACACTGCTATGATGATAATTGTGGCGAATTCTCTAGGTAGATAAAAAGGTCTGCATTTTACAGTCAGTAGCTCCACATCTGAAGAGCAGTGACTCGAGACTTTCACTGCATTGTTACACCAGTTGTTGTTGGTAAATATGCAAAGACCGCCACCCCGGGTTTTTCCAGTAAGAGCGCTGCTTCTGTCTGACCGGAATATTGTTAGCCCCTCCATGCTAACGGCTTAATCCGAAACTGATGGACTGAGCCATGTTTCTGTGAAAATTATTGCACAGCAGTCTCTTACCTCCCGTTTTGTTGTTAAGTCCAGCCTCAGATAGTCCAGTTTGTTTTCCAAGGAACATACATTCGCGAGAAGGATAAAAGGAAGCGGCGTTCTGTTCAGATTAGCCTTTAGTTTAGCTGATAGCCCGGCCCGGCATCCGCGCTTTCGCTTTCTTAACAGCGGAAAACTAAGACCCCGAAAACTTGTTGGGTTCATCGGCGAACTGAGACGTCAGTAATGCCAACCAAATGGCAGAAAGCACTACTAAAGACGACCAAAGTTAGGAGCGGAAGCTCACAATGCAGTGACAAATGGAGCTGACGTCACTCAGCAGGAGAAATGATCAGAGAAACAAAGGAAAGCACCGATAAACACACAGCACAGCTACACAGTGAATGGGAAACAAAAGCAAAACATGATTGCTAGTAAAAACTCACATATACTTAGTAGATAACCAATGAATGCTTAGTAGATCAAAGCGAAGGCTCAGTCACCGTGCCTAACAGAGTTGACATCACCAGGCAGAAAAAAACGCTCAAACCGTGGCAAAAGTAAAGAGCCAGTCGCATCAGAATCTGACACTAACACCTGGTTACCTCACGGCAGAGCTGATACCTTTTCCCTCTCTACAAAGTAAGAAAAGTTTCAATCTTTCATTAATACCTCATGCCAAAAGGCATTACAAAATGTCAAAATGTACAAAATGTACAAAATGTGTGAATGCCAAAGGGACATCAAGTCAAGTTGTGCACAATGTTGTTAAGTTGCTCACAAATGGCCTTAAATAACTGAATGAGCAGGTGTCTCTAGTCAGGTGTCATGAGTACTAATTTTAGTCAGCATATGCATACTAGGGATTGGCGTCCGAATCCCAGCACATTAACCATGGTGCCCTCTAGCATAGGGCCGTGGGACTGCATGTTCCTAATATGATTGACAAGAGATGCTCTTGAAATCACAGCCAAGTAAGTATAGGTAAGCAATCAGCTGGATTCAAACCTGTGATCTCCCAATGATGTTCTGATTGTATAGATAAAATGAATAAAAACAGTTATGTGTGCCTAATCTAAAATGATGTCTTACACTTCTTTCAGCTTAGTCCAGATTTCCCCCCCGGTGCAAAACTCCATCACCATATAGATGTAGCGGGTGTCTTTAAAGGTGGCATGAAGCCTAAAAGAGGAGAAAGGAGTCAATCTGGCTGAAAAATTAAAGATCCAAAGGTCCAACAAATCAAAACTGAGAGCTAACCCCACAATGAAGTCACTCTCAATGTCCATCAGAAGCTCCTTCTCAAACAAGACATGTTCTGCCTGCCTCTTTTCCACAACCACCTTTTTGCTGACCTTTTTTATGGCAAAGTACTTCCCATGACGCAATGTTGTTACCTGAAAAACATTATGTTGCATAGATTTCCACTATAGTGTACATTCACTGTACAACAGTTTTGGTTCCTGACAAAAAATGTATTATTATGATAGACAATGTCAAACTGACAGCAAAAATAATTTCAGAGTTGCTCTATAACATAGGAATCTGGAACATTAAAATAAATGTGTTGAACGGAAATGCAATAACTAAGCTTGACACAAGTATTTCTGCTTTAGCCTTTGACAAATTTAAGTACTTTATTAGATCATTTAACTCAGACTGTGTTATCAGCTGAGGACAACCAGTACAAAATATTAGTGCAAAATCCATATCACTGTTATTATCCACATCTTCTCCATGCGTCTTTATATATACAGTGGGGCAAAAAGTAGTTAGTCAGTCACTGATTGTGCAAGTTCTCCGACTGTTTCTATGAGAGACAAAATGAGAAAAAAAAAATCCAGGAAATCACATTGCTGGATTTTTAAATAATTTTATTGTAAATTATGGTGGAAAATACGTATTTGGTCAATAACAAAAGTTCAAGTCAATACTTTATAACATAACCTTTGTTGGCAATGACAGAGGTCAAACGTTTCCTGTAAGTCTTCACCAGGTTTGCACACACTGTAGCTGGTATTTTGGCCCATTCCTCCATGCAGATCCCCTTTAGAGCAGTGATGTTTTGGGGCAATGTGGACTTTCAACTCCTTCCACAAATTTTCTATGGGGCTGAGGTCTGGAGACTGGCTAGGCCACTCCAGGACCTTGAAATGCTTTTTATGGAGCCACTCCGTTGCCTGAGCGGTGTGAATGGGATCATTGTCATGCTGGAAGACCCAGCCACGTTCCATCTTCAATGCTCTCACTGATGGAAGGAGGTTTTGGCTTAAAATCTCATGATACATGGCCCCATTCATTCTTCCCTTAACACGGTCAGTCGGATCTGTCCCCTTTGCAGAACAACAGTCCCAAAGCATGAGGTTTTCAACCCCATGTTTCACAGTAGGTATGGCGCAACTCAGAATTCTTCTTCCTCCAAACACAGCAAGTTGAGTTTTTACCAAAAAGTTCTATTTTAGTCTCATCTGACCACATGATATTTCGCCCAATCGTCTTCTGGATCATCCATATGCTCTCTGGCAAACTTCAGACGGGCCTGGACATGTACTGGCTTAAGCAGGGAGAAAAGCCTGACACTGCAGCATCTGAGTCCCTCTCAGCGTAGTGTGTTACTGATGGTAGCCTTTTCACTTTGGTCCCTGCTCTCTGCAGGTCATTCATCAGGTCCCTCCGTGTAGTTCTGGGATTTTTGCTCACCGTTCTCATGATCATTTTGACCCCACAGGATGAGATCTTGCGTGGAGCCCCAGATCGAGGGAGATTATCAATGGTCTTGTATGTCTTACAACTGCTCCCACAGTTGATTTATTCACACCAACCTGCTTGCCTATTGCAGATTCACTCTTCCCAGCCTGCTGCAGGTCTACAATTTTCTTCCTGGTATCCTTTGACAGCTCTTTGGTCTTGGCCATGGTTGAGTTTGGAGTCTGACTGTTTGAGGTTGTGGACAGGTGTCTTTTATACAGATAATGAGGGCAAACAGGTGCCATCAATACAGGTAACGAGTGGAAGACAGAAGAGCTTCTTAAAGAAGCAGTTACAGGTCTGTGAGAGCCAGAAATCTTGCTTGTTTGTGAGTGAACAAACACTTATTTTCCACCATGATTTACAAGTAAATTCTTTAAAAATCCTACAATGTGATTTCCTGGCGTTTTTTTCTTGATTTTTTTTTTGGCCTCTCATAGTTGAAGTGTACCTATGATGAAAATTACAGACCTTTTTCATCTTTCTAAATAGGAGAACTTGCACAATCAGTGGCTGACTACAGTGGTGCTTGAAACTTTGTGATCCCTTTAGAAATTTCTACATTTCTGCATAAATATGACCTAAAACATCATCAGATTTTCACACAAGTCCTAAAAGTAGATAAAGAGAACCCAGTTAAATAAATGAGACAAAAATATTATACTTGGTCATTTATTTATTGAGGCAAATGGTCCAAAATTACATACTAGTGAGTGGCAAAAGTATGTGAACCTTTGCTTTCAGTATCTGGCGTGACCTCCCCAGCAATAACAGCAACTAAACATTTCCTGTAACTGTTGATCAGTCCTGCACACCGGCTTTGGAGGATTGTTAACCCATTCCTCCATACAGAACAGCTTCAACTCTGGGATGTTGGTGGGTTTCCTCACATTAACTGCTCGTTTCAGGTTCTTCCACAACATTTTGAGTGGATTAAGGTCAGGACTTTGACTTGGTCATTCCAAAACATTCACTTTATTCTTCTTTAACCATTCTTTGGTAGAACGACTTGTGTGCTTAGGGTTGTTGTCTTGCTGCATGACCCACCTTCTTTTGAGATTCAGTTCATGGACAGATGTCCTGACATTTTCCTTTAGAATTCTCTGATATAATTCAGAATTAATTGTTCCATCAATGATGGCAAGCTGTCCTGGCCCAGATTCAGCAAAACAGGCCCAAACCATGATGCTACCACCACCATGTTTCACGGATGGGATAAGGTTCTTATGCTGGAATGCAGTGTTTTCCTTTCTCCAAACATAACGCTTATCTTTTAAACCAAAAAGTTCTATTTTGGTGTCAACCATCTACAAAACATTTTTCCAATAGCCTTCTGGCTTGTTCACGTGATCTTTAGTAAACTTCAGATGAGCTGCAATGTTCTTTTTGTAGAGCAGTGACTTTCTCATTGCAACACTGCCATGCACACCATTGTTGTTCAGTGTTCTTCTGATGGTGCGAGAGAGGCCTTCAATTGCTTAGAGGTTACCCCGGGGTCCTTTGGGACCTCGCCAACTGTAAGATGCCTTGCTCTTGGAGTGATCTTTGTTGGTTGACCACTCCTGGGGAGGGTAACAGTGGTCTTGAATTTCCTCCATTTGTACACAGTCCGTCTGACTGTGGATTGGAGTCCAAACTCTTTAAAGATGGTTTTGTAACCTTTTCCAGCCTGATGAGCATCAACAACTCTTTTTCTGAGGTCCTCAGAAATCTCCTTTGTTCGTACCATGATACACTTCCACAAACATGTGTCGTGAAGTGCAAACTTTGATAGATCCCTGTCCTTTAAATTAAACAGGGTGGCCCCTCACACCTGATTGGCATCCTATTGATTGGAAACACCTGACTCTAATTAACTGTTCACCTTCAAATTAACTGCTAATCCTAGAGGGTCACATACTTCACATACTCACTAATATGGAATATTGGATCATTTTCCTCAATTGTTTAACTGGGTTCTCTTTATCTACTTTCAGGACTTGTGTGAAAATCTGATAATATTTTTGGACATATTTATTGAGAAATATAGAAAATTACAAAGGGTTCACAAACTTTCAAGCACTACTGTAAATACTTTTTTGCCCCACTGTAACTTGCAATGTTTTTTTTAATATGAAAATGATGATTTGTCCTAAAAGAAGAAATGCCATGAAAACAAACAATAAAAATGTCACAGAAAACATGACAATTTATTTTCTGATGCATGTAGACAATCTATTTTGACACTAATTTTTATGTTTTAAGAAGAAATGAGTTAACTGTCTGCTTTCTTTGAAAAACGCTGCTTCTTTTTATGTTTTGCCAGATAGAACCTTATAATTGTAATGAGAAAGTGAGTTCTTAGCATTAGAAGGTTCTATTTACTTTTTAACCTGTTCCAAAAAAAAAAAAAAAAAAAAAACCAACTCATTTACAAATTTGGTGGGATTTTGATATTGCACATTTAGAATACCTTTAGGGTGTCTGTGATTTTCATGTACGTTTTTAGAACGCAAAATCTTTGAAGCTCAATATCTCAAAACTACTCAGAACGCAAATAGAACTTTATAATTCCAAGGGGACAACATGCGCGGCACTAGATGAAGCTTAACTTAAGCTGTCTGTGGTGTTATTATTCTTGCTTGAGATTATTTCTCACCAGCATTTTGAGGGGTGTCTGAAATATAACCAACAATAAAAAAAAGCTTTGTAATATTATTCTTTCCTATTTGTGCTTGTTACTGCATTATGACAATTTTATTTTTTCATGTCTCTTAAAACTTTTCAAACTCAAACAGTAAACACTATTATTTCAAGCTTATTATATCTTATTTGGGATGCAGAACACCAAAATAAAGGGAAACCAATCTATAAAAAGTGGCACACTATATAAATTCCAGTAGTTATATACACACACACACACACACACACATATATATAAATGTGTATATATATATATATATATATATATATATATATATATATATATACACACACACACACGTATGTATATACACGTGTATACAGTGGGGCAAAAAAGTATTTAGTCAGCCACTGATTGTGCAAGCTCTCCTCCTTATAAAGATGAGAAATGTCTGTAATTTTCATCATAGGTACACTTCAACTATGAGAGACAAAATAAGGAAAAAAAATTCAGGAAATCACATTGTAAGATTTTTTAAGAATTTAATTGTAAATCATGGTGGAAAATAAGTATTTGGTCACCCACAAACAAGCAACATTTCTGGATCTCACAAACCTGTAACTTCTTCTTTAGGAAGGTCTTCTGTCCTCCACTCATTACCTGTATTGGTGGCACCTGTTTGACCTCGCTACCTGTATAAAAGACACCTGTCCACAACTTCAAACAGTCAGACTCCAAACTCAATCATGGCCAAGACAAAAAAGCTGTCGATGGACACCAGGAAGAAAATTGTAGACCTGCAGCAGGCTGGGAAGAGTGAATCTACAATAGGCAAGCAAGTTGGTGTGAATAAATCAACTGTGGGAGCAATTGTAAGAAAATGGAAGACATACAAGACCATTGATAATCTCCCTCGATCTGGGGCCCATGCAAGATCTCATCCCATGGGTGTTATGGGTGGCAGCCAGGACTGAGTATTTTCATCGTGGGCGACCTGAACTACAACACCCACAATTCCTTGAGGAAGCAAGATAGCCACGGCTCCACCTGAGCCTTGTTTACTGTGCTTGGACTAATTGCATACAGCCTGTGAAATCTCTATATAAGCACTGCTCTTTCCCCACGCTGTTGCGGTAGTATTTTCTCACCTTGCTGAGCGTTTGGATTATTTCCTTATTTATTCTTTATTCCTGGATTTTCCCCCGTTGCGGTTCTCTCCGCCTGTTCTCCTATCGCTGGACTACCTGCACTTTCGCATTGCAGGTTCTCCTATGCAGGTATGTGCGCGGTTTTGCTTAGTTCAAGCCAGCCTTTTGTTTATTGTTTACCTCGCGCTAGCCCTGGTAGCATCGCGTTTAGCCTCCTCAGCTTATACTAAGCTTCCCCAGTTTCTGTTAGCTGTGTTTACCTTGGTTGTGATAAGCTGTGTAGGTTATTATCTTCCAGTGTTCAGGGTAGCTTTAGTTAATAAATAGTTCTGTTGTACTGGTATCTGCACTATCGTCTGCTTCCCTTCCCTTTCTACCCGCCAGACGTAACATAATAATACTGCCATACACAGTTGGCGGATTCCAGCCCCTCGCCGGGCATTCCGGACCGTTTCTGTGGGGCCCCGAATCGGTGCCTTGAATTTATTACCCAAGGCAGGGCATATTTAAATAACTTTCTTCTTTGCCCAGACCCTACATGATTCGCCTTTGTGGCTTCTCGCCTTACTAATAAGGCTTTGCTGTGGGCAGCCTATTTCTGGCCCCTATCAAGGTCTGGGACCTTTGAAGAGTTTCTGTGGGAACTGGAGGCTGAGTTTGGCCCTCGCCATCAGGCTAGCACTGCGTCGACCACAGGACCTTGGCTTTTCAGCCATATTTTGTCCGGCACCTCCTTGATCCTCCCCTCGTGGGCTGTTCGTGGATTCCTTCTGGCTCTCGGACCAAGGTTGTCCAGAGGGCATCTCTACAGGGTCCCACCCGGTACCCCACCTCCTTTAGCCCTGTATGCGAGCCTGTTAGCTCCATTGATGAGCTATTAGTATCGACTACCACGTTAGCTCCGTACTTGAGCCATTAACATTGACTAGCTCAGTCGTTGATCACATTAGCTCCATACATGAGCCATTAACATTGACTAGCTCAGCCATTGAGCACGGTAGCTCAGTCATTACAGTTGGTCCCTGTGCCACGCTCATTACCACCGGTCCCCGCGCCATGGACGTCTGCGCCAACCCCCGCGCCACAGACTTTCACACTTATTCCTGAGCCTGCGCCAAGGACATCTGTTGCCGTGCCTGCACCGAGGACCACTTCGCCCATGTCAGTGCCAAAAATGTCTGCGCCCATGCCAGCTCCAAGGACATCAGTGGCAGTGCCACCGCCTTTTCCCAAGAAAGTCCAGAGTGCCACTTTGCCTGCCGGGGACATCCAGAGCACCACTTTGCCCACCGGGGATGTCCAGAGCGCCACGTCCTTGCTCCTCTTAGATGTCCACAGCTCGTCGCTGCTCCTTGAGGACCAGAGAATCACTCCGCTCCCTGAGGTTGTCAGAAGCATCTCGCCGCAGCCTGGAGGAGGTCCTGTGTATGCACTTGCTGTTCCAGATCATGCAGTGCCAAGCGTGTCCCCCTACTTAAGCCAGTACATGTCCAGGCCTGTCTGAAGTTTGCCAGAGAGCATATGGATGATTCAGAAGAGGACTGGGAGAATATCATTTGATCAGATGAAACCAAAATAGAACTTTTTGGTAAAAACTCAACTTATCGTGTTTGGAGGAAGAAGAATGCTGAGTTACACCATACCTACTGTGAAGCATGGGGGTGAAAACATCATGCTTTGGGCTGTTTATCTGCAAAGGGGACAGGATGACTGATCCGGGTTAAGAGAAGAATGAACAGGGCCATGTATCGTAAAATTTCAAGCCAAAACCTCCTTCCATCAGTGAGAGCATTGAAGATGGAACATGGCTGGGTCTTCCAGCATGACAATGATCCCAAACACACCTCTTGGGCAACAAAGGAGTGGCTCCGTAAAAAGCATTTCAAGATCCTGGAGTGGCCTAGCCAGTCTCCAGACCTCAACCCCATAGAAAATTTGTGGAGAGAGTTGAAAATCTGCGTTACCCAGTGACAGCCCCAAAACATCACTGCTCTAGAGGAGATCTGCATGGAAGAATGGTCCAAAATACCAGCTACAGTGTGTGCAAACCTGGTGGAGACTTACAGGAAACGTTTGACTTCTGTCATTGCCAACAAAGGTTATGTTACAAAGTATTGAGTTGATCTTTTGTTATTGACCAAATACTTATTTTCCACCATAATTTACAATTAAATTCTTTAAAAATCCAACAATGTGATTTCCTGGATTTCTTTTCTCATTTTGTCTCTTATAGTCGAAGTGTACCTATGATGAAAATCACAGACCTCTCTCATCTTTCTAAGTAGGAGAACATGCACAATCAGTGGCTGACTAAATACTTTTTTGCCCCACTGTATGTGTATACATATATATGTGTGTGTGTGTGTGTGTGTGTGTGTGTGTGTGTGTATACATTATTTTTTAATATATATATATATATATATATATATATATACACATATAATGTATATACACACACATTATATATATATATATATATATATATATATATATATATATATATATATATATATATATATATACACACACACACACACACACACTGTTGTGAAGTGTCACTGTTGCATCCGTGACTAAGCTGTAGTTATATTACCAGTTCAACTCGTCCAAACCCCCCAAGTCCAAGAGTGACAGGACTGCCCTGGTAACGACCTTCCTGGTACAGGACTGGGATCAGATCCTTCAGCTGTAGAGAAGACATGGGACTACAGAGGACAGATTTCAGTCAACATTTACATTTGAACCTCTTCTGCAACTTTGTACCCATTTCCACAAAATGGTTATAAAGATGTAAACTTGCCTCTTTTTCTCTGAAGTGACAGATTTTTCCAGAAGAACTGGTCTGCTCAAAAGAGAAAATTAATGTAAACAACATTTATGTTTGATCTACTTAATCTTATCTCCAAATCTCAAATTATTTTTTACACTATAACAAAGACAACCTGCAGTATTAGCAGAATGAAAATCCACTACTACTTTAGATTTAGTCCTGATGCATCAGCACAAGGAGGAAACGTATACCTTTTTCAAAGTGAGCAAAATGTGATAGATGTAGATAGACATAGATGTGTGCTAGTGTGACCAAGTCCTCTGATAGATTAGCTGAGTCCTCTGCATAAAAAAAAACTTGTTTGTGTGTGTGTGTGCATGTGTGCGTGCGTGCGTGTGCGTGTGTGTGTGTGTGTGTGTGTGTGTGTGTGTTTGTGTTTGTTTTGAAATGGGCCAACAAATCTGTCATACTCATCATGTAGCTCCAAGCTTTCTATTGGGATTGTCTCCTCAAAAACTCTGAAAAGACACATGAAACAATAAAACAAGGATTTCAAACCTTGCTTGAAAATACTCATCCTCAAACAAACTTTGGTTGTGAACAGTCCATATTTGACCAATTTAACCACAAAGAGACTCACTCTTTATCAATCGAGAAACAAGTAACAGGGCCAACAGCAGTGCAGGTTGCCGTCCTCAGGGTCTCACTGGAAAATAAGCACTTCAAGTTAGACTAATTCAATATTAGAAGCTTGTCAAGCAAGATCACGGGACCATCTGTTGAAGGTCACACATTCTATCTTATGAAGGTCTTTACTATTTCTACTTAATGAAAGTGTTTCTGCCTTGTGCAGCCATTTACTCTTCTTTATGCAAATATTTACTATTTTCACAGGTCATTAGGGTTTCTACCTGATGCAGGGGTCTACTAATACTCTCGGATGTAAAACATCATTCGATTTTCACCTAAAAGTAGATAAAAATAACTTAATTCAATAAATTTGAGACTAATATTATACTTGGTCATGTATTTATTGAGGAGAGTATCCAATATTACAATATTATAATATTATATCTGTGAATGGAAAATGTATGTGAACCACTGATTTCATTATCCATTATGATCTCCTTGTGTAGCAATGACTGCAATTAAACATTTCTATAACTGTTGATCAGTTCTGCAAATAGGATTGGATCATGTAGGGATGGCAGGATCTGCTCTCTGCACTTGTTTTGTTTTCCTTTCGTCCTCCGCACGTGCCTTGGTTTACCTTTTGCCGTTCGTGTTTTCCACGTGCTTTTGTTTTTGTTTGGCGTGCGGCATGGTTGTGTTGTGCTGTGCTTCCCCCACAGATCGATTGGCTGCCTCTCGCTACATCATATCTCAGCCCCACCCAGCTCACCGGTTCCTCATCAGGTATCATCACGTTCTTCCTGTTAAGCCAGCAGCCAGAGATCGCCAGATCTTCATCGCAAGCCTGGTATTAGCTCGCTCAGCTAGCCTAGCGGACCTTGTTTGCCTGTCTATCCTGTTTCGTCATGTTAGCTTAGTTTAGTCATTAGCATCGCTAGCTTCTGTTTGATTCTTTGGGCTCTCATGCCAGGATTGTTTTGCTGTGCTCTCGCTCAGCTTTTGTTTCACTTCCAGCTGTTTCTGGAACCTGCCTTCAGACCATGCTTCACCCCGGACCCTCACATCATCTTGAATGTTCCGTTTCCTGGGAAGCCAGCCACAAACTGTCCCCGCTCTTACCTTGGTTTTCGTCATTCAAGTTGTGGTTTACTGGACTCACGCCTGGCTTAACCCTTGCCCATTGAGCTCCTCATTACATAAGTTGCGCTATTTGCCTAGATCCTAGTCTTCCGTTTGTTATTAATAAAATTTATCTTCAAAATTACACCTTGTCTACCTGTCCTTTGGGTCCACATCAGGTTCCAGTTAAGTTGGCTTGTGGGGATCCTAGATCCCCCATAACACTGGAGGCCCGAGGTAAGATAGGGATTAGAGGTTAAGGTAGGAACTGAGATTTCCCCCCACAGCGCTAATCCTTCTTTCACTTGCTTCTAGCAATCGCCTTAACGTGATCACTTCCACATCACTTGCTCTGTTCTGGACCTGCACGCTCTGGCGAGCAGCGCTCTCATTCATCTCCCTTTAACTAGGAGCTGCCTCTCCAGTGCTATTCTGGTTAGTGATCGTGTGGAGGCCTTATACGCTCACACTTTCAACATTATTCCTTTTGTCCTGTTATTCCTATAACATGTCCTGTTATTCCTATAGAATATTCTGTTATTCCTTTTACGGCTCGCCCGGCTCTTTAAATATGGCGACCCGTAACATTTTTAGAAGAACCATTAGAAGAATTTTAGTCCTTCATACAGAACAGCTCCAACTCTTGGATGTGGAATTGGAAGAAGGCCAGAACTTGCCTTGGCCTTTTCAAAACTTAAATGGAGTCTTCATTAGCCATTCTTTGGTAGTGTAACGGCAGGACCTAACGGGAGAGACGGAGACGAGAGCAGGTTCCACATAGATCACCATTTTATTTGGTAAACGTAAGAAGTGAACTGACGTAGGCATTCCGCAAAACACAGACAGTAAACAGAACCTGGCTTACGCCACACGTGGACGAAATGAGAAGTCCCAAGAGAAGATCCAAAGTAATTCCCTGCAATGTGGGAGAGCTAGGGCCCTGCTTAAATACAGTCCGGTCTGGCTGTAAACAATCCTTTCTAGGGCCCTAGCTTCTCCTTCAAGTGCTCCACAATCCGGCGGAGCACTGCAAATGTCATAGTCTGGTGGCAAGGAGGGCATAGCGAGCCCAAGTCCAGGGCAATTCGTGACATACCCCACCCAAAGGAGCCCAAGATGGAGCCAGGACCCTTTCCCCTTGTCAAGTGGTTTCCTCTTGGGGAGGCACCTGGGGAGATGTGGTCAACATAGCCACTCTGGAACAGACAGCCTCCTGGCTGGCCTCTCGGGAATGAACAGCCTCCTGGGAACAAACGGCCTCTGGCAAGGCTTCCTGGGATCACACAGCCTCTGGCAAGGCCTCTCAGGAACTCACTGCTTCTGGCAAGGCCTTTCAGGAAGACACGACATCTTGCAAGGCCTCTTGGGAACACACGGCCTCTGGCAAGGCCTCTCAGAAACACATGGCCTCTTGCATAAATGCCCTCGGCGCTACTCGAACAGTCACCCTCGGTGCTGGCACAGGAACTGGAACAGTCGCCCTCGGTGCTGGCACAAAAACTGGAACAGATGACCTCTGCGCTGGCACAGGGACAGATGACCTCGGCGCTGGCACGGAAACAGATGACCTCGGCACAGGCACGGAAACAGACGACCTCAGCACTGGCACGGAAACAGATGACCTCGGTGCTGGCACGGAAACAGATGACCTCGGCGCAGGCACGGAAACAGACGACCTCAGCGCAGGCACGGAAACAGACGACCTCGGCGCAGGCATGGGAACAAAGACCTCGGTGCAGGCACAGGAACAGATGCTAATATCCGTGCCGCGGGAGTTGGCGCAAATGTTTGTGGCATGGGAGTCGGCGCAAATGTCCATGCGACGTTCTCAGGTATGGAACTAAGAGACCCGATCTGCTCAGAAACAGAGCTAGCATGGACAGGTATGAGATTACAGGTTACCAACTCAGATACGGGACTATGTTGCGTGACCTGCAAGGACACAGAGTTAATGAAGTCAGGTACAGAGCTTACATGCTCAGACATGAAACCAGAAGGCGCGAGACGCTCAGATACAGAACTATTCGAGGCAAATGATTCAGACATGAAATCAACTTACTCAGATACAGCATCAACATGCTCGGCTAACCAGAAGGCATGACGCGCTCAGATACAGGACTATACGAGGCTAACAATTCAGACACGGAATCTACAAACTCAGATACAGCATCAACATGCTCGGATACGAAACCAGAAGGCGCGACATACTCAGATACAGGATTATACTGATTTAGACATTGAATCAACAAACTCAGGATCGAAGCTAACATGCTCGACTATGAAGCTAGGGTGCTCCTCCATGACACTAGCAATATGGGGTTACGGGGTGCTAATGGCTCCACTATGGTGCTAACGTGCTGCAATACTGCACCACTAGTCACCAGCTGCTTCGGTACTGAGCTACAGGCCGCTAACAGTTCATCTACGGAACTATGAGGTGCAGCGAACTCAGATTCTGAGCTAGCAGACCCAGATATGAGACTAACATGCTCGAAAGTTTAGCTCACATTCTCAGATACTAGGTTATTGTGCGCTAACAGCTCCGAGACTGAGCCATGAGATGCTAACTGCTCCTCTACAGAGTTAGTGTGCTCACATATGGAGCTAACCTGCACAAACTCAAGGCTTCTAGACGCTATCAGCTCAGGTACTGAGCTAGCGTGCTCTACTACTGGGCTATCCTGCTCAGTTAACGAGCTACGGGATGCTGACGGCTCAGGTACTGAGCTAGCGTGTTCAAATACAGGGCTACTAGACACTATCGGCTCAAGTACTGAGCTAGCGTTTTCAAACACAGGGTGAACGTGTAAAAATACAGAACTAGGGTGCTCAACTACGTAACTAATATGCTGAGGTTCTGGGCCATTGGATGCTAACTGCTCTGGTACTGAGCTACAGGGCGATAAAGGCTCAGCAACAGAGCCACAAGGCACAGCCTGCTCAGATATGGAGCTAGCTGGCCCAGACACCAAGCTAGGATGCTCATCCGCTGAGCTCACATACTCAAATGTGGAGCTAACGGGCTCAAACATTGGACTACTGAGCTCTAACTTCTCAGGGACTGAGCTACAGGGAGCTAACCACTCATCTATGGAGCTGACAGGTGCTGCATTCTCAGCTTTGGCTAGCTGAGCTCAAATAGCTGGCTCAAATACAGAGCTAATAGGTGCTAACCGGTGCTTGACCTGAATCTTCTGGCTGCTGGCAAGCTGGGGATCCTGTAAATGACAAGCAAAAACAGGCCCAACTGGGCGACTGGTGGACTCCTGCTCATCACTAAGAGAGAGACCTGTCCCACAGCTTGATAAAAAGCTGGTCGCAGGTCCCCAATATTAATCGGGACCAGTTAGTGGACGCCCAGTCAAGCGCTTTGCCCGTGAGGTGCCAGTTAAAAAAAACCATATGCTCGAATTCATCATAGTGAGGGAACTGGCGTAAGTATCCTGAGCACTGCCGAAAAAAACATTCTCTGCATAGACGGGGATTACTGTCAAATTTTTCCGGCAGGGCTTTACCGCGAGGCATAAACTGAAGCGGGCTTTCCGCAAAACACAGACTGAAGCGGGCTTTACTGCGAGGCATAAACTGAAACGAGGCATGAACCCGGCTTACTGCGACGCATGGCTGAACCGGGAGACACAAAGCGGCACGCAGACGAAATTAGTAGTCCCAAGAGAAGGTCCTAAGTAATTCCCCACGATATGTGAGAGCTAGGGCCCTGCTTAAATACAGCTTGGTCCGGCTGTAAACAATCCCTTCTAGGGCCCTAGCTTCTCCTTCGGGTGCTCCACAGTCCGGCGGAGCACTGCAAGGAGGGGCATAGCAAGCCCAGGTCTGTGACAGGTAGAATGACTTATGTGCTTGCTCCATAACACATTTTCTCTTGAGATTCAGTTCATGCAGAGATGTCCTGATATTTTAGTTAAAAAAGAAATAATGGTATAATTCAGAATGTATTGTTCCATCAATTGCAACAATCCTCCAAGTCGACGCTAGATGGTAGCGCTTGTGCCATTTTTAAGCGGCATTATTGCGGCATCAGTGACACCTGTGAGCTCTATTATTTAAGAGCGCACTCGATCCCAGTCAGGTGCCACCTCTCACTTTAAGCTCACACGCTGCAAGACATCTCACCCTTTCGTCTGTGCTGTCACGTCCAGTTCAGACTTAGGGACAAAGGTAGGCTGGGCCCGCATAAGGGGTCAGCCATGTAGAGCCTGGAAGGTCGAGGTATCCTGTAAGGCTTAGCTGCTAGGCTTGGGGAAGAAGCCCCACGGCTACCGGTTGCCTCGCACTCCCTCTCCTCCATCCCACCGTGGTTTCCGGCTCACTTGCTGTGCGATGTGAGCCCCCACGTTCTCTCTTTCCGTCACCATCTCCCTATTAGGCTTATTTAACCCCGTAATCGAGTGGTAAGAAAGACACCCCTCTCACGCTCTCACTTTGGAGAAACGCCGGCTTGCTCTCGGCCCCATTCCTCACTTCCGCATCCGTGACGTGCTCAGGCAGTCCGTAGAACTGTGACTCATCCATCCCTCGCTGATCGAAGTACCGTGTCTCGTTTCATGCAGCCTCAGGAATCCTAGGGAATACTCAAGGCATACCCCCGCTCTCTCTCCCCAAGCTGTGTTTTGCACATGCGTAGTTCAGGGGTGAGCGAAACCTCCATTTCTCTTTATAGGAACATTCATCCTTTCAGTTTTTAGCTTCAGTTTTACATCCTTTTTGCTTTCCTTTAGTTCATCCTTTCATTTTCTTTTCGCTTGCCACAGCAAAATCTAAACGCTGATCACGGCAATTTTCATTCCACCTCCATTCCCCCTCGCAGTGCTTGGGTTTGCCCTTAGCTACTTAGTTTTGTTTTGCTCATGTCTATACAGCCTGTTTGTGGTGTGATGTTAGAGCACCGGATACTGATGAGAGTGATCAGGGTTCAATCCCCAACTGCCAGCCAATATACACATAGATTTATTTTCAGTTGTGTGCATGCGGATACCCCCCCACACACACCTCCTTTTTACTGTAGTTTTATTTAGTTTTTGGTTCACATCTTCCATCTGGAGCTAACTGCATTTGGGTCCTAATAAATCCCTTTTTATTTTACATGGTTTGCCGTGATGGAATTTTTTACTTTTAAATACTGCAGGGCACCAATTCACTCCAGATTGTTATCCCATTGATGAAAACATCTGACTTTAGTTTCATCTGGAAATTATATGCCAATTCTAGATTTCCACATGCTTTTATCACTTACAGATATGTACTATTGGATGGACTTCCTAAATAAAAACGACTCTGTATAATATTTTTGTCTCATTTGTTTAATTTGATTACTTGTCTTTACTGGTAAGTCTTCAAAATCTGTTTATCTTTTAAGTCATATTTTTCTCAAGTTTCTACCTGATCCAGTGGGTTATTTCTATTAAATCTGGATATAAATGAAATATAAATGCTAAACTAACTGTATGCTGCTATTGAGTTCATCTGTGTTCTTTGTATGTTTAAAGTGTAAGTTATATGAAGTGGATTACAAAGCAAGGTTGTAAATATTTCCCCCTAATTATAAACACAATTTATTTCAAATGTTCAGTTGCTTTAGATAAACAGTAACCAGTATCCAAAATAACACTCTAGTATCCACCTAGACTGTGACAGAATTTAACAGACAAGTAAAATAATGACAGAAATAAACATTACATTTAAACCACATAACTACTTTAACCATGTAAATCATTGCATTTACTCTTACCGTATGAGAGCCAGCTCTCCAAAATGCTCCCCTTTACCCATTTTACGAATTACTTTCTGATGCCCATGCACCTTTTTCGTCACCAGAACCTTACAAGCAGATACATTTAAGATGTTAGATTACAGTTATTTTAATTATAATATTGGTTTACAAGTAATTTCCATAAAATGTAGGTAAAGTGATTGTTCAGTATTGTTAAAAAAAGAAATAAAAGCATCACATTCAAAGTGCCCACATCTTACCTCTCCTTTGAGAATGACATAAAATGTGTCTCCCTCAGTGCCTTCACTCACTATCACCTCGTTGGCCTGAAACTTCACCTACATGTGAGCAAAGGTTAAATCAGTTAAATCAGTGCAAAATATTTCACTGACACCCACTGAGATGTATTCAGTGTGACACTATGCACCTTTGGTAAAGAATTATTACCAAATGTGTGTAAAATGTTTTTCAATCCACAGTATTATCAGAGAACCCTGAGTGCAGAGTTTGCCCAAAAGAGATGAATGTGACTGTTTCATATGCAGAATCTGAACTTGCAGACTTAAATCTTGCGAAAGATACAAAACCCTCCACAATGATTGACACCCCTGATAAAGAGTAGCAAAAGGGTAATAAGAAATTCATTCTATCTCAGGCCCCTGATCTAAACCTCATAGGAAACCTGCGACCCTGGATGATCTGGAAAAATTCTTTAAAGAGACATGGTCTCAAATGTCCTGCTCTGTATTCTTCAACCTTATAAGATGCTGTAGGAGAAGAGTAAGTGCTGTATTATCAGCAAAGGAAGGTTGACCCAATAAGTGTGGAGGGGACTGTGTAGTAGTGACAAGTAACTGTTCAAAACACTGGATTTAAAGTGCATGGATTTTGCAGAATATCTAACAATTAATTTTAACTCCTGCATGTTACGCAGAATTCAAGACCATGCATGAAAAATATGAGCTAAATATTTTTGTTATTCTCCAACAGCAAAGATTCTCAGTTTTGTCATTCTCAAACAGCATAGATAATTAACAGAATACACCATGTATTAGTTTTGATATGTGAGGTTTCAAAGCAATATGAGACAACTTGTATGTACCATAGGTATGATAAAGGGAAAATATTATATTGGCCAGAATTGACTAGAACACAAAAGTAGGGTTAAGTACAAGGAGAAAAAAGCAAAAGTCCATAATATGTAGTGTTTTAGACACTGGGATTCTCATCAACAAGCTTTACCAGCAAGATCATGCCAGTTAACCAGCTAAAGAAACACCAGGCCGGCACTATCCAGCATAAACTAACTTTTACCAAAATGGAATACTGAAGATGGAACTATGGTCTTGCTGGTTGACCATCATAAAACCTTCCCAAACGCAACATGCTGGTCTTTCTTTCTGTAGCAAGAAAGATTATACAGGAGTATACAGATTATAGAAACACCACATGATGCCTGTTCGGACAATATCAGTTTGCATATATGTCCATGGTCCAATAAGGTTATTATCTTAACCTACTTAGCCCATAATGTATATAACCTTTTATCCTTATAACCTTATAAACTGTTATAGTACAACAGGTATAATGGTACACATAACACAGCCTCTGGCAGAAGGCTCTATTAAATGCATGTGGCTTCAGCATGAGCAAACTAAATGCTAAGGAACATTACCTGGTGTTGCACTCCTGATGATGATGATGATGATGATGAGCACATGTTACCACTCAGGTGAATGACAAGCATTGGATGTGTGGTCCACATCATGACAACTATGCATAGTTTCTATGTGGCAGTTAGTTTCTATTTGTTTCAGTACACTGATGCACTATGGAATACGAGGGTTTGGGGGACAAGTTGAATAAGAAGCGTCTTGCTTCTTTGCAATGAAGCAGTTAAATGTTCTCACTTCTCACAGTCTCTAGCTGCACATTTCTCAGGTTCTTGTTCTCAACTAAAATGCTTGTGTCATAATTACAACAGCAAATATATTGCGCTGTCACATAAGAGACAGTTTCTCACATCATAAATGTGTTAGTGTGTTAAACAGAGCGAGCGAGTGCGAGCGAGAGAGAGAGAGAGAGAGCCTGCAGTAAAAGTAGCAGTAATTGAAGGCATTGGCATCAAAACACAAACCTCTTCCATAGAATCAATGATGTTGGAGAGCTGCTCATCACTTAGGGCTTTAAAAGTACGAGCACTGAGAAAAGAGACATATTGCAATCATTATAGACCACCATTTTCAGACATCCCACCCTGCAAAACACTCATTTCAGGGAGATAGCATTTAGACCCTTGATTTTGCCTGGAAGCGATGCAATTTTTATTCTTAAGCCGTGAAACACGTCAGTGGTCCCTGTCTGTCAGTTTCGTCATTTGACCACAATTCTGACCAAAATTTCATGTAGACTGGGAATTTTGCCACTTCTGGTAGAAACATATGACTTTATGATTCAATGCAACTGCTAATTCTGCTACTTCCTTCACACTGTGGCCTTTGGCAAGCCCAAATGTGATCACTTTTTGCAATAACATTTGCTTTGTGACCCATTTTCCACACATCGAACATGACTTTCACTGCACTGCACCACCTCTTCTCAATCTATGATTCGAGAAGATTCATTGCACAACCCGCAGGTATTTATAGCCCAATCATCCTTGTGAAATGCCATCTGCAGGAGTCTGAAGTTACTACCACCTTACACACGCAGTGTGATTAATTTTTTGTCAGTGGAGCTTAAAATATAACATAATATAATGTATCATTTCAAATGGAGTGGACAGAGAAGGGTTGCTCCCTAACACCTTGCCAGCTAGTTTACTTACCGTTAGCAATGAGAGTGAACCTAGTTAAAGTCACCTCAACATGTCTTTTACAGTCATTTAATCTACCATGGGCAAGAAATAGGAGAAGTCACTGTTGCAAACAGTGCAGCGCACTACTCTGTCATTATTTTTACTCCCATCAAGTAGGGATACCTGTTAGTGTAGTCTTTTTTTGAACACTCTGTGATAGCGCTGCATGACACTAAACTCACGGACAGTGAGATTTGTAAAGCCCTACCCACAGAGGAACTTCCTCATAGGTCTACAAAGCAAAAAAAAACACACTACATATATATATATACATATATATGTATATATATACATATATATACATATATATGTATATATATGTATATATATATATATATATATAAAAACACAGTGCCTTGCAAAAGTATTCGGCCCCCTTGAACTTTTCAAACTTTTGCCACATTTCAGGCTTCAAACATAAAGATATGAAATTGTAATTTTTTTGTGAAAAATCAACAACAAGTGGGACACAATCGTGAAGTGGAACGAAATGTATTGGATATTTGAAACTTTTTTTAGAAATAAAAAACTGAAAAGTGGGGCGTGCAATATTATTCGGCCCCTTTACTTTCAGTGCAGCAAACTCACTCCAGAAGTTCAGTGAGGATTTCTGAATGATCCAATGTTGATCTAAATGACTGATGATGATAAATAGAATCCACCTGTGTGTAATCAAGTCTCTGTATAAATGCCCACATGCTCTGTGATAGTCTCAGAGTTCTGTTTAAAGTGCAGAGAGCATCATGAAGACCAAGGAACAACACCAGGCAGGTCCGAGATACTGTTGTGGAGAGAGTTTAAAGCCGGATTTGGATACAAAAAGATTTTCCAAGCTTTAAACATCTCAAGGAGCACTGTGCAAGCGATCATATTGAAATGGTATCAGACCACTGCAAATCTACCAAGACCCGGCCGTCCCTCTAAACTTTCAGCTTAAACAAGGAGAAGACTGATCAAAGATGCAGCCAAGAGGCCCATGATCACTCTGGATGAACTGCAGAGATCTACAGCTGAGGTGGGAGACTCTGTCCATAGGACAACAATCAGTCGTACACTGCACAAATCTGGCCTTTATGGAAGAGTGGCAAGAAGAAAGCCATTTCTCAAAGATATCCATAAAACGTCTCGTTTAAAGTTTGCCACAAGCCACCTAGGAGACACACCAAACATGTGGAAGAAGGTGCTCTGGTCAGATGAAACCAAAATCGAACTTTTTGGCCACAATGCAAAACGTTATGTTTGGCGTAAAATCAACACAGCTCATCATCTGAACACACCATCCCCACTGTCAAACATGGTGGTGGCAGAATCATAGTTTGGGCCTACTATTCTTCAACAGGGACAGGGAAGATGGTTAAAAATGATGTGAATATGGATGGAGCCAAATACAGGACCATTCTGGAAGAAAACCTGTTGGAGTCTGAAAAAGACCTGAGACTGGGATGGAGATTTATCTTCCAACAAGTCAATGATCAAAAACATTAAGCAAAATCTACAATGGAGTGGTTCACAAATAAACATATCCAGGTGTTAGAATGGCCAAGTCAAAGTCCAGACCTGAATCCAATCGAGAATCTGTGGAAAGAGCTGAAAACTGCTGTTCACAAACGCTCTCCATCCAACCTCACTGAGCTCGAGCTGTTTTGATCAGTGATTTGATCAGTATCAGTGATTGACATGGCATCAGTGATTGTTAATAGACACTGTGCTCTTAATCAATAACTAAATTACATTTTCTGTTTTCCTCTCCGAGCTGTGTTCCGGCAGTTCCGGCCCCACACATGATGTACATCTGATGGAGCTCCACTGTGCATAATTCACATTTTTATTCGACCATGACTCATGACTTTAGTTTCGCTCTTAGATTTATCATCATACCCGGGCCACTTAATGTCGCGATGTGCATACTTCACATTCTATTCGAACTTTGACTCCATGACTTTAGTTCGCTCTTAGATTTTATCATCATACCCCGGCCCACTTAATGTCGATGTTGCATACTTCACATTCTATTCGAACTTTTGACTCCATGACTTTAGTTCGCTCTTAGATTTATCATCTACACCGCCCAAGGAGATTGGGTCCCTTTTGAGTCTTGGTCCTCCCAAGGTTTCTTCCTAGAACTAGGGAGTTTTTCCTTGCCACTGTCGCCCTAGGCTCGCTCAATTTGGGATTGGACGTAGTTATTAGGAGATAATCTAAACTTGTAAAGTTGCTTTGAGACAATGCTCCATTGTAAAAAGCGCTATATAAATAAATCTGACTTGACTTGACTTGACTTTTGCAAGGAAGAATGGGCAAAAATTTCATTCTCTCGATGTGCAAAACTGATAGAGACATACCCCAAGCGACTTGCAGCTGTAATCGCAGCAAAAGGTGGTGCTACAAAGTATTAACGCAAGGGGGCCGAATAATTTTGCACGCTCCAATATTCAGTTTTTTATTTCTAAAAAAAAAGTTTCAAATATCCAAAACATTTTGTTCCACTTCACGATTGTGTCCCACTTGTTGTTGATTCTTCACAAAAAAATTACAATTTCATATCTTTATGTTTAAAGCCTGAAATGTGGCAAAGGGTTGAAAAGTTCAAGGGGGCCGAATACTTTTGCAAGACACTGTATATGTGTGTGTGTGTATATATATATATATATATATCTATATATATATATGTGTGTGTGTGTATGTGTGTATACAGTGGGGCAAAAATTCTCCTACTTAGAAAGATGAGAGAGGTCTGTAATTTTCATCATAGGTACACTTCAACTATGAGAGACAAAATGAGGAAAAAAAATCCAGGAAATCACATTGTAGGATTTTTTATTAATTTAATTGTAAATCATGTTGGAAAATAAGTATTTGGTCACCCACAAACAAGCAAGATTTCTGCCTTTCACAGACCTGTAACAACTTCTTTAAGAATCTCTTAGGTCCTCCGCTCGTCACCTGTATTAATGGCATTTGTTTTGACGTCATTATCTGTATAAAAGACACCTGTCCACAGCCTCAAACAGTCAGACCCCACACTCAACAATGGCCAACACCAAAGAGCTGTCGAAGGACACCAGGAAGAAATTTGTAGACCTGCACAAGGCTGGGAATAGTGAATCTACAATAGGCAAGCAGGTTGGTGTGAATAAATCAACTGTGGGAGCAATTGTAAGAAAATGGAAGACATACAAGACCACTGATAATCTCCTTCCATCTGGGGTCCCACGCAAGATCTCATCCTGTGGAGTCAAAATGATCATGACAACGATGAGCAAAATATCCAGAACTACACGGCGGGACCTGATGAATGACCTGCAGAGAGCTGGGACCAAAGTAACAAAGGTACCATCAGTAACACACTACACTGAGAGGGACTCAGATCCTGCAGTGCCAGGTGTGTCCCCCTGCTGTCCAGGACCAACTGAAATTTGCCAGAGAGCATATGGATGATCCAGAAGAGGATTGGGAGAATATCATGTGGTCAAAACATTTTGGTAAAAACTCAACTTGTCGTGTTTGGAGGAGGAAGAATGCTGAGTTGCACCATACCTACTGGGAAGCATGGGGGTGGAAACATCATGCTTTGGAGCTGTTTTTCTGCAAAGGGGACAGGACAGCTGATCCGTGTTAAGGGAAGAATGAACTAGGCCATGTATTGTGAGATTTCAAGCCAAAACCTCCTTCCATCAGTGAGAGCATTGAAGATGGAACATGGCTGGGTCTTCCAGCATAACAATGATCCCAAACACACCGCTCGGGCAACAAAGGAGTGGCTCCGTAAAAAGCATTTCAAGATCCTGGAGTGGCCTAGCCAGTCTCCAGACGTCAGCCCCATAGAAAATTTGTGAAGGGCATTGAAAGTCAGTGTTGCCCAGTGACAGCCCCAAAACATCACTGCTCTAGAGGAGATCTGCATGGAGGAATGAGCCAAAATACCAGCTACAGTGTGTGCAAACCTGGTGGAGACTTACAGGAAACGTTTGACCTCTGTCATTGTCAACAAAGGTTATGTTACAAACTATTGAGTTGAACTTTTGTTATTGACCAAATACGTATTTTACACCACAAATTTACAATTAAATTATTTAAAAATCCTACAGTGTGATTTTCTGGACTTTTTTCCTCATTTTATCTCTCATAGTTGAAGTGTACCTATGATGAAAATTACAGACCTCTGTCAACTGTCAAGTAAGAGAACTTGCACAATCAGTGGCTGACTAAACACTTTTTTGCCCCACTGTATATGTGTGTGTGTGTGTGTGTGTGTGTGTGTGTGTGTGTGTATATATATATATATATATATATATATATATATATATATATATATATACACACACACATACACACACATGAGATATATTCCCTTACAAAACAAATATTATACAGCATCTATAACTGTAGTCTTGAATAAACAGAGCTCATATTATATAGTTATTCTCACTTTGTATTAAAAATAGGAGCAGCACAGAGAAAGAGAGCACTTACGGTTTTAAGAAACTTATCAGCTGTTCTCGTTTCTTTTTGGACTTTATTGCCATGATGCTTCTGTATATTTGCCTCTCGATGCACCATAACTTGACAGTCGTGATTGCTAGTAAGCACCACAGGCAAATAAAAGATAAAGCACTCTCAGTTAAAACTACACACCCTGGTGCATGGGTTAAAGATGTATGGACAAAGACTATCAGTGATATGGTTTGAAATGCAAGGATCTGACCTTGGACTGAAGCTGTCCTTCTGCAGTTGTACAAGATGGCCAATTCCCCAAAAACATCACCAGAGGTCAAAGTTCTCAGATTACGCCCTGCCTGAGTGACTCTCAGTTCACCTGCTGCAATGAAATTGTGGGATGTTACTCATCATTGATTTTGCTTTCAAGGTTCTTTGTCACAGATTGATGTAATATGCATTGTGTATTTTATCCACTAGAACAGATCTATTCAGCTGCAACTCCTGCAGCCCCTTTATTGTAATCATTATGAACTTGCTAAGGTACAACCGATTACCTTACAGTTCACACACCAGACTAATTGGCTTACATATGACATCAACAGTAATGTTGTTGATCAATCAAATCAATCAAATATTACATTATAAATCTTCTTTTCCTTACAAAGACATGGCTTGACATGATGACATCGTAGTTCTCAATGAAGCATCTCCTCCACATTTTAAATGTTGTAGTGTATCTTGGTAGATAAAGGAAAGAGGTTTGGGTTTTTTGTATAGCAGTACCTTTGACTGAAATTGGGAATTTTTCCACCATTCTTATGCTTGTCATCTACTGTCTATCTAGGCATCATACAGGATTTCTTGATGAGTTTGTGAATATATGCTAACTTGGATTGCAATAAAATTTTGACAGTGTTTTATTGCTGGAGGTTTTAATATTGACATATGCCTCATACATCTTATAGATGTAAAAGGACCTGAAATATTCTAGGTTACAATTTTGAATCACTTCTGTGTCTTGTAAGTATGTCAGCATCTACGTAACCTATAAGCGATAAGAGATCTCACTACAGATGCTGCTGTGGCAATCATGGATGTAATGAAATTCTCTACCCCCACTTAAGTAATAAAGTAAAACATGTATTTTACTTAAAGAATTAAATTAATTAACAAATCTTCTAGTTTATAAATTATACAATTTTAACAAATTAACAAATCCTCTTCTGAGTTCCTTAAAGACATTTTAGAAGGCATCTGTTAATAAAAGATATGGAAACCAGACACACACATACCTGCAACAATGTACATACTGTCACCCTCTGTACCCTCTTTGATGATTTCATCACTTGGGCAGCAGTCCAGAGAAGTGAGAAGTTCCACCAACATGCTGATCTGTTCCTCATCTAGGCGACTCAGAAAGTCGTTTTTCTCTATGGCTTTCATTATCTGAGCTCTCTCACTGCAACAATTATATACACACACACACACACACACACACACACACACACACACACACACACACACACACACACACACACACACAATTAGGTTATGTGCCCAAATGCCTTTAAGTCTTGCCGTTATCAAAACACTGATTAAAAAGCCAATCTTGACCCTTCTGTGATATCTAATTATAGACCAATTTCAAATCTACCGTTTCTGTCCAAAATCTTAGAAAAAGCCGTCTATCAGCAGCTCTGCAGTTACCTCCAAAGGAATGATATTTATGAAATATTTCAGTCTGGCTTCAGGCCCCATCATAGTACTGAAACAGCATTAATTAGGGTACTAAATAACTTGTCAGATAAGGGATGTGTTTCTTTTCTTGTTCTGTTAGATTTAAGTGCAGCATTTGACACTATAGATCATGATGTTTTACTAAACAGACTAGAAAATACTGAAGGTATTAAGTGATTAGCACTGTCCTGGTTTAAATCCTACTTAACCAACGGATACCAGTTTGTTCATATAAATAATCTAAGGTCTAAGCTCTCAAAAGTGAAGTATGGCGTGCCTCAGGGGTCAGTGCTTGGCCTGCTTTTATTCTCTCTGTACATGCTGCCACTAGGCTCAGTTATTTGTAAACATGGCATTAGTTTCCACTGCTATGCAGATGATACACATATCAGCCAAACCTAATGACAGCCTTGAGGACTGTGTAATGGAAATAAAAGATTGGATGTTATTTAATTTTCTCTTACTTAACTCAGATAAAACTGAGGTTCTATTAGTGGGACCAAAGGCTGTGAGGGACAGGTTGGCTACATCTATCCAAAATCGAGATGGCTGTCCAGTATTGCTCAGTCCGTCTGTAAAAAACTTAGAGGTCACATTTGATTCAGATCTCTCCTTTGATGCGCACATTAGCAGCATCACTCGAATTGCTTTCTTTGAATTACGTAATATCGTTAAACTTAGAAATATACTCTTTTAATGATGCAGAGAAAATTGTTATGCGTTTATAACCTCAAGGTTGGATTACTGTAACGCCTTACTTACTGGATGCTCTAGTAAATCTATAAATAAACTTCAGTTAGTTCAGAATGCAGCTGCCCGAGTGCTAACTCGAATTAGAAAATGTTATCATATCACTCCTGTTCTATCATCACTACACTGGTTAGAAGTCAAATTCCGCATTGATTACAAAATACTTCTCATAACTTATAAAGCTCTACATGGCCTGGCCCCCACATTATCTGAGTGAATTCTTAGAGTTTTACAATCCAACTCAGCTACTTCGTTCGCAGGGTGCAGGACTTCTTTTAGTTCCTAGAATTAAAAAGGTCACAGCAGGGGGAAAGGCTTTCTCATACATGGCCCCCCAACTATGGAATAAACTTCCCACTTTCGTTCGAGACACAGACACTCTCCAAAGTTTTAAGTCTAGGCTAAAGACATACTTATTTACACAGGCTTTTGACTAGACTGTGGTAGTCTAGCAGTTAAGGTACTGGACTATGGATCAGAAAGTCCAGGGTTCAAATCCCATCTCTGCCCAGCTACCACTGGTGAGCAAGGCCCTTAACCCACAATTGCTTACCTTGTAAGGTTGTATCATTTGTAAGTCGCTCTGGATAAGGGAGTCTGCTAAATGCTGTAAATGTAAAAGTAAATGTAGATTTAGACCAGGATGGCTTGGCTTGGGTCACTGGGGCCGAAGTCTGGAGTCATGTCTGGCCTGCCTGCCTTGTCCGTTAGCCGGGAGTGTCGAGTGGGCGGTCTGGCTGAACTGGGCTTCGGTCCTCGTGATCTTGACTTGTGCATCCTTGCCTTAGAATAAGGGCAGAGCTGTTGGTTCATAGTCAAAGAGTCTTATGGTGATCAGAGACATTGGGTTGCTGTCTTCTGCCTCCCGTGGGGTTGCCAATGTCTCATGTGATCCCTCTTGGCTGTGTTACCTACCAGTTCTCCTCTTTGTAGCTATGCTGCTATAGTTAATGCTGCTGGGGTCTCATGCTACACATGGCATCAGTGATGGTTAATAGACACTGTGCTCCTAATCAATAACTAATTATATTTTCTGTTTTCTCTCCGAGCTGTGTTCCGGCAGTTCCAGCCCCACACATGATGTTCATCTGTTGGAGCTCTTCACTGTGGCATTTAATTCACATTTTATTAGACCATGACGTCCATGACTTTAGTTTTGATCTTAGATTATCATTCATTACCCGGGCCACTTAATGTCGATGTGAATACTTCACATTTTATTCGAAAAATTTGACTCCATGACTGTAGTTTCGCTCTTGATTTATCATCATACCCCGGCCACTTAATGTCGATGTGCATACTTCACATTCTATTCGAACTTTGACCTCCATGATTTCGTTCGCCCGCTTAAGATTTATCATATACGGCCGCCCAAGGAGGTGGGTCCTTTTTGAGTCTTGTCATCCCAAAGGTTTCTTCCTAGAACTAGGGAGTTGTCCTTGCCACTGTCGCCTAGGCTTGCTCAATTTGGGATTGGACGTAGTTATTAGGAGATAATCTAAACTTGTAAAGTTGCTTTGAGACAATGCTCCATTGTAAAAAGCGCTATATAAATAAATCTGACTTGACTTGACTTGACACACACACACACATGCATGCACGCACGCACGCACACACAAATAAAAATATTTAAATAAAATGTATTTCAGAATTGATAGTTGATGTCTGTCCTTCTCAAAACGGTGTTTTAGTGCATTGGAGATGAGTGACATATTTTCAAGTGAACTCTAGTAGTCAGTTAATTTCTAATGTACAACACCAGGGCTTACTCTAAACTAAATGGCAGTACCTCCATAAAACAGTGGTGAATCTACAAAAAAATCTACTGCCTTTGTAGTGCACTATATGTAGCGTGAAATAATATAGTGCATTGCATATCAAATAGTGGGCCATTTTGTTTGAAAACAAAAGAATAAAGGGTTTTAGGACCAAAATGCAGTTAGCTCCAGATGAAGAGTGAACCTAAATATAAACAAACAAAAGGAGCAAAATATACAAAAAGAAAGTAAAATAGACCAATAAAGAAAACAACCTCAGTGGCTGAGGATCGAACACTGGGCGGCCGCATTGATTACTAGCAAGTAAACCGAACGCGCCACTCAACCACTGAGGAAAATAATAAACAGAAAGTAACACTGTAAGCGCTCAGAGCCCCCCTGAGCCGAGCTCTGCTTTCGGTGTCGCTACACTATGCAGATGGCGTATAGGTCCGCGTATGCGCAGAGCGTTTGAAGCCTGAGCAGAGTGTCCATGAAAGCATGCCACGGGAACTCCTCTACACCGACAAGGAGCGTGGCACAGACACGTTAAGGAAAAGGACAAGGCTGATAAGCAGCACTGTGTCTTTTTCAGGCGTGATCGCGAGGAGAACGTAGCTTTCCCCCGATCGTGAAGGAGGAAGGGTGACGAGAGGGAGAAGGCGGGGCATGCTTCACTGCAGTGAGCGAGCCCAAAAAGCAGCCAAGGAACGGCAATCGGAGAGCGCTAGTATAGCTTGGCCTACTCTGACCACTAGGCCCTACCAGTTACTGGGAAGCCTCTCGACTGCCCATGACTGCCGATCTGCAATATGCCAGCGTACCCATCCCTAACAAAAACATCTGTGTAAGCAAAGTAGAGGGCGGTGCGGTGCAATGATGCGACAACCTGTATGGGCTACAAGGTGTACTTGTAAAGCCCTACCAATAGGTGTCACCACTTACGCGCATAACGGCACATCAGGGCTGGCGCATGCGCGATCCGCCAAGCATGCTCACACTGCTATAGTGAGTCAATGCTGGTCTCTAGCATCACAAGCCAGGGTCAGTGTGACTCCACATATATTTTGGCTATATACATATTTTATAATGACATATAATGATATATATGTTGGTACCTTGGTTCTTGACCACCTCGGAACTTGTCAAATTTGATTCTCAATGCATTTTGACCAGAAAAATTTGTTTCAGTTCTCGTCATTTGCTTGGTACTCAGCACACTTGCTTGAACTTGTATGAGTCGAGCCGTGTGACTTGTCTCAGCCGAAACTCGATTGACAATTCATGATTTGTGATTCATGAATCATTACACAGGTAGTTACGTTATTCAGTCTCATAATAGCTCTTTCCCAGTGAAGATCTGCATTGTGTTTATCGTGTTTTTATTTATGTTTACATCTCCTGTACCGCTTTCTTAGTGCAAATAAGTCTCAACTAATCTAAAAAGGATAGTGTTGACAACCAACCGAAATGGAAATCCTGTCCTGAATCTCCAGAAAACAGGCTGAGCTGTTAGCATTAGAAGCTATGCTAGCACTGATGAATAAACTAAGTAAGCTTTCACTTTCAAGCCATTACTCACTAAATTATATAAGTAGAAATTTTTCAACACTTTATTATAAAACAAGCTTTGTGTTAATGACTTTGGCCAGCTGTAGGTTAATGTAAGTGTTTTAAACAGTAACTTACTTATACAGACACTTATCATAGTATCCTTTCCATATCTCCACTATTATACAATATAGGCCGCTCTATGAAACACTCGTTAAACTGCCCGGTTCGTGTCACATTTAACTTATGATTAACTTGTCTGAGTGTATCCCCTTCATAAATCAGGTAGTTGTACAATACAACTCCATCAATGCATATAATGCTTATGCTGTGTGAATTTATGGGGGTCTGGAATGGATCAATTCAATTTGCTCGGTACTCGGTACTTTTGATTCTTGACAATCCTTCTGGAATGAGTTAACAATGAGAACTGAGGTACCACTATATAGACATTAGCATGTTGTACTTAATTTGTTGCACTTAATAACCCTTGGGGAAACAGTAAATGACTGAGACTGAGAATGAATCTGTGTTTCTTGATAACTTGTCCTATTTCTGCTCCTTGGTAATACACAACATGTTCTACCCTGCAGACCACTAGACTTAGCACAAGGACAAAGGTCAAAAGCTGTGACTTGACAGAATTGGGATTTTAACTCATATTCTTCCTGCTGAAAGTCCAGGGTCTTTATCAAAGTGCCACCACTGTCAGTGTTCATAAAGTAACTGTAGCTTTTGTGGGAATGGAGATGAGCAGTAACCCTGATAACTGTTGTGAGATGAGCGTTAACCTGGGAGTCTTTATGACCCTGGTGTTAAGGATGTCCAGGTCCTCTGGAATTGGCTCTGGAGCCATGACTGCTGCCCTGCTCTGCCGTACTTCTTGGATGTTTTCATTACTGTTCCTCTGAGATGAATTATCTGATGCAGAAAATAGAAAGCACATAAAACAGACATTCTTAGTGAAACTGCAAAATAACTAAATGAATGAACTAAGTGAATTTGTAAATGTTTTTGTGTAAAAGTATATTCAATAGTAAAATGCAGTGCAAAGGATTGCATCTTGTCCATCTTGCATGTTTGTCTTAATAATTATGTAATTTGGTTTCAGGACAAACAGAACCAATGTTCTGTTTGTTTATTTAAAGTCATTATCAGCATCAGTGGCCAGTTTAGTGACACAAACAAGGTTACTATACATAATTTTACATCAAGACTAATCATACTGCATATATACACACTCAAGTCAATGCCAATTTAGCGTAATCAATTAACCTAACACACATGTCTTTGGACTGTGGGAGGAAACCGGAGTACCCGGAGTAAACCCACACAGACACGGGGAGGACATGCCAACTCCACAAAGGACCCAGGCCGCACCACACTGAGTCACCGTGCCACCCTTGTGTGTAAGTTAACACTGTAGAATGGCAGGTACCAATGTGATGCATATTTTTTACATTATATATATATATACTTAGTTCCAATCATGTCCTAAACTAGGGTTATATTCGTAGCTTTTGATTTTTGATTTATCAAAAATATTTGGTATTAAAATGTCATGGAAGTTATTATCAATTGCAAATTTAAAAAACCTTCCCAAGATCACAGGTGGGTCAGGAGCCTGTATATACTGTACATTGCCATCACAGAATTTTAACACAATTTATGAGGCAATAAAACTCTAGAATTATGTACTACTGATGTATTATTTGACATACTCTATACTTATTCAATTAGGTCCAAACTGTAAATTCCCCACTTCCACTTCTTCTGTCATCTTATTGTCCAGTAAATCAAAAATGAACCTGAGAATTGTTTATTCATTAAACATTAATCCATTGTGGGTTTCAGGGATATGAAGCTCGCTGTTCACTACACACTCATACACACCCTGCTCATCCAAACGACTCTGCAGCTCTGCCAGGAGTTTTTCTTTGTCTTTCAACTTCTTCTCTAAAGACATTGGGGAAGACAAAAATGTAGGGCATCAACTAGGTGTGAGAACACACACAGCGGTGCTTGAAAGCTTGTGAACCTAAAATGTTTTATATTTCTGCATAAATTTGAACTAAAACTCGGACTTATTGAAGTCCTAAAAGTAGATAATGAGAACTCAACTAAACAAAAGAGATACTGTATTTTTAAACAAAAAATACTGTAGTTAGTCACGTTTTAGTATGTGAACATTTGCTTTCAGTATCTGGTAATAACTGCAACTAAATGTTTCAGGTAAGTATTAATCAGTCTTGCACATTGGCTTTCATGAATTGTAGCCCATTCCTCCCTACAGAACAACTTCAAATCTGGGATGTTCGTGGGTTTCCTCATATGAACTGCTTCCACAATACTTTTATTGGATCAAGGTCAGGACTTTGACTTGGGCTATCCAAAACATTAACTTTATTTCTCCTTAGCCATGCTTTGGAAGAATGACTTGTTTGCTTAGCATCGTTGACTTACTGCATTACATACTTTCTCTTGAACAACAGTTCATGGACAGATGTCTTGATTTTTTCCTTTGGAATATGCTGGTATAATTCATGATATATTGTTCCATCAATAATGGCAAGGTTTTGCCTCATATGCAGCAAAAGAGGCTCAAACCATTATACTACCACCACCATGTTTCACAGATGTAGGTTCAGGACAGGAAAAGAGACATAACTCAAAACGTTCTATTTTGCTCTTATCATTCCACAAAACATTCTTCTAACAGCATTCTGGCTTGTCCAAATGCAACATGGTTAGCAGCAGTGTTCTTTTTGAGAATAGGCATTTCCTCCTTGCAACCCTGTGCTGCATACTATTGTTGTTCAGTGTTCACTTGATGGTGGACTCATATACATTAATATTAGTCAGTGTGAGAGAGGTCAACCACTCCTGGAAAGGGTAACAATGGTCTTGACGTTTCTTAATTCGTATCTGTCAATATGTGTATTGGTGGAGTCCAAATTTTTAGAAATAGTTTTGTAACCTTTTCTAGCTTGATGAGCATCAACAGCTCTTTTTCTGAGGAATCTCATTTGTTTGTGACATAATGCACGTTCACAAACATGTATTGTGAAGATCAGCCTTTGAAACATCCCCGCTTTAAATAGAACAGGGTGACCACTTGTACCTGATTATCATCCCGTTGTCACCTGACTATAATTTCATTTTCTAATTAACTGATAACCATAGAGGTTCACATACTTTTGCTATACTTACTTACAGGTAAGTAATATTGGATCATTTTCCTCAATAAATAAATGATCATATATAATATTTTCACCTGTTTCATTGTGTTCTCGTAATCTACTTTTGATATGATTTCTGTGTAAAAATGTTGATGTTTAAATAAAGAAAATTTTAAAGTATTCACAAACTGTCAAGCACAAGTGTAAAAAACATTTTTCATGGCATCATAGGCGAGAATATCATAAAGATCAGTCCCAGTTGCTTTTAGCATGGCGCCTGACAGCAGACAAATGCCAAATGTGTTCAGTTCTAAACAGGACTGTTTTATTTATTTTCTTGGAGGGCAAACTTATTTATTATAACATTAGCTTTCTTACCCAAGTCCCGGTTTTTACTCTGTAGCTCCTGGTTGAGCTGGCACTGTTTCTCCAGTCTCTGCTGGAGTTTTTTTATCTTTTCCTCCATGCCTCTACCTGCACAAACACACATACTTAATGGGATATTTAGCTAAGTCTTTTATTCAAATCATAATCTTTCATTTATTCACTAGGGATGGTGCCTAGCAATGCGGGCAAGGCAGGAACAACCCTAGACAAGGTGCCTTTATCTGTCATAATGCACACACACTCATACACACACTCGGCCCCTTTTGCATAATCAATTAACCTAACATGCATGTCTTTGGACTGTGAGAGGAAACCAGAGTACCCAGAGTAAACCCACACGGAGGACATGCAGACTCCACACAGAAACTCAGATTGCCCCACCTGGGATTGAACCTGTCACGGGGGCGGCGAGGCATGAGCAGACGAAATCCAAAAACACAATCCAGTCCCAATCCAAAAACACAAAAGTTTATTAGCCAAGGTAGGGAAGCAAAGGAGTCCACCAAACATACAGGAGATAGACGTAAATACCAAACAATTATGCGACCAGCAATAATCATACAGGGCTAGGATAACAGTCAAGGTACGAATACAAATGCAAACATTCCACTTAGATAAACACCGGCAGAGAATACAATGAAACACACCCAGATAGTAATTAGTAATGATGGCTACAGTAATCAAGAACGACACGGCGAACTAAAAGCGCGGGGGCAGGACAAAAACCATGACGTGAAAACACAGGAGTAGCCGACGCCACAACACAGCAGGTAAATAAGCGCGCGGACATAAACAAACAGGACAAGTGCAGCCGCCCACAGAAAAACCAAGCGGTACCATAAACACGAAAGTCCCAAGGGTACTAACCGCAACAGGGTCCCGTGATACAAGGCCGTAATGAAAATAATCCAACGAGCGGTTGCAAACAAAAGATATAATCCAGGCCTGGCTTGGCGATACTTGGCTTGACGAAACTTGGCGTAATGTGGCATGGCAAAACTGAATAATGCTACCGTGCCGCAGCAGGGACAACGAGGAACTTAAATAGCCTCCTAGCTGCACGCAGTTAGTAATCAGGTCCATAGTCCAATGAGAAATGTAAATAAAAACAAGAATTAATCTAATAGGATCTGTAGCCATCTTGAGTTTAGCAAGGGATTGTGGGAGGTGTAGTTCCCATTGCCCACAATCACAGTAACAGAACGAAAAATTGGGGGTGGGGCATGGATCCTAACAGTACCCCCCCCCCCCAGGGGAGTCCAATCTCGGACTCCCACACTCACCCCCCCACCCTCGCGGGGAGTTTGGCAAGGTCCGGGGGCTTTCTCTCAGGGCGATCCTTGGAAGGGTTACAGATGCTACCAGGCACTTGAACATGGAGACAAACGTACCTGACCTGGGTGGGTGGCGGGGGGCCAGACGGAGGGCCAGGGTTCAACTTGATCACAGGGCAAAATGGCGGGCTCTGGACGTCCTGAAGAGGCGATGAGAAGCTCGAGATGACCTCGGCACTGGTGCTGGAGCAAGGCTGGGCAATCTCAGGAGAAGCGCTGCTGGAACAGACCCATACGGCGGGACGTGGCTGCGTCTCCGATCCCGGTGCGGTGCTAGAGGGAACGAGAGGCTCAGAACCTGGGCTAAACAACATGGCACTCTCAGATGCAAAGTTAATTAATTCAGGGATGGGACATGACTGCGTCTCCAATCCTGGTGTGGTGCTAGAGGGAACGAGAGACTCGGAACCAGGGCTAAATTACATGGCACACTTAGGAACGGGGTGAGGTGACGTGAATAGCTTGGAAAAGAGGCTCAGATACTAGGTTGCAAGATGCTAGTGGCTCGGAACTGGCATGATCGGTGGTTAGGGGCTCGTCTGCAGAAGTAACCAATGCGGCAGATGGGACCAACGGGTTAAAGAACAGAGCTGACTGGCTCAGGGTCAAGATTACCAGACACTAGCGGTTCCGCAACAAAACTACAAGGGAGTGTACTCTCGAAGTAAGGGCTAGCAGGCTCGGAAGGCGAGCTAGACGATGCCAGCAACTGGTCTTCAACGCTATACGGCGCAGCGGGCTTGGAAAAGTGGCTGGCGTACCTGGACACTGGATCACCAAGTGCTAGCGGCTCATCAGCAAGACAGAGTGGACCGGTAAGTCCGATGACGGGATCGTCAGGGGCTAGAGGCTCAGGAGTGAACCTGAGTGGCGTGGTGAACTCGGAAACGGGATTAGCCTGCTCAGATTCAGAGTTAACGCGCTCAACTACAGGATAATGGGGCATTAGCAGTCCGGGCACGGTTCTATGAAGAATGAACGGCTCATCTGTGGAGCAACCAGGCATAGTGGACACTGATACGGGACTAGCATATTCAGAAACAAGGCTAACAGACTCAGAAACGGGATAACCGGATGCTAGCGGCTCAGGAACAGAGCTACAAGGCGTGAACATCTCAACTGCAAAGCTACCAGGCGTGGTGGGCACCGATACGGGGCTAGCATATTCAGAAACAGGACTATCGGGCTCAGTGGGGAGGTCAGGTGGTGCAGTGAACTCAGGGACGGGTCTAGCCTGCTCGGATAAGGGGTAATCGACGGCTGGCGGTACATCTACCAAGCCGGGCAATGAAGTGTGGACAGAGAAGGGGCTAGTGAGCGCACACACGGGGCTATACGGTGCTAGCGGCTCATCTACAGGACTAAACCGCATGTTGGACTTGGAACAGGGACTAGTGGATTCAGAAGCCGAATTGCGTGGTGCTAGCCACTCATTTGCAAGGCTGATAGGTGCGGGAGGACTGGAAACGGGGCTAGCAGGCTCGAGGCTAACGACTCACCTACTGTGCCGGGAGGCCCAAAATGCTCGGACACTGAGCGACATAGCGCTAGTGGCTTGATCATTGAGCTAAGGAGCGCAATATGCCCGGAACAGGTGCTGGGGAACTCGGATCTAGAACAATGAGTTACCAGCGGCTCATTTACGGGAAAAAATGGCACGACAAGCTCAAGAGAAAGTTTGCTGGTCTAGTGATAGCATTCTGTCATGAGGGCAGCAAGGCATGAGCAGACGAACGCAGAGTCCCAATCCAAAAACACAAAAGTTTATTAGCCAAGGTAGGGAAGCAAAGGAGTCCACCAAACAGACACCAAACAGACAGATACCAAACAATTATGCAACCAGCAATAATCATACAGGGCTAGGATAACAGTCAAGGTACGAATACAAATGCAAACATACCACTTAGGTAAACACTGGTAAAGAATATAATAAAACACACCCACATAGTAATTAGTAATGATGGCTACAGTAATCAAGGACGACACAGCAAATTAAGTGCGCGGGGGAAGTACAAAAACCGCGATGCGATAGCCGCAGAGCAAAAGCGATGACCGCGGTATTAACGTAAAAATAGCAAAGCTAACGAGAAGGCCATAGAGCATGCATGGGGGCCTAGGAGCTAAGGTAGTGCAGGCCGTGGAGCTAACGCGGTAGCCGCGGAGCTAACGTGAAAGCCGCGGAGAAACATGAAGGCCGTGGAGCTCGTGTGGTAGCTGCTGAGCTAACGTGAAGGCCGCGGAGCTAACTCGGTAGCCGTGGAACTAATGTGAGGGCCATGGCACTAGCGCGATAACCGCAGAGCTAACGTGAAGACCGTGGAGCTAACGTGAAGGCCGTGGAGCCGTGGAGCGGTAGCCACGGAGCTAACGTGAAGGCCGCGGAGAAACGTGAAGGCCGTGAAGCTAATACGGTAGCCGCGGAGCTAACGTGAGGGCCGTGGCGCTAATGCGGTAGCCGCAGAGCTAACGTGAAGGCCGCAGAGCTACGCAGTAGCCGCAGAGCTGACGCAGTAGCCGCGGAGCTAACGTGAAGGCCATGGAGCTAATAAGGAAGCCTATAGCAACCGGCAGACCGGGAAAAACACAGGAGCAGCAGATGCCGCAACACAGCATGTAAATAAGCGGGTGCAGCTGCGGGCATAAACAAACAGGACAGGCGCAGCCGGCCACAAGTAAACTGAGCAGTACCGTAAACGCGAAAGTCCCAGGGGTACTAACCGTAACGGGGTCCCATGATACATGGCCGTAATGAAAATAATCCAATTGTCACGCTCCACGGCGGCATGCACCGCCCCGCCAAGTCTCGGACCTATCAGGAAGCCCCATGGCGATCGAATTGTCAATTGCATTCAGCTGTGGGGCTTCCTACAAAAGGACGCCCGCGAGAGACTCAGATCGCGGGTTATTGACTAATGATGATTTTGATGTCGGTTGCGTCCCTACGCGCCTCACCTTCATGGTGCTCCAGGCCCGTCGCGTCCCTACGCGCCCCGATGCTCTTCGCGTCCCTACGCGCCCCTCTGCATATCGCGTCCCTACGTGCCTCACGTCTAAAGGTATAGGTCGTTTTCGTTCCCTTCCGTGTTTAGTTTAGTTTCTACCCATTTCGGCTTCGGCTTGGTTTATGTTTCCCACCTGTTTTCGGTTTTGTTCCACACCCGTTTCTGTTTTCGTTTCATACCCGTTTTCGGTCCCTTGCTTTTCTGTTAGCTGTGTTTGCCTTTTGTTGGTTGTTTTCGAATAAATACTTCCTTTTCTACACCTGCGCTCGTCTCCTGCTTCCCCTCCGCCTCCCACCGTTACAGAATAACCCGCCACCATGGAGACGGCAGGGAGTATGCCAGGGTGTCGCTGGTGGTTCTTCACCTAACTGGTGAAGCCCTTACATGGGCAACTCAGCTGTGGCCGATGCTCTGGGTTGGAACCGTGGGGCAGATGTTGGAAATGTTAGAGTTCGCTTTTCGCTCCCCACGGGGCGCCACGGGCATCGAAGCCACAGGTTTAGAACCCGTTAGCCCTGTCCGGCCTGCCTTGGTTGGTAAAGTGCTGGATCATCAGCTTGCCACTAGCTGGTTTGCCCAAGTCAAGCGTCAGCCTATGCACATGATACCCGGCACTCGCTCTAGTCTCGCTGCAGAACCTCTAGTTCTCGATAGTGGTGATGCGCCCATTCCTGCACCATGGACATTCGTGCCCGCTCCTGCACCACGGACATTCGTGCCCACACCTGCACCACCAACATTCGTGCCCACACCTGCACCACCGACATTCGTGCCCACTCCTGCACAACGGACAGTCGCGGCACTCCCGTTCGTGCCTATTCCTGAACCACGGAAATTCATGCAAATGCACGTTCCAAGGATTTCTGTTGCAGGATCAGTGGCTGCATAGAGGGCGTCAGCAGGTCCAGTGGCTGCCTCCAGGGCGTCAGCAGTTCCGGTGGCTGCCTCCAGGGCGTCAGCAGTCCTAGAGGCCTTCCCAGAGGCCGTGCACATGTCAGAGGCCTTCCCAGAGGCCGTGCACATGTCAGAGGCCTTCCCAGAGACCGTGCACATGTCAGAGGCCTTCCCAGAGGCCGTGCACTTGTCTGAGGCCTTTCCAGAGAACGTCTCTCCCAAAGAGACCCTTCCAGAAAACGTCTCTTCCAAAGAGACCCTTCCAGAGAACGTCTCTTCCAAAGAGACCCTTCCAGAGAACATCTCTTCCAAAGAGACCCGTCCAGAGAACGTCTCTTCCAAAGAGACCCGTCCAGAGAACGTCTCTTCCAAAGAGACCCGTCCAGAGAATGTCTCTTCCAAAGAGACCCGTCCAGAGAACGTCTCCTCCACGGAGACCCTTTCAGAGAACGTCTCCTCCACGAAGATCCTTTCAGAGACTGTCTCCTCCACGGAGACCCTTTCAGAGACTGTCTCCTCCACGGAGATCCAGCATCCTGTCCACGGCTCTGCTCTCCAGCATTCCGTCCACGGCTCTACTCTCCAGCATCCCGTCCACGGCTCTGCTCTCCAGCATCCCGTCCACGACTCTGCTCGTCAGCCTCACGTCGTCCACGACTCTGCTCGTCAGCCTCACGTCGTCCACGACTCTTGCTTCTCAGCATCTCGTCCACGGGACTCTGCTTCTCAGCATTTCTCGTCCATGGACTCTGCTTCTCAGCATCTCGTTTCCACGGTCTCTGCTTCTCAGCATCTCGTCCAAGTCTCTGCTTCTCAGCATCTCGTCCACGACTCTGCTCTCAGCATCTCGTCCACGACCTCTGCTTGCCTCAGCATTTCTCGGGTCCACGGGACTCTGCTTCTCAGCATTTCTCGTCCACGTCTCTGCTTTTCAGCATCTCGTCCACGACTCTGCTTCTCAGCATCTCGTCCACGATTCTGCTTCTCAGCATCTCGTCCACGTCTCTGCTTCTCAGCATCTTGTCCACGACTCTGCTTTTCAGCATCTTGTCCACGACTCTGCTTCTCAGCATCTCGTCCACGATTCAGCTTCTCAGCATCTCGTCCACGACTCTGCTTCTCAGCATCTCGTCCACGACTCTGCTTCTCAGCATCTCGTCCTCGACTCTGTTCCTCAGCATCTCGTCCACGACCCTGCTCTCCAGCAGCTCGTCAACGACCCTACTCGTCAGCCTCACGTCGTCGTTTCTGCTCTCCAGCCTCACGTCGTCGACTCTGCTCTCCAGCCTCACATCGTCGACTCTGCTCGTCAGCCTCACGTCGTCGACTCTGCTCTCCAGCCTCACATCGTCGACTCTGCTCGTCAGCCTCACGTCGTCG
The DNA here is from genome assembly GCA_025084515.1 of Ancistrus triradiatus. Classification (NCBI taxonomy): domain Eukaryota; kingdom Metazoa; phylum Chordata; class Actinopteri; order Siluriformes; family Loricariidae; genus Ancistrus; species Ancistrus triradiatus. The sequence goes on along the minus strand of JAJAGP010000187.1, from coordinate 378,253 downwards.
ACTCTGCTCTCCAGCCTCACGTCGTCGACTCTGCTCGTCAGCCTCACGTCATCGACTCTGCTCTCCAGCCTCACGTCGTCGACTCTGCTCTTCAGCCTCACGTCATCGACTCTGCTCATCAGCCTCTCGTCGTCGTCTCTGCTCGTCAGCCTCTCGTCGTCGACTCTGCTCGTCGGCCTCTCGTCGTCGTCTCTGCTCGTCGGCCTCTCCTCGTCGTCTCTGCTCGTCGGCCTCTCGTCGTAGTCTCTGCTCGTCGGCCTCTCGTCGTCGACTCTGCTCGTCAGCCTCTCGTCGTCGGGTCTGCTCGTCGGCCTCTCGTCGTCGACTCCGCTCGTCGGTCTCTCGTCGTCGACTCCGCTCGTCGGCCTCTTGTCGTCGACTCCGCTCTCCAGCCGCCCGACGGCTGGCGGTCCCTTCCTAGAGTCCGCCCAGCGAGGCGGCCCCCTGATTTGATCCTGCACCCAGGGGTCCCTTTCTGGAGTCCTAGCTCCATCTCGGACTCCTTCAGGGGGGGCTCTGTCACGCTCCACGGTGGCATGCACCGCCCCGCCAAGTCTCGGACCTATCAGGAAGCCCCAGGCGATCGAATTGTCATTTGCATTCAGCTGTGAGGCTTCCTACAAAAGGACGCCCGCGAGAGACACAGATCGCGGGTTATTGACTAATGATGATTTTGATGTCGGTTGCGTCCCTACGCGCCGCCCCTCGTCTCAAGTCCCTATGCGCCTCACCTTCATGGTGCTCCAGGCCCGTCGCGTCCCTACGCACCCCTCTGCATATCGCGTCCCTACGCGCCTCACGTCTAAAGGTATAGGTCGTTTTCACTTCCGTGTTTAGTTTAGTTTCTACCCGTTTTCGGCTTCGGCTTGGTTTATGTTTCCCACCTGTTTTCGGTTTTGTTCCACTTCCGTTTTCGTTTCATACCCATTTTCGGTCCCTTGCTTTTCTGTTAGCTCTGTTTGCCTTTTGTTGGTTGTTTTCGAATAAATACTTCCTTTTCTACACCTGCGCTCGTCTCCTGTCTCCCCTCCACCTCCCATCGTTACACCAATGAGCGGTCGCAAACAAAAGATATAATCCAGGCCTGGCTTGGGGAGACTTGGCTTGAAGAAACTTGTCTTGACAAAACTTGGCGTAACGTGGCTTGGCAAAACTTGGTTTGGCGTGGCAAGGCGTGGACTCCTGCAACAGTGGCAAAACCAAATTATGCTACCCTGCTGCAGCAGGGACAACGAGGAACTTAAATAAGCAACCTCCCAGCTGCGCGCAGTTAGTAATCAGGTCCATAGTCCAATTAGAAACGTTAATAAAAACACAAGAATTAATCCAATAGGATCTGTGGCCATCTTGAGTCTAGCAAGGGATTGTGGGCGGTGTAGTTCCCGTCGCCCACAATCACAGAAACAGAACAAAAAATCGGGGGTGGGGCATGGATTCTAACAGCTATCCATCGAGCCACCATGCCACCCTCATTCAAATCAAGTCTACAAAATAAAAAACAAAATAACGTAATGTAGTTGACTAACCAGAACATGCTGGTGCACAACAAAAATCTATTATCATTGTAAGTAAGTGATAATTAAGTACAATTATTTCATGCGGGGTTTTTTAAGTGTTCTATTCAAACATTACTTACTAAAATGTCAGGTTATTGAATATATCGGCTTAAAATTATTATAAAATAATTTTAAATACATTTGCCTATATTTAGGCATGTAGTGTGAGCAAAGCTTTCACCCCAGTTTTTGTCATGCTCAGTTCCCCTTTCAATTGTCCTTGCTGTATGCTGGCTGCTCCAACACTTGATAAGGAGGGCTGCTTCTTTTCACCAGTAGGTGAAAGACTTCTACTTTATCCACCAACTCTGAAAGCACCTCCGACAGCTGAGAGGGGTTACTGTTGCAGCTGTAAGATCCCAGTCCAACCTTCTGTCCCTCAGTCATGACCAATATTACACAATCTATATATCATTAGGTCCTGTTTGTACCAATCATGAACAGGTAGCAAAACCATACAGTGGACCAATGAAAACAGCACTGGTTCCAGAAATTCCTTTGGTTCCTAACCTACTTCTGCCCATTTCAAGAGCCTCTTTCTTATAGTATACTGTTAAATATGTATGGGTTGTATGGGTTCATTGTCATGGATCATTATGCTTGCATATAAAGTACTTACTCACTTAATGGGTGACTGGATACTGTAATTATTTTGTGCACTTAACATACAGCTAATGACTCGTTTCTGAGATTCACTTGAAAATATGTACATATATTAACATGTAATCACTAAGGTTCAATAAACAATTTAATCCATATTAAAGAATAAATCAGTTCTCTTACAAATACTAAGGATATGCTTTTATACTAGACTCCCATTTTATATAAACATGCTCAATGAGATTATTGTTTTAAGACTTTTGGCTACCCTTTAAGTAATGATTAATGTATTATGGCTCTTGGTTTCCTGTTTTATGACTTTTATGTCATGACCTTTGTTTCAGCCAGTCCCCTTTGAAATCACAAAGCAATATGTTGGTTACATTACACATCACACACTTGCACCTGTCAATTTGGGTTGGGAATACATGTTAAATAAACATTGTAAATACAATGGATTTTATTTGTAAGCTTTTTGAAGTTAATTGTGTTATTTTCAAGAATTATGTCAAGCTTTAATGAAATGTATATAATGCAGTTTTAGATGGATTTTTCCTAGCATCTTGGAGAAAATTCCACAGTTCCTCCATGTAACATTTTTGTTATATTTATTTAATCGTAAAAGTATATACAGTCTTAACTCATTAACTTGCTACCTCTGTTTCATGCTAATTTTGGCAAGAGGCGAGTTTGGTGAATTAAGAAGGTTACAAAACACTAGACAAAGGCAGTGGCATTCATACATAATGCTGACATAATTTGTCTTACTGAGCAGCCCTGCTGATCACAAAATCACATTTACAATGTGCTTAAACATGTACATGTACATTTTCTATTCATTTCTTTGTATCTTTTTCCCAAAAGCTTCTTTAAGAAATGGTGATTGCGGTGCAATCTGTGTAGGTGACCCTGTCAGTAGGATCAATGTGACACCTAACGACCGGTTGGCAGAAAACTTGCTGGCTTAACAGGGTAGAATTTCATTGCTGGAAAGACATTTGTCACGTTTAAAGAGAGCAGCAGTTGGCAGCTTTCTAAGGTAAAGTGCAAGGAGGGAAATCCATCCTGCCATCACAGGTGGCGAGAGATGAATTTGGCGAGATAATGTCAAGTCAAGTCAAGTCAGATTTATTTATGTAGCGCTTTTTACAATGGAGCATTGTCTCAAAGCAACTTTACAGGTTTAGATTATCTCCTAATAACTACGTCCAATCTCAAATTGAGCAAGCCTAGGGCGACAGTGGCAAAGGACAAACTCCCTAGTTCTAGCCAAAGAACCTTGGGAGGACCAAGGACTTCAAAAAGGGACCCAACCCCTCCTTGGGCGGTCGTAAATGATAAAATCTAAGAAGCGAAACTTAAAGTCATGGAGTCAAAGTTTGAATAGAATGTGAAGTATGCCACATCGACATTAATTTGCCGGGGTATGATGATAAATTCTAAGAGCGAAAAACTAAAGTCATGGAGTCATGGTCGAATAAAATGTGAATTATGCACAGTGGAGCTCCATCAGATGTACATTCATGTGTAGTAGGGCCCCGAAACTGCCGGAACAAACAGCTCGGAGAGAAAAACAGAAAATGCAATTAGTTATTGATTAAGAAGAGCACAGTGTTTAATAACAATCACTGATGCCATGTCAATCACTGATGCCAAGTGTAGCATGAGGAGACCCCGGCTAGCATTAGCTATAGCAGCATAGCTAGAAAGCTAGAAAGAGGAGAACTGGTAGGAAACAACCAACAGGCCAAGAGGATTCACATGAGAGACATGGCAAACCCCGAGCGAGCGGCAGAAGACAGCAACCCAAACCGTCTCCTGATCAACATAAGACTTCTTTGACTATGAACCCCAGCTCTGCCCTTATTCCTAAGGCAAGGATGCATGAGTCAAGATCACGAGGAGAGGAAAGAAGCCTAGTTCAGCCAGACCGCCCACTCGACACTCCCGGCCTAGCCGGACAAGGCAGGCAGGCCAGACCATGACTCCAGACCTCCGGCCCCAGCACCCAAACCATGGCAACCTTGGTCTAATCTAGTCAAAAGCCTGCGTAAATAGGTATGGGGTCTTTAGCCTTAGACTTTAAACTTCTGGAGGGTGGTCTGAAATTCGATAACGATAGTGGGAAGTTATTTATATTCCATAGTTGGGGGGGCCATTGGATATGAGAAAGCCTTTCCCCCTGCTGTGGGACTTTTTTTTTAATTCTAGGAACTAAAAGAAGTCCTGCACCCTGCGAACGAAGTAGTACGAGTTGGATTGTAAAACTCTAAGAGGTCACTCTCAGAATAATGTGGGGCCCAGGCCATGTAGAGCTTTATAAGTTATATAAGAAGTATTTTGTAATCAATATCGGAATTTGACTGGTAACCAGTGCAGTTGAATGATGATAGAACAGGAGTGATTATGATCAAAATTTTCTTAGTTTTCCCTAAGTTTCGAGTTAGCACTCGGCCAGCTGCATTCTGAACTAAACTGAAAGTTATATTTATAGATTTAATAGAGCATCCAGTAAGTAGGCATTACAGTAATTAATCCAACCTTGAGGTTATTTAACGCCCATGAAACAAGTTTTTTTTTTTTTTTTTTTTTTTTTTTCCCGCATCATTTAAAGAGAGGATATTTCTAAGTTTAGCGATATTACGTAATTGAAAGAAAAGCAATTCGAGAGTGATGCCTGGCTAATGTGCACATCAAAGGAAGAGGATTCTGAGTCCAAATGTGACCCCTAAGAAGTTTTTACAGACGGACTGGGCAAAATACTGGACCAGCCATCTAGATTTAGGATAGATGGTAGCTAAAACCTGTCTCTCACAGCCTTGGGTCCCCACTAATAGCCACCTCAGTTTATCATCTTGAGTTAAGTAGGAGAAAATTAAATAACACATCCAATCTTTTTATGTCCTTTACACAGTCCCTCGATTTTGTTGAATTGTAAGGCTGTCATTAGTTTTGGCTGATATGTACAGCTTGTGTATAATCTGCATAGCAGTGGAAATTAATGCCATGTTTACGAATAACTGAGCCTAGTGGGCAGCATGTACATGACAGAGAGAATAAAAGCGGGCCAAGCACATGACCCCCTGAGTCTTTTTCTTCTGGCACGCCATACTTCACTTTTTGAGAGGCTTAGATCTTATAGATTTATTTATATGAACAAACTGGTACCGGTTCAGTTAAGAAAGAGGTAGGATTTAAAATTAAACCAAGACAAGTGCTGATCCCCCTTAATTACCTACAGTAATGTTCCCTAGTCTGGTTTAGTAAAAAACATCATGATACTATTATGTGTCAAAATGCTGCACTTAAATCTAACAGAACAAGAAAAAGAAACAAATCCCTTTTTATCTGAGGACATTAACAAGTCATTTAGTTAGTACCCTACATAATGCTGTTTCAGTACTATGATGGGGCCTGAAGCCAGGACTGAAATGTTTCATAAATTTTCATTCCTTGGGAGGTGACGTACAGAGCTGTGATTAGACAGCTTTTTTTTTTTTTTTTTCTAAGATTTTGGACAGAAACGGTAGATTTGAAATGGTTCCTATAAATTAGATATCACACAAGGGTCAAGATGGCTTTTTTAATAAATCAGTGGTTGATAACGGCAGACTTAACAGGATTTGGGCAACATTAAACCCCTAGGTAAGGGAATGAATTTAAAAATAACTAACACTGGCTCTTATAACACTACGTGAGGTAATACTGGTTGAGTAGACGTGTAGGAATTGGATCTAACAAACATGTTGATGACTTAGACGAGCCTGATCAGTGCGGATAGTTCAGTATTAGTAATTGGGGGTAAAAGATTCTAATCTTGAATTATACGGCTAATTGAACAGATGTATTCACTAGTGCTGGCATCTGGAAGGTCGCTGAACAGTTTTGGTGATGTGATGAAGCATTGAGTTTTATGCCTAATGTTTTCTAATCTTATCTTAATCTAAAGAAAAGTCATGAAATCCATTACTGTTAAAATTACACATAATGGGGAGAGTCACTTTCTGTGGGTTTGTTTGTTAATTTATTTGGAGACTGTATTAAAGAGAAAATCTTGGATTTTATCTTATTTTTCTCTATGATTTTTTTCCCTCTATGATTTGAAGAGAAGTATGCAGCTTTATTAATTAGCTTTAATGAGGGCATCATGCTTGTACTCCTGCCATGCTGTCCCTTCCAAGCAATCTTTAAACACCTCCAATTTACTATGTTCCACTTGCGCCCCTCTAAATTATGCCGTGTTTCTTTGCTGCTTTAAGGTACGGGTGTGTGGTCATTATACCAATGCTGCTAGGCCTTTTTCCCTAATATTTTACGTTGACCCTAGCAGGGCAGTCGTGTCCAGGGTTGAGCGAAGCACACATTCTAAAATTGGTCATTACACACTCCAAGATGATTTATGTCCGTAGGTGTATTAAATTTTTAGGAGTCTGGTAGGTTTTTAATAAACGCAGCTTGTAGTAGCAGGTGTGAAATAACGAGGCAGAAGGATTTTATTTATTAGAGATAGCTCAAATGTACTAAAAGAATTAGTGATCTGGAAATCGAATCACTTTGGCGGGAAAAACATCAAGGTTATCTATATTGATATACCAAATGTTAATATATTAGATCTAAAGATGATTACAGCAAGCGGTGGGTTGGTCCCATCACAATCTGAGTGATACCCATTGCCATGGATTCTAAAGATTGGACTCGAAAGCAATTTAAGTGGATCCTGCTTCATTTGTCAAAGTGAATATAAAATCACCTACAATTAAAGCCTTATCTGTTGACAGTACTAAGCAGGAAAGAAAGTTAGCAAATTCCTGAAGAAATTCTGAATAGGGACCAGGAGGACGGTAAATGGTGATAAGCTGAAAAGAGTGTGGTTTTGACTTCCATAATGATGGATCAGTCACATTAACAATCAGTATTTCAAAAGAATTAGCCTTGTAGTGGGATTTAGTTGTAACACCTATCTCTTTGTCAAAAATTGTGCTTATGCCTCCCCCCCGACCATTAGGACGAGGGCGATGAGCATGACTGTATCCAGGAAGTGAGACTTCATTTAAGGCTAAATATTCATCAGGTCTAATCCAAGTTTCAGTGAGACACAGGCGTGTATGTGTAAGCGTTATCAGTGATTTTATTTCATTGACAATTACTGCTTTGTTAGTAAGTGATTCTAATGTTAAAGTAATCCTAGCTTTAGTCTAATGTTGTTATTTCTTTTGCAGCTATCTGTGTTTATACTAATGAGGTTATTAAAACAGACTTTTTGAGAGCGTTTACGTTTAGCGCAGATGCGGGTAACAGACACAGTTTCAATAATGTGGGTTCTGGGTGACGGTGCATGGCTACCAGCAGACAGTTGGTTAAGCCGGTCTGTCTGCTGCCTACATAATGGGGTGCAAGATAATGAGGTAAGACTGTATATTAAAGACACAATGGTCACTACATTAGGTACGCCTGTTCAACTGCTCGTTACACAGATTACCGTTACCCACAGGGACTGTGGTAGCCTAGTGGTTAAGGTATTGGACTCTGGACCAGAAGGTTGAGGGTTCAAATCCCACCTCTGCCAAGCTGCCACTGTTGGGTCCTTGAGTAAGGCCCTTAACCCACAATTGCTTGGATTGTAAGATTGTACCAATTGTAAGTCGCTCTGGATAAGGGCGTCTGCTAAATGCTGTAAATGTAAATGTAAAATTACACAAATATCTAATCAACTAATCACACTGCAATGCAGTGCATTTAGGCATGAAAATATCGTCATGATGACCTGCTGTATATCAAACTGGGGAAGCATCAAAATGGGGAAGAAATTATTTTAAGTGACTTTGAACGTGACCTGGTTGTTTGCACTAGACAGGCTGGTCCGAGTATTTCTGGAACTGCTGAGCTACTGGGATTTTCATGCAAAGCCATATCTAGGGTTTACCGAGAAGTGTCCAAAAAAGAGAATGTAGCCAGTGAGCGACAGTTCTCTGGATTAAAATTCCTTGTTGAGGTCAGAGGAGAATGGCCAGATAGGTCTGAGCTGATAGAAAGGAAACAGTAACTCAAATAACCACTCTTTAAAACTGATGTATGCAGAAAAGCATCTCTGAATGCACAACACATCAAACTTTGAAGCAAATGGAATACACCAGGTGTGACTCCTGTCAGCTAAGTACAGGCAACTGAGACTCCAATTCTTACAGGCTTGGACAATAGAAGATTTGAAAACATTATCTGGTCTGATAAGATTTCTTTCTGCTGAAACATTGGGATAGTAGGGTCAGAATTTGGTGTAAACCACATGAAAGCATCGATTCTGCATGCCTTTTATCAAAGTTTCAGACTGGTGGTGTTGTAGTGGAGTGAGGGATAGTTTCTTTTCACACTTTGGGCCACTTAATACCAACTGAGCATCATTTATATGCAACAGCCTATCTGCGTGTTGTTGCTGACCATGGTTATCTGTTTAAGACCACATTGACCTGCAGGATAACGTGCCATGTCACACAGCTCAAATCATCCCAAACTGGTTTCTTGAGCCGACAGTCTACAGCAACTGTGTAATGTAATCATGTCAATATGGACCAAAATCTCAGAGTAATGTTTCCAACACATGAAGTTACAAAGCAGTTCTGAAAAATGGGATCCAACCCGGTGCAAGAAAGTTGAGTGTACATACTACATTAATGCAATAATATATAAGTAATTAGTATGTTTGCAGTTGTAAAAAACTTGCTGACGAGATAGCTCAGGATAGGTATGCTATGTTTCAAAAGTGGTGTCATTGGACGCCGAAGGTGTTACATAAGTATTGTTATTTAAATGCATGTGTATAGGCTACAAGTTTAATATCTTCAACCATACCAAGAATGGCCTGTAAATGGCATTCTATATATGGGCGTAGATTTAGAGCAATGAATAAGGCATGATCTGTCATGAAGATGGTTTCAGTATGAATTTGCACTGTGGTCATTAAATATATGTTACTGGTCTAATCTCAGAGTCTGATACAGTAGCTTTACAAGAACATATTTTAAGCTTTAAGTACAGTTATAAAAGCAGACAAATTACTTCGATGAATAAACAACGTAAACCAAACCAAATATTCTTCAGAATTATTTAGTTATTGTAGTCATCTTTGAAAACAAGCTATGGACAATTATGCCATCAAATGTAGGGCAACTTAAATATGTACAATACTTCATACAATAGCCATATAAAATGAAATGGGTGTGGGTTCAGATGACAGTAGGCAGTGGACGAAACCACTTGAGGCATATGAAGGGGGAATGCAATTCTTCAAAAATATGAAAAAAATTGATTGGGAAAAAAAAGTTTTGTGTCTATAATTAGTAATTTAAATCAATATTACTACATATTACTTAAAATTGTATAGTTATGTTTTCAATGATTATATTTGGGGAACAACGTTCTGTTTTCTCAGGAACGGGGGATCGGGCAATCTTGCCCCCTTCCATCATGGATTACCACCCCTGGATGGGCTTCAGCAGCAAAAGACTACACCAATTACCACTCATGTCAACCAAAACTGAAAACTGAGGCTACAGAAGGCACAGGTGCATCTAAACTAGGCAGTTGCAGCGTGTAGAATATTGCCTGACCTGGTAAATATTAATTTCTGCTGCTACATGTGAGTGTCATAATATGGCATAAACAACTTTAATTTATGGCCTGTATCAACAGTTCCATTTAATGATGGCTGTATAATGTATCAAAGTAATGTTGCTGACCATTTGCTTCTTGGCTATATTCTTCTGTATAAGTCATTTCAAATTGGTCACATGACAATGACAATGTGATCAGTGTGCAAAGGCCTCCCTAGTCACCAGAACAATCGTATAGATCAGATTGTAATGTGGTAGAATAGAAGATTTGCAGGAAAAATGTGCAACTGACATATCAGCAACATGTTACAACCATGGTGACATGGATCACATTTTACTGAAGTTATAAACAAGGTCCTTGATTAATTGTATTATTGTGAATGCATCGCATTTCTTCCTTACCTAGGCAGGCAGATGAAATGGACTTCCACTTCAAATCAAATTGGCTATTTATAATACATTCATGAGCAAAGAGAAAGCCAGCTTCTTCAGATAGTCACAAGATAGTCCAAACATCCACGCTGCAGTTCAAGCATAACACAGCTACAAGTGAGTGCACACACACACACACACAATAGGTTTACAGTCCGTGTGTTCATTCTACCCTACCTTTCACTACTCTGCAGTTCACATTAACCCATACAATGGTTGCTTATCGCAGCATGACAGTGATCATTAACCTGCTCTTCTACCCACTCCCAACTTCAAGTGTTGAATAATTCATTTTTGCTACTTTCCCTGTCCTGCTACCCTTTATAACTGCCATGTCTATCTATGTGCTAATATGTTGAAGGGGTCATGTTTCTTAGTTAATATTACTGTGAATAGAACAAGATTTACCCACTCTATTCCTCCTGTTTATGTCGAGCTGTTAAATCTGCACTTTATGCATTCACAACCTCCGAAAAGAATGTAATGCACATCTTTGCATAACATGTAGCTTGAGGAAGCAATGCCTGTTAATCCATTTTCCAAAGGGAAAAAAGACAAGCATAAAGAAGCAGCTATATTCAAATCTTAAGAAACAGAGTGAAAATGTGATTTATGAAAGCTGGATTTCTTGTTGCTCAGTCTTAGTATAAATTTATCCATAACATTTACTTACACCTCCCCTTACTCATATACCAATATGGAGTCTGTCAAAATTAACATGTTAATACTTTGTTAATATTTTAATGGTGATCATTTTTTCCACTTTTGGAAGAGTGTGAGACACGTGGATAAGTGGAGTGTCAGGCTATCTCTGCCCAAGGGAGGAATTGACTCAAGTCCACATGAATGTTTTGGCAGCAGATGCACAGAAACTTGATTAGCTCCTGGTTGGTGCGCTCATACTGGCCATTTGACTGAGGACTGTATCTGATCGTTGGTGCCTGACCTTTCCACAAATACCTGCCAGGCCTCTAGACCTCAGTAAACTGAGGGCCTCAGTATGACAGGATGTCCTCCGGGATCAGAAAGTGCCAGAAGACATTCTGGAAAAGAACTTGTGGAGCCAGGAAAGCCAACGGCCCTTGCCACAGTGGGATGAATTGAATGGAACGGGAAAAGGAATCAACTATGGTGAGAATGGTTGTGTGACCATTGGACTCAGACAATGGTTATTTGGGACCATTGGCATTCTGTTACTGAGAAAAGCTGGAGCCTTCCTGCAGGAAGCATTCTCTGAATTTTACACTTGGTGCAAATGGAACCAGGGGGATGAATTGGGGAATGTCCATGAACACAGTCTCTCACCAGTATGTACTGTAAGAGTCAGGAGCTGTAGTGTATTAGTCACTCCAGAATGTCCAGAACATGTGCTGATTAAAAAATGACCTAGGTGATTAAATGCCTGTAAGAGATTTTGGACAAATTTCCAGTCAACTAGACAATGAGCTGCGACAGACATTTGCTAGAGTGTGGTGTCCAGGTTTCAATTGAAGTCCCAATGGACAGGTTGGGAAAAGCAGGAAGCTGGCAGGATGGGCTCATGTTGACTGGTTGGGACATCCTTGGATGAATGGAGGCATGACAGGGCAGCCTTGAGGTTCTTGGAACCCGGACAGTAGGAGATAGTGAACTGGAACCAGGAGAAGAACATTGACCACTGGGACTGTCAGGGGTTCAGTCTCTTGGCAGACCAAAGGTACTACAGGTTTAGGATGGTCTGGGACAATCAAATGGAAGCTTCTAATATATTACCTGTAGAAAATATTAAAAAGCTCCTTGGAAGTACGTTGGGGCCACTCCTGGACTGCCCATACTTTTCTGTCATCCATAGTGACACCAGATAGAGAGATGAGGAGCCCCAAAAAGTAGATAGTTTAGAAATGACAATGGCACTTCTCATCCTTCACAAACAGTTTGTGCTTAAAGAGACATTGATGAACCTGGAGGATGTGAGAGAAGTGGATTCAAGAGGTGGTGAGTAAATCAAAATGCCATTGTTGTAGGCAACAGTGTAGTAATCCAGCATGTCATGTAGAAAATCATTAGTGAAATATTGGAATAATGACAAGGCACTGGATAAACCAAAGGGCATGCCCAAATATTCATAATGTACAGAATCATCCAGGAAAGCTGTTTCCACTCATCTCCTTCTTGAACCTGCACCAAGTTGTAGGCACTGCAGAAATTGAGCTTAGTAAAGAACTTTCCTGACCAGAGAGAGTGAATATGGTTATTTGCATGAGATTTGACTGAGGCCTCTATAATCATTACATGGCTGCAAACTCCCATCCCTCTCCTGGAAGAAAATGAACCCTGCAGCAGCATTAACATTAGTCAGCGTTAGAGAGGCCTTCAGTAGCTTAGAAGTTTCCCTGGGTTCCACTGTGACCTTGGAGACTGTTCCTTGCATTTGTAGTGATCTTTGTTGGTCGCCAGTCCTGTTCAGAAGAACGATTTTCTTGAATTCCCTCCATCTGTTTGGCCATTGATTGGTAGAGTTCAAACTGTTTATAGATGGTTTTGTAACTTTGTTCAGCCTATGGAGCACCCACAACTCTTTTTCTGAGATCCTCAGAAATCTCCTTTGTTCATGCAATACACTTCCACAAATACATTATATGATAAAAAAGTATTGGGGAACATATCTTAATCATGGACTTCAGGTGTTTCAGTCACTCCCATTGCCATAGATGTATAAAATCAAACACCTAGCCATGCAGTCTGCCTTTACAAACATTTGTGAAAGAATGGGGCATTCTAAAGAGCTCAATGAATTTGAGCATGGTACTGTAATAGGATGCCACCATTGAATGTCTTCCCTTCTAGATATTCCACGATCGACAGGCATGGTACCATTGAAAAGTGAAAATGTTGATGAGACAGTAAAGTTCTAAAACCGAAGCCCATATAAAGTTACAGAGTAGGATCATGAGTGCTGATGTGCATAGTGTGTAAAAGCTGCCCTGGTCTGCTGACTCAGTAACTGCCAAGTTCCAAATCTCCTCTACCATTAACATCAGCACAAAAACTGTGCCCTGGGAGTTTCATGACATGGGTTTCCTTGGCTGAGCAGCTGCATGCAAGCCTTACATCATTAAACACAATGCCAAGCGTTGGATGGTGTGGTGTGAAGCACGCCACCATTGGACTATGAAGCAGTTTAAACATGTTCTATGGAGTGACGAATCACGCTTCTCTATCTGGCAGTCTGATGGATGAGCCTGTGTTTGACGAATGCCTGGAGAGCATTAGCTACCAGACTGCATTGTGCCAACTGTAAAGTTTTGTGAAGGAGGGATAATGCTGTGGAGTTGTTTTTCAGGGGTTGACCTAGGCCCCTTAGTTACAGTGAGGGAAATCTTTATGCTTCAGCATATCAAGACATTTTGGACATTCTTCCAAAGTTCCCGAAACAGTTTGGGAAAGCTCTTTTTTGTTCCAGAATGACTGTGCCCCAGTGCACAAAGCAAGATGAATAAGGGCATGGTTGTGGGGGTTTGGTGTGGAAGAACTAGACTGGCCAACACAGAGCCCCGACCTCAACCCCATCAAACACCTATGGGACCAAAAGTAGAATAGAAATTTTGAGCCAGGTGCTCTCGTCCAGCATCAGTATCTGACTTGACAAATGCTTTTCTGGATGAATGGGCAAAATTTCCCACAGATGCAGTTCAAAATCTTGCAGAAAGTCAAGATCTTCCCAGAAGAGAGGAGGCTGTTATAGCTGCAAAGGGGGATAAACATTAATGCCTATGGAGTTAGAACATGATGCCATAAAAGCTCCAGCAGGGTTAATATGTTGGTGTCCTAATCCTTTTGTCCATGTTGTGTAGGTGTGGTGCAGATCAGCCCTTGATAGATCCCTGTTCATCAAATACAACAGGGCACCCACTCACACCTATTTGTGATTACATTGATTGAAAACACCATACTCTAATTTCACCTTAAAAATAATTGCTAAAACTACAGATTTAATCAATAAATACAGTATCCTGGGATACAATTACCATAGCCAAGTGAAATCAGATTTATTTATATACCGGTAGTACCTTTTACAATGCAACATTGTCTCAAAGCAGCTATACAATTTTAGATTAACTTCTAATTTATAGGGACATTCCCAAATAGAGCAAGCCAAGGGCAACAATGGCAAGGAAAAACTCCCTAAATGTTATAAGGAAGAAACATTGGGAGGACCAAGACTCAAATAGAGACCCATCCTCCTTAGCTGCTGGTGTCCCATTATAGCTCCTCCAAGAGACACCAGTGCTCTAAGTGCTCAGCATGGTCCACTGCCTATAGCTGTTACACTCATTGTTCTGTGGTGACTCCTTTCAATTTCTGGCAGGTATTTTGCACCTATATCTTAGGCTTAGCTGATAAAATGAATATATAGTAAGTGACTGTAACTGTGTATATATACACCAATAAACCGGGAATGCACGATGTATCATTATGTCTAAATCCCACAATAACTTTTTACAGGCTTGTATTTTTTTTTATCAAGCAGCCTAGATAAATCAGACTGTAGACTACCTTTTTCTGCTCTTAAAAGATGATCATAAAATCATCTGACCAACACTATACAAAAACAAACCTGTAAATCATAAAACCTTTCTTAATGCTAGTGCAAAGTTCAGCAGATTCACAGTAGCTACAATATACACATGACTCTATCTCTGCCAAGCAATGGGGAGTTTTAATTTTTTGTTACCTGATCTTTGTATATCTAATCATATGACCCATCAGCCTTCACTTCCATTAGCTGAAATACAAGTTGTGAATTTGCAGTTTATTACATGTTGATGTAAATAATTGATTACATGGGAAAGTGAAAAATCTTTCCTATCTAACTAATGAGGCAAGAGTAGTTAATGTAATGTAGGGGCATCCCTGGTCTATGCCATGCATCACACAGACCTAGCCTGTATCTAGAGGAGTGCTGAGATTCAGGAGCCTCTGGTGGGTTAGAACACTATGGCATTGTTTATTTATTATAGTGCTGACTCACTTGGTCTTAATGATACCAGAAAACCAACCAACCAACCAACTGGACTTGCGGTGTCAGGAAACCATGGGCGCCACACAGAACACAGCTCCTCCTGCCTTTCTAGTATGTATCCCTCCTCTTACCAGGTCCGAGCTGTGAGGGGCATCACATATACAGTCCTGCACAAGGACATGTACCTAGTTCACAGTGCCGTGCCACTTTGGTACATATCCTTCCTCTGGTGAAGTGAGGTTTGAGCATACAGTATGTGCTTATAAGGCCTAGAGGATAGAGCTTCTGACACAAAGAAGTTCAGGCAAAACTAGCCACTATAACAAGAAATGTAATAACTAAACTGAGTGTTCCCTCTCTGGTGGCTCTTGGTGCTGAGTGGCAGTGGATCTGTGTGATGTGTGCTGCAGATCAGGGGTGCCCCCACATTACAATTAAGTTCCCTGAATATAACACTATGTGTACGTCAGTCTTTATACTTACTATTTACTTTGAATGGACTGAGTCGCTGGGCCCAGTTCACTCTGTAACATTGAAAGCCTATAATAACCTTAGCAGTTTTAAATACAGTGGGGCAAAAAAAAAGTATTTAGTCAGCAACTGATTGTGCAAGTTCTCCAACTTAGAAAGATGAAAGAGCTCTGTAATTTGCATCAGAGGTACCCTTCAACTATGAGAGACAAAATGAGAAAAAAAAATCCAGGAGATCAGTATGGAGGAATGGGCCAAAATACCAGCTACAGTGTGTGCAAACCTGGTGAAGACTTACAGGAAACGTTTGACCTCTGTCATTGCCAACAAAGGTTATGTTACAAAGCACTGAGTTGAACTTTTGTTATTAACCAAATACTTATTTTCCACCATAATTTACAATGAAATTCTTTAAAAATCCTACAATGTGATTTCCTGGATTTTTTTTCTCATTTTGTCTCCCATAGCTGAAGTGTACCTCTGATGAAAATTACAGAGCTCTCTCATCTCAAGTAGGAGAACTTGCACAATCAGTGGCTGACTAAATACTTTTTTGCCCCACTGTGTGGTGTTGCAAGTGGTTAGCATGTTTCCTGGTCTAGAGCCGGTCTAGAGCTGGTTCCTGCCTTGCAACTTGTGTTGAGGGAATACAAAATGCATGAATGCATGAGTACTAAGCCTAATTAATTTTGTTTGTTCTGCTTTACATTAAGGTTTTAATAATTTATTTTCCTGTAGGTGTTCAGTTGATATAGCGGGCTTAGACTCTAGCCCACCACCGCAGAGACCAGGCTCGAGTTGATGCCTTCTGGCAGGGTCGGCAACACATTCAATTACAATTGGCAGTGTCTGAGAAGAGTGGCTGGTCAGGGGATCTTTCTCTGGTGCTGCAAGAATGAACTCTGCTAACCATGCAATGGAGTGGACTCCCATCTAGGCTATGCTTACACCTGCATCCTGTGTTCTCTGGGATAGACCCTGGAGGCCCCGTAACCTTCAGATACGGTGGGGATTAAACATGGGGAGGAAAAGAAAAACCTCTCTATATATATTTTTTTAATTTAATCCCAATAGGCAATGTTTCTGCCACATTAACCACCTTGCTTTGTTTCAGAATTTGTCTTTAAAACATTATATAAACCTAAAATATTCTTACGTAATAGTGTGCAAGTATTAACATGATCGTTTTAAGGGAATAATGGGGACCAAAAAACACTGTGAATGCATTGAGAGTAAGTATTTTATTAACGCTTCATTTTTATTTCATTTTTTTTTATATAATTCAGTGCATCCCAAACAATATTAAACACAAAAGTAAAAGAAAGATGTGAGATACAGTTCAGCCACAGTAGGAAAGAACAGTCTGACAATCTGGACATGTCACATGGTTCAGTTACAAGTATGGCGACATTTAAAATTCAAATAAACACAGCTGTAGAAGGACGCGATTTATTATGAAAAAAGTACTAGCACAAACATGTACAGTGGTGCTTGAAAGTTTGTTAAACGATTGCGAAATCTCTGCATGTATATGACCTAAAACATCCTAAAATTCCTAAAAGTAGGCAAATGGAACCCAATATTATACTTGACAGTGGCAAAAGTATGTCAAATTCTAGGATTAGCAGTTAATTGACGTGAAATTAGAGTCAGGAGTTTAATCTGTGGGATGACAACGAGATGTTAGAAAAGACTGATCTTTACAACACGTTTGCGGAAGTTTATTACTGCATTATAATACGTGTACACAATTATTGTTAAACAAGGGGGTCACAGCAGATGCTCAAAGCAACCATTCACATACATTTGCCACTCATATGTAATAATTTTGTCTCATTTCGTTAACTGGGTTCTCTTTATCTACTTTTAGAACTTCTACTTTTTTTTTTTTTTTTTTTTTGATAATGTTTTAGCTTATATTCATGCAGAAATACAGACAATTCTAAAGAGTTCACAAACTTTCAAGCACCACTGAATCTGTAAATGGTAGTTTTGGCTGCTCTACACCAAACAGAGTGAACACAGCTATGATGGTGCACTTGGCAACAGAAATGGTCCCGACAATATAAAAATATGTATTTTGCATCTACACTAGACATATAGTTTTACATACAGTACATGGCTGATTAGGTATTGTTAATATGTTGTGTAAGAAATACAAATGTATAAAGTGATCACTGACAGATACAGGACAATGTTCACATACAGTAATGCTAAGAAGTTTGTAAACCCCTTAGCATTTTCTTTATTTCTGCATAAATATGACCTTAAACATTAGATTTCACACAACCCTAAATGTAGATAAAGAGAACTCACACAAATGAGACAAAGATTGGATTTTTACTGAAGAAAATGATCCAGTATTACATATCTGTGAGTGGCAAAAGTATGCAAAACTCTAGAATCAGTAGTTTATTTGAAGATGAAATTAGTGTCAGGTGTTTTCAGTCAGTGGTATAACGATCAGGTGTGAGTAGGTGTCCTGTTTTCTTTAAAGAACAGGGATCTATCAAAGTATAATCTTCACAACACATTTAAGAAAGTTTATCATGGGATGGACAAAAGAGATTTCTGAAGACATAAAAAAAGAGTTGTTGATGCTCATCAGGCTGGAAAAGGTAAAGCCATCTCAAAAGAGTTTGCATAGTCATATAGATTGTGTAGAGTGCAAATGATAGAAACTCAAGAGTATTACTACCCTCCCCAGAAGTGGTCAGCCAACGATGATTACTCCAAGAGCAAGGCATGTAAGAATTCACAAGATCATAAAGGAACACGGGGTAATTTTTAAGCAAATAAATGCATCTCTCATATTCCCCAATGCTAAAATTCATTAGTTCACTATCAGGAGAATAACAATGGTGTGAGTGGTGGGGTTGCAAGAAGAAAGCAACTGCTCTGTAAAAATTGCTGCCTATCCCATGGCACACTGACAAGCTAGAAGTCTATTATAAAAATAATACACAGAACTGTTTGCTTGAGGAAATAAAAACACTGCATTCCAGCACAAGAACCTTATTCCATCTGTGAAACATGGTGCTGGTAGTATCATGGTTTGGGGCTGTCTTGCTATATCTGGGCCAGGACGGCTTGCCATCATTAATGGAACAATTAATTATAAATGATACCAGTAAATTCTTAAGGAAAAAACAGAACATCTGTCCATGAACTGAATCTAAAGAGAATGTGTGTCATGCAGCAAGACAATGACTCTAAGCACATAAAGTTAATGTTTGGGAACAGTCAACTCAAAATCCTGGCCTTTAATCCATTTCAGATAAGAAACCCACCAAAACACCAGAGCTACAGCTATTCTGTACGGAGGAATGGGCTAAAATTCAGTGACTGGAAACATTTATCAGTAATTGCCTCAAGGACAGAAACTGAATGGAAGTTTTCAAATAATTTTGCCACTTACATACTGGATAATTTTCCTCACTAATTAAATGATCACGTAATTTTTTCATCTACTTTTAGGAATTGTGTGAAAATCGGATGATGTTTTAGGTCATATTTACGCAGACACATAGAAAATTCTCAAGGGTTACGTTTAGGTGCCACTTCATATACTGTATCTGCTCATCCATCTTGCATAACCTGCTTCAGACAACCTTCTGGTTATTGTTGTTCTTGACAGAGTCTTGCTTCATGAGGTCTTGAATTATGCTTACAGTTTTTGAAGGTCCTGTCTTTGAGAAAGGTAAATTTCAGCATTTGACCAGCTCTGCCTGAAGAAGCCTTGAACCTTCCAGATCCCTTTTCTTTCTTTCTTTCTAGCAACATCACCTGTTGTTTCAAAGCTTTGACCTATTCTCTTAACTGATTTACTGTGCCTTTAGGGTCTTCTAAATTTCCGAATTGCTGCAGTTGGCATGATGAAGACCAGTTATGTGATATCTGACAGAAACCCCTGGATGATATTTTACTTTTTTGAAGCAGATGTTCTAACTCATTTCCCTTGGGACCACATATTGCAATCTCTACCTGTAGATATCTTGTTACTCCTATTTCTATTTAAGAGCTTGTTTTGAAGCCACTGATGAGCTGCATCAGGTGTGGCAGACTACCTAATGACTAATATTTTAAGAAAAATAAGACCTAAGACATTTTGGAAGATTTTGAACTCCCAGACATGTGTTAGCTTCCGTTTTATATCAAACATTACATTTGTTTAGAGGTGCCATGACCAAAATTCTTTCTGTAAGAAAAGTGCTTAGATCTGATAATACTGTGCTCTGTTCTATTCAGTCCTGTTCTAGATTTCATATGAATTGTCTTCTTATGTCACGTTTTAAAATGCAATTATGAGAAATACAGTAATATGAGAATTAGCTTGTACTATCACCTGGAGACTGCTGGAGACTTTTTGGCCATGCTTTATCTACTTTCCTGTGCAAAGACTTGGCAACACTGCTGGTCCAGATAAGCCACTTTTTTCATCTTCCATACCTGGCTTAGTTGTGTTATGAGATGGGATAGCCCAAAAATACAACATTTAACGCCACAATAATGACATTCAACCCAAATGCAAACAGCAAAAAAAGATCTTCACAGGTTTCACAGTCAAAAAGCTTTTCCAAAAAGTGCTAAAACTGACCAAACATTCAAACTTCATTCATAATCATGATTTTCTTTTACAGTGAAATACAGATGACCTCAAATAAACTAAAATTTTGCATTGTCACATGCAGGAAATGTGGGAAAGCGTCTTTCTTGACACAAAGAACTCTCAAATTCAGACGACCACTGGTTAGGCAGAACTTAGGAACGCACAGGCAGAATCAGAACGCGATGGTGAGAGCTTTACCAGGCCTACACCCTGAATGTTTGTACAAATCCAAGTGGGAATGAAACTTCTCACCAATTCTAAATGTAACTTAGACCTTGTCTTTCTAGTGATGCTACCAGAATAACTCTGTGGAAGAGCACTGGTTGCAGTGCTAAGACATGCTGGTTCCTATCCTGCCTGGGTGCCTCGTCTGCATGTTAAGATGTCATTAAATATCATTCTTACTGACCTTGAGAAACAGTCTTATTAGGTACACCGCCATGGAAAGGAATATAACAAATGGCAACTGCCAAATGATGTTATGTTAACAATTAAATACGTTTTTTATTTTGTTTTAAATGACTGCTAACATTTCTTAATGTTACAGGGAAATTTTAGTTAAAGACATTTTCGTGCTACAGGCTTCTTTAGTGGTTTCTCACAGATATGCTAGCATAACCTAGGGTTATGGTGATGGTGCAGTGGTACTGCAGCAGTGACGAGAAAGTTAGGTTCTGCCAAAGAAGTCAATCTTGAGCAAGGCCTTTAAACCTCCATTCTTGTATTGTACCTTATATGACTGTATCATTTGTAAGTTGCTCTAGATAAGGGTGTCTGCTAAATGCTGTAATAATAATTTAAAAAAACATTCTGTAGCACCATACTTTTCAAGATTATTAATACAGATTTATAGTTCACAGCTCATGGTCATAATGGTGGACCACACTTGGACGGAAAATGCAATTCCAGGTGTAAAATAATACTAAGAGTCGGTAAGCAGCAAAAAGATCTCATATTGATTCAGGAACAAGGTGTCCAACCAGAGCGTGTATTTGTCCTTATGAAGTGAATATCACTCACTACAGGTACAAACAGCCACCCCTAACCAGCTCTGCGATAGACTGGCACTCCATTCAGGGTACATTGCTCTTCCATGTCCTCTGAGTTTTGGGATAGAGTTCCAAAATGAATGTCAATTTTCTATGTAGGCACTTTCATTTTTCTCATGATACAGTCGAACCCTGCTACCCAAACTCTAGCTATCCAAATCCCAGTTATAAAATATCAATCGAAACCACCATCCTGCTATAATGAACAGCGAGCTGGAGGATGAGTGCATTATAGTGTGGCAGAGTGAACTACGTACAATAACCACACTCCCCACTAGTGCTCCACAGTATACCAATACTAGAAAAGTATCGCGATAGCTTGTCATTAAAAACGGCAGGATACCTAATTTTATTAGTACCGATACATTAAGAATGACTGGGTTTTGAAATCAAAGCTTTATTTCTGCGCATTGTGTCGATTTGCCGCAGGAGGGCAGTATGTGCGCACAGAGCTCTGCTTCCTCTCCCTGCAGGTAAACACTAGTGATGGGAATTCCGGCTCTTTTCAGGGAGCTGGCTCTTTCGGCTCTGCTCACTAAAGAGAGCCGGCTCTTTCGGCTCCCTAGTGGCTCTTTAGATCTCTCTGTCTGTCTCCCTCTCTCTCTCTCCCAACCGGCTCCCAATCAGGAACCGGCTCCCGTCGTTCATTTCAAAGAGTCGGCTCTTAGAGCCGGATCGGTCGCGACCGACACATCACTAGCAAACACAATGAATGGCCGCTAATACCAGCGCTTTTGCTGACCGTCCACTGCTTGTAGAGAAAGTGCACGCAATAAGAGAAATATGGAATTGTTTTAAACCCATGAACACAACAAAACCAGTCTGGAAAAGATGTTTTAAACCTACAAAGACCAAAGGAGACAAAACGTCCAACTTGTACTAAGAGTCAGGCGTTCACAATCACTAGTAGCTCATCAATACCAATGATAATATAATCAATTCATATTTATTCCATTCTGGAGCCTTAGCAGAGCTGCTAATGGTAATTATTCATGTACATTTTTTGTCAATAATTATTTCTTTTGCTAGAAAATGCACTCAGTAGAAACTGTTTAACCAGTAAGATCCAGCTATAAATAAAGTTAACCTGTCAAAAGAAATCACAAACTCAGTGACACAGAGGGAAGTCAGATTACTGCTCACTGTTTACAAGCCTTCAAAATAATGTGACCTTTCTAATCAAATTCAATAATTTCAATAATCCCAATTATTAATGTTGAAAATGTACCTATTCATTGTCAACATTTCTTTCTGGGTTTGTTATTGTTAATAAGCAAAACAAAGAGTTTTAAGTTCCATGTTCTCTCATCTATTATTCCGTTACTTTTCCTGAGGTTTTAGGTTTTCGCATCGTATGGTTTCAGTATCGGTATCGAGATACTTTAGGCAGGTATTGTATCAAAGTCATAATTTTGGCACCGTGACAACACGACTCTCCACTACCTTCTTATCCATGCGTAACCTACACTATAGCTTTAATCAGTGGTTACTTATGAGGTAATTGTTGTTTATGTAATATTTAGTGCTAGAAGAAGCACGCTGTGAGAATGCAAAAGATGTAGTACATGCGAGGAACGAGAGACATGCACATGATAGATACGCAAAGCCCTGCCTAAGATACAGATCACTAGCAGGACGAAGTGCCAATCAGTAAGCATTGGTGCCATTATAATAACCTGACATAACTGGGCTGGTGTGTTGAATATACAGAAACGAGGTAGGAATTTTCCCATTGGAAATAATGGCAATATGTTCCCACTATCTGTTCAGTAGTTGAACCATTGTCTGGGCCTAAATAACATGCCCACAGTGCAGGCACATCGGTTACGGCACTTCACTATTGATCAGAAAATCCAGGCCTCAAGTCCCACCCCTGCCAAGTTGCCATTGCCAATATAAACATGCGTTCGGATAGCAGGGTTCAGGTGTACTTCATGGAGAAAATCAAAGCAGAAAATGTGTTTTAACACTTAATTTCAGCGTTTGATATGATTAATTTGAATAATTTCACAACTACCTGAAATGGTATGAGACATTTGCTGGTTAATGGATTATAAATACTATAGCTAATACATAACAGAGAAATGTTTTCACTGCTCATTTCTGATGCCACAGGCCTCTCTCAGGACATCCAGGTTCTCAAAAGCAGCCTGGATAAACTGGCCAAACAGACGATCCATGTAGCCTTCACTGTAAGGCAACAGACCCTCCAGGAAGCCGATGTGCCCACCGTGAGATGTCACCAAAAGTGCCACATTCAGCAAATGTTGAGCCAGAGCAACTGGAATAGCTGTAAAAAGGAGTGAGATTACGAATGAGCCAACAGATTTCAGAATATCAATACATCTTTCTCTCAATACTAGTAAGGTGCCTCACCATGTTTCGGGGAAAAGGGATCATCAGCAGCGTTAAGACACAACACTGGTACACCTATCTGTGGGAGTTTGTAACCTGGACTGGCATCCTTGTAATAATCAGTGCAGGATTTGTAGCCAAACATTACAGAGGTAAAGCGTTCGTCAAATTCACGAATTGTACAAGCCTGGAGAGAGATGGAGAAAAGTGGGGCAGAGGGACATGACACTTTTACTATACAGGCACATAAAAATGATTAGTTTCTTTATCTTACTATTATCATACTATTCCACAGTCGTCACATTATTATGACCACCATGTTTCTACTCTCACTGTCCATTATATCAGCTCTGTTTACCATATACAGTGGTGCTTGAATGTTTGTGAACCCTTAGAATTTTCTATATTTCTGCACAAATATGACCTAAAACATCATCAGATGTCGTAAAAGTAGATAAAGAGAACCCAGTTAAACAAATCAGACCAAAATATTATACTTGGTCATTTATTTATTGAGGAAAATGACCCAATATTACATATTAGTGAGTGGCAAAAGTGTGTGAACCTTTGCTTTCAGTATCTGGTGTGACCCCCCTGTGCAGCAATAACTGCTACTAAACGTTTCTGGTAACTGTTGATCAGTTCTGCACACCGGCTTGGAGGAAAGAGGCCTTCAGTTGCTTAAATGTTTTCCTGGGGTCCTTTGTGACCTCGCCAACTATTACACCTATGCCTTGCTCTTGGAGTGATCTTTGTTGGTCGA
This sequence comes from Ancistrus triradiatus, assembly GCA_025084515.1. Lineage (NCBI taxonomy): Eukaryota > Metazoa > Chordata > Actinopteri > Siluriformes > Loricariidae > Ancistrus > Ancistrus triradiatus. The sequence goes on along the minus strand of JAJAGP010000187.1, from coordinate 353,809 downwards.
CCACTCCTGGGGAGGGTAACAATGGTCTTGCACTTCCTCCATTTGTACACTATCTGTCTGACTGTGGATTTGTGGAATCCAAACTCTTTAAGAGATGGTTTTGTAACCTTTTCCAGCCTGATGAGCATCAGTAGCTCTTTTTCTGAGGTCCTCAGAAATCTCCTTTATTCGTGCCATGATACGCTTCCACAAACGTGTTGTGAAGAGCAGACTTTGATAGATCCCTGTTCTTTAAATAAAACCGGGTGCCCACTCACACCTGATTGTCAATCCCATTGATTGCAAACAACTGATGCAAATTTCACCTTCAAATTAACTGCTAATCCTAGAGGTTCACATACTTTTGCCACTCACTAATACGTAATATTGGGTCATTTTCCTCCATAAATAAATGACCTAGTATAATATGTTTGTCTCGTTTGTTTAACTGGGTTATCTTTATCGACTTTTAGGATTTGTGTGAAAATCTGATGATTCAATGATCATGAAGCTTTGTTTCGGGGCACAACCCCGTGACTGCTTCAGGGACGGAGTCAAAAGTGGCAAAAGCTCCAACCAGCAACACTGTGAATGTAACAAGAATTACAGCGGTGTCGTTTTTCCAAGGGTCCCTTGTCCACCTAATACACAAAGCATTTTGAGGTTTTGGCCACGAGATGCCGCTAATGTGCTCTGTGTAAATGAAACGTCCAGCAATTAACATTTTTCCATTTCCAGAGTTTTTAAAACAACCCATTGTGACTGCTGGAGTGAACATAGTCCACCAGCCAAAAAAGCCCAGCCACTAGCATCCTATAGGCAGCGTCCTGAGAGCAGTGATGAAGGATTAGAGAATGACTAACAGAAACTGTGCAACAACAGATGAGCTACTGTCTCTGACTTTACATCCCCAAGGTGGAGCAGTAATGTGAATGTCTCTCAATGTGGGTTGTGAGTGAACAGTGTTTAACAACTCTAGCAGCACTGTTGTGTCGGTGTTCTGTTTTTGTAAAGTGACCTTGATATCATGAAAGATGCTAACATTTTTATTAATGTATTACTATAATTTTATTAATCATAATTTTATTAATACAGTAGGCTAGCGAGTGCTTCCACATAGCAGCCTGCAGCAATCGACTGTTTTTTGTTTGTTTGCTTGTTTGTTTGTTTTTCTGCCACATAGCGGACTCCTACAAACTCTTTGCTGGCACCTTAATCAGTTGATGGAGAGGTGAGATGATCCTAGTTTGACTTTCCCTTCCTCTGACACAGGCAGTTGCATCTGTGTGACACCTAGTCAGATTGGAGGAACCATCTTTTCTAAGCTCAACTGTGATTTGCAGTCAAACCCTTCACTTATAGGCTTTCACTTGTCCACCACGTAGTTCATGCACACTTAACATTATCACATTTCACTTCCTTCCAACACATTATCAGCAGCTGCATGCATCTTACATGGCATCTTACATTATTACTTTTCAGATATCCTAGTAACCACAAACATCAGACTTGTTGTTCGTCAAGCAGTGTTGGGCTCCTGAAATATTTTCTGACTGCATTCCAAATCTCAAATAGTACATCATAAAATCATTTGGAGTACACTAATTCACACTTATTATTTGGTACATTTAAATTACTTTCATTAGTCAAGTTAGAAATGGAAAGATAACTATTTTCTAAGCAGTAGTACACTGTAAGGAAAACAATGAATACCTTTAGCACATGGTCCACATCTACCACTTTCCCCAGGATCTTTCTGTGTCTGAGGAGAGAGTGAGATGTAGGCATTACATGGAACTTATCTAGAAAATTGATTACACTGTTAAGGGTTTTAAAGTTCAGTTTACTTTTCAGAGATTTGAGTTCAGTATACACTGGGGAATTTTTTGCTTGCGGTGAGTAGACTGCCTTTATTTAATCCTATCCCTGGAGGGGCCATATAATCAGATTGGAGTCCATTCGCATGTTTAATACTTGCCAAAGGAAACAGTGTTTTTAAATACCTTGTAATCTTATTACCAATTTTTTTTTTTTTTTTTAACATTTTAGTGACATTTGTTGGGTGTTGTTTCTGGATTCAATCCCAGTTTTTCTTATGCCCCCTCATACCCTCAAACCAGCCCTGAGCTGCCACAGATCTCATTTTCTGGCATATTATTTCCTCTCACCTGTCTCGAACATCAAAGTGAACATAAAATTAAAACAATAACACCTGTTAAAGTGTTAGTACCCATTAGATCCATTAGAGTAATCATTATAGCAGTTATGATTACTTCAGAATAAGAGAATCACACTACTAACAGTAAATGGTAACACAATGAATTATCCATGGTTGGAAAGGTGCTTACAAAAGTCATAACGTAGGAGGTGACACAAAAAGATTTCAGAGGCTGTAACCTTGGAGGTCAGTGTTTTATTTAACAGTTCAATATCCAGGCAGAACTAGAAAATAAAGAACAGGTTGTGAACCTTCATTATTTCATTTTTTGTTACGACCCAGCTTGGATCATTTGAATTCTTGTATTTTTGTTTATTTCTGTGTCTAAGTACATCACCAGAGCCAGAGAGTATCAGGGGTTGCTAACGTCACATTCTTTCCTGTTTGGAGCCTGCACGTGGGGGTATTTGTATTGTGCTTCATGCTTCAGGACTGCTTTGGTGTCCCATATTTGTATAGTGCATATTTGTGATAGTGTTTCTGACCTCTTCTCGTTCTGATCCTGACTATTTGCTTTTGCTGTTTTGGACACTGGTTGTGCATTCTTTGGACTTGTGCATGGTGACGGGTGTTGTTGGATATTTTCTCCCCTTTAATTCACCTTTTCCTACTCTGGCATCCCAAACCTAGACTGAGACTTAACAGACTTGGGGGACCGTCCTGGATTCTTCTTCTTATTATTATTATAAAAGAGTGATTGCTGCATTGGTCATGGTCGCTGTGTTGACTGAGCACCTTGGTAAGTTCAAATGTCACAGCTGGATTTTTCTAAGTGCAAGTCCTTCCATCTTGCACTGTTTATTATTTTGATGTGCTATTTTTAAGTTATTTCTAGGTAATCTTGAGTGGAGATATAGTCCCTGTAAGGGGTGTGTTTTGAATTCTAAGTGCTCAAGTTCACACACACACACACACACACACACACACAGACACACAGACACACAGACACACAGACACACAGACACACAGACACACACACACACACTCCATGTTTCACGATGACCTGACTTACAATATTTTGAATTCACAATGAGAATATGTACACATAAATAAACATTCAGCAGACACCATACTCTGAATTTTTAATTTCAGTTTCAGTCCCCAGGAAAGCAACATACAGTCCTAGGCTTTCTCAAACTCTCCTGTGCTGATTGAGAAACTCAGCAGTGCCTGACGTAGGAAGTCACGTGACGGGAGTGATGATGTAGTGTGGAAAAGCCATGTTTTTCACGTTCAATGCATTATGCAATAAATTACATGAGATATTCAAGCACTACGTTACTCTCCTGTGCCAAATTTGGAAAGCTGCAGTAGTGTTTACCAAAGTCCAGGCTCTGGAATTTATGGTTAGATGACTGAAAAGGCTTTGTCCTGGCAAGCCTATGGAAATATAATCTATTGGTATGGAGGTGACAACAGACTATATGGTAGTTTTGGAGACTTGGTGACCACAAGATGCTACTTTGTCCCCATAGCTCTCTAACAGGGGATCCTTGGGGACTATTTTTTCCCCTCTTGTCCCATCCTCCTCCCAGCAACTGCATGTGGTGGCACAATACACTTGGGTCCTCATCCAGGCAGGTTTGTCGCAGTTGATTGGCTCTTTTTAATTAGTAACTGTAGATATATTCAGGCAAGTAGCTATTTTATAGCCATTCCTGATTTCCTGAATTCCTGATTTACGAAGGCAAATGTTCTTTCATCTTATTAAATTTCTTCTCTTGTCTTTACCATGTTGAAGAATGACTAAGTGAATGTGACCTCATATTTCCCAGTGAAAAAGGATGTCACAGATTACAGCTTGAAAGTTCGTAAGCACTCTGATCAACATACAAAACTAAAACAAATGTAAAATTACTTCAGTTTCATTTTGTTTCTAAGAATTTCTATGGGTGTCAGTAAGTGTGACATACATGGTTTTGTTAGAAAATATTTCCTGATGAGGAAATTCCTCAGACTAACTTTACTTCAGTTAAAGTTTCAATTTCTCTCATTTGTTTTTTAGTGTGAAAATAAGCTACTTCACCAAAAGGTGAATTTCTTACAACCCTTTTTACTCATCTTTACCTGGGGTGCCAATAAATGTGGATGGGACTGCAGGTGAAACTCACCTTTTGATGGCATGGCATAAGTTATTGGTGAGGTGGCGATTGAAAAGAAGTTTGTTGATGGGCTGCTCTAGGGATGCGGAGGATTCAAATGTGTCCCAGATAACGGACAGGGTGAGACCAGCGATGATCTTGGACTCGTGACCCTTATTGGCCAGATAATTTAGAAGTAGCATCCTGGAATCAAGAAATTAACATAAATTACCTGTTTTCATATTCTATTTAACTTGAATTGTATACACACACACATGATAAAAATATAATGTAGAATCACCCAACAACTTATTTCACTATATCTTTGTAAACTGGGCATTGTAAGATTGGAGCTCTACTGGTCTGCGATCATACACACAGACCCGGCTCCACTGGAGCGCTGAGAGTCACTGCTGAGGTGGAACACAGGAACATTTGGTCAGTACTGGTGCCACCATCTCCTTTGTGCGAGGTTTCCACAGACCATGCTCTTTTTTTGCAACAAGGGGGCAACACTGTTCCGTGTCACATGACACACACAGACCCAGTCCCCGAGAAGCAATGAGACACTGACTAGGTGAAACAGCCATACATCTGGTCTTATAGTGGACAGTCAGGAATACAAAACGAGCCTAACAAGTTCTGTGCCTTACCCTCCAAGAGACACTCCAGCTCCGAGCAGAGGTGCTTGTGGGTAGAGCTCTTTTACATGACTGACAACGGTCTCCACATCTGAAGTATTAGCAGCACAGAATGTAAGAGGTGTCTGAAATATAGGGAGAAATGTAGGGAGAGGTAGAGAGAATGTGAAGAAGTGAGTCACGTGAACTTCCGCAACACATGTTGTGAGTCAACTTCTTCACTGGTCAGAGCCCTATTAACCTACCATAGTTTAGACTGTAACCTATACGAGCTCATTTCCAACAGTTATTAATTCAAAGTAATATTTATTGCAGTTTCCCAGAGGCTCTTGCAGAGCGTCCCTTGGCTTCAGCTCTGGGTTCATCCCCCAAGCTTTGAAGGTGCTCTGTTTCACCAGGGTATTGGTACTGGTGGTGAAATTCCACCCCATCAAGAGTGGCCTTCCTGCCAACATCTCTGATCCATCAGTACGAGATACTGGTACTTCCTTGGCGCATGCTTTCTTTGTGCTTTGGAGAGTGGTGCTTTTGTTTAGTTCTTGGGTTCAAGCTTTGATTTATTCTTCGTATATACTCTCCTTCTCTCTGAGGTGTGTTAAAGACCATTTCTACCATTCGGCATTTAAGCTCATTTTTGTTTTCTTCTGTTTAAGTTCTTGTTGCTTTGTGTTACAGTTTCCATTGTGCTAGACTCCTGTAGCTCCCTTAGAATGATGGAAAAACAAGGTGTGAAGTCTTTAAACTTAGTAAGCAACCTTACACATGAACAAATAAATGTACAACTGTAGTGAAGAAATTCTACGCAGTATTTCAAGAGAATTAAATTGGCACAATTTTCCCCTTGCCCTCAATGTAGCCAATTAGCCCAGACGAAAACTAAAAACACTTTAGTCTAGGTTTAATTAATTAAATACAAAAATATAATTTTAGCCAAGCAAATAAAAAAATATTACATATTAGTGTTACTTAATATTTTCGTATACAATGGTTTAAAAGCTGTTACACTTAACATGTTAACATACAAAATTATGGAAGCAATATGGCCACTTCATATACATTTTGCATTTATTTAATATTAACATACTGACAATTTTACTGAGATGACAAGTAATTAAACAGTGCAGTATGTCCATACAATATGGTTTCACTGTGATTTAACAGTACTAGGGCAACTTCAGTTGCATAAATGGTTACAATATATTCAACAAAGAGGTTACAATGCTGTCACGGTTAAATCTGCTTATTTAAAAACAAAGTCAATACATTTAATGTTTATTTGGCAACATTTAGAATAGCAGTACCAAAGTACCAAACACCATGATAATGGGTGGCACGTACACCTTATCAACATTAAACTACGCTAAAAACTAAACATGAAACATACTAAACTAAATAAAGTTAAGATTGGACCATTAGAGAACAGAGTAAAGGGAACTAACAAAGCATGTAGATAAACAGATGGACTGCGGTTTGTAACTCTAGAACTACAGAATGCATCGACTTATTTGGTAAGTGGAACTGATAAGTGTAGAAACAGTAATAAAGTGATCAGTGACTGTCTAATCAGTGTTCGGACAATGTCCAGATAACGTTACGTGCAATTTCAGAGAATGAATCGTGAATGTTAAGCGATGCATACCTGTGTGTGTGCGCATGCATTTACAGTGAGGTAAAAAAGTATTTAGTCAGCACACGGCTAAGAGGTTTTCCTACTTAGAAAGATGAGAGGGGTCTGTAATTTTTATCATAGGTACACTTCAACTATGAGAGACAAAATAAAAAATAAAAATCCAGGGAATCACATTGTAGGGTTTTTAAAGAATTTAATTGTAAATAATGGTGGAAAATAAGTATTTGGTCAATAACAAAAGATCAACTCAATACTTCGTAACATACCCTTTGTTGGCAATGACAGGGGTCAAACGTTTCCTGTAAGCCTTCTGCCAACTGTAGCTGGTATTTTGGTCCATTCCTCCATGCACATCTCCTCTAGAGCAGTGATGTTTTGGGGCTGTTGCTGGGCAACGCGGACTTTCAACTCCCACCACAAAATGTCTATGGGGCTGAGGTCTGGAGACTGGCTAGGCCACTCCAGGACCTTGAAATGCTTTTTACGGAGACACTCCTTCGTTGCCCGAGCGGTGTGTTTGGGATCATTGTCATGCTGGAAGACCCAGCCACGTTCCATCTTCAATGCTCTCACTGATGGAAGGAGGTTTTGGCTTAAAATCTCACGATACATGGAACCATTCATTCTTCTCTTAACACGGATCAGTCGTCCTGTCCCCTTTGCAGAAACCAGCCCCAAAGCATGATGTTTCCACCCCCATGCTTAACAGTAGGTATGGTGCAACTCCGCATTCTTCCTCCTACAAACACGACGAGTTGACTTTTTACCAAAAAGTTCTATTTTGGTTTCATCTGACCACATGATATTCTCCCAATCCTCTTCTGGATCATCCATATGCTCTCTGGCAAACTTCAGATGGGCCTGGACATGTACTGGCTTAAGCAGGGGGACACGCCTGGCACTGCAGGATCTGAGTCCCTCTCGGCGCAGTGTGTTACTGATGGTAGCCTTTGTTTATGTGGTCCCAGCTCTCTGCAGGTCATTCATCAGGTCCCTCCGTCAGATCCCTTCTGGGATTTTTGCTCACCGTTCTCATGATCACTTTGAACCCACGGGATGAGATCTTGCGTGGGGTCCCAGATCGAGGGAGATTATCAATGGTCTTGTATGTCTTCCGTTTTCTTACAATTGCTCCCACAGTTGATTTATTCACACCAACCTGCTTGCCTATTGTAGATTCACTTTTCCCAGCCTGTTGCAGGTCTACAATATTCTTCCTGGTGTCCTTCGACAGCTCTTTGGTCTTGGCCATGGTTGAGTTTGGACTGTTTGAGGCTGTGGACAGGTGTCTTTTATGCAGATAACGAGGTCAAACAGGTGCCATTAATACAGGTAACGAGCGGAGGACCTAAGAGCTTTGTAAAGAAGAAGTTACAGGTCTGTGAGAGGCAGAAATCTTGCTTGTTTGTGGGTGACCAAATACTTATTTTCCACCAAGATTTACAATTAAATTATTTAAAAATCTTTCAATGTGATTTCCTGCATTTTTTTCTGTACCTATGATGAAAATTACAGATCGTTCTCAGCTTTCTAAGTAGGAGAACTTGCACAATCAGTGGCTGACTAAATACTTTCTTGCCCCACTGTATACACACTCATCTGCCACTTTATTAGGTACACTGTTTCAACTGCTCGTTAACGCATATATATATCTAATCAGCCGATCACATGGCAGCAACTCTGTATACATGGTCAAGCTGATCTGCTCAAACTGAGCATCGCAATGGGGAAGAAAGGTAATTTAAATGACTTGGCACAGTTGCTTGTGCCACATGCAGTTTCTGAATATTTGAGAAACTGCTGATCTACTGGGATTTTCATGCACAGCCATGTCTATGGTTTACAGAGGATGGTCCAAAAAAGAGAAAATATCTAGTGATCGGAAGTTGTCTGGCCAAAAATGCCTTGTTGATGCCAAAGATCAGAGGGGAATCGCCAGACTGGTTTGAGCAGACAGAAAGGCAACAGTAAGTCAATTCGTTACCACTCGTTACAACCATGGCACACAGAACAGCATATCTGAACACACATGTCAAACACTGACCACAATGGGTGCCACTCCTGTCAGCTAACAACAGGCAACTGAGGCTACAATTCGCACATGCTCACCTAAATTGGACAACAGAAGACTGGAAAAACATTGCCTGGTCTGAAGAGTCTGGATTTCTGCAGCAACATTCGGACGGTAGGTCCAGAATTTGGCATAAACAATGAGAGCATGGATCCATCCTGCCATGTATCAACAGTTCAGGCTGGTGCTGCATTTTTTAGCACATTTTGGGCCCCTTAATTGAGCATTGTTTAAATGCCATAGCCTACCTGAGCATTCTTGCTGATCATATCCATCCTTTTATGACTACATTGTACCCAAACGTCAGATCTCTACCTCCAGCAGGATGACGTGCCATGTCACAAAGCTCAAATAATCTTAAAGTGGCTTCTTGAACATAACAATTTCATTGTACTTAAGAGTTCACTGTACTCAAATGGCCTCCAAAGTCACCTGGTTGCAATCCAGCAGAAAATCTTTGGGATGTGCTGGAAAGGGAGATTTAGCCGACAAATCTACATGTCAACATGCCAAAATTTCTGAAGAATGTTTCCAGTACCTTGTTGAATCTATGCCACAAAGAATTAAGGCAGTTCTAAAGACAAACGGTACTAGCAAGGTGTATATAATGAAGTGGCTGGTGAGTGTATTTATAGGGGACTGTATCATAATGCTCAGAACAAAACAAAGAACAGACACTCACCAGTAGCTCTTCTCCTCCAAAACCTCGGTTATTCATGATCACACACCTGGAAATGTCAGTAAAAGTCAGAAAGACACTATCACATTGAATTAGCTAAAGCAGTGCTTGCTCATAAACATACTATAGACACATATGAACTGGGAACTCCTGTCCAGTGGAACAGGACAACCTTGCCTTGGTCGAGCTGACATGCAATTATTTTACATTTTTTAGAGGTCAATTTTACCCTTGATGGGCAAGTCATTAAGCTATTCCCATTGCACCATTAAAACTGATGCTCAAAAACTGTGGGTAACAGCCAGAAATGCTGGACCAAGCATGGGGTAGTAGTAGGATTTCATGCCAACAACTCAAACCTTATAGTAATGCTAATGTTTACCAGTAACTACAACACTTAACCATGCACTTAATATTAACAATGCTACTACATACCTGCGTTTGGTGGCCTAGGAAGTTATTAGTAACAAAACATTGAAATTAACTACACCTGCAGTGTTGTCACTTATTACTTATTTCTTTCCTACTCAAGTGTATTTGTGGGAATTGTGCGACAGTGCCTCCTGATGTGGGCCTTTACATGTAAAGTGAATCAAACAGTAAGTTTTACATGAATATAAACTTCGCAAATATAGCGAAGCAAACACAATAAATTACTGTTGCCTCCATTTTACAATGCTTACTGTTCATCTTGCCCGTTTGTCCCTTGATAACTTGTTACATGAACACTGATAGCACACAAAAGTGATTATACCGTCCCGAGTGTTAATGACAGAAAGACTCCAACAGCAAAAACCACACAGCTTTTGAAACAAAGTTGTTCAATTAACACCTTCCCTGATTGTTTATCAATAGGGAAAAATATCAAATATGTTTATGAAAACAACAACACTTGTATCAGTTAGGTGTCACAGACGCCATATTAGAAAATGAACACACCATAAAGGTCCTGAAACACCTTCTCAAAGCAAAGGTCCAACAGTTCATCTACGTAATCCAAGAAGGAAATTAGGTATACTTTGTGAAATTACCTAGTAACTCAACAGCCCTATAACACTGCAGTTTTTTACTTGATATTTATTATGCATGTTGTGTTATACTGTATATTTATATTGTATTTATTATTAGGCTAATTTATCATAAGGGCTATTAAAAAACAGCTACATATTTACTTTTTTACTTGTGCTATAATGGCTGTTTGCACATTTTCTTGATTGTGAGATTTTCACAAAAAGCTTGTAAACTTACAGAACACTGGTTCTGCTTTCACTGGCTTTGCTGTTGACTAAGCTGCTCCAACATCTCATCCTGAACTGTCTTCCACCTGTGCATGATCGTAGGCTCTATGTACATCCAAGCATGCCTTCAAAAGTTGTCATATTGAACATCTTTAAATGCATTAAAATTTCATTTCAAATTGTATTGCAAGGAGTGGTCACACCAGATATTGAAGATAACTTGTCTTTAAGAAGCTCTTCTGTCCTCCACTCATTACCTGTATTAATGGCACCTGTTTGACCTCGTTATCTGTATAAAAGACACCTGTCCACAGCCTCAAACAGTCAGACTCCAAACTCAACCATGGCCAAGACCAAAGAGCTGTTGAAGGACACCAGGAAGAAAATTGTAGACCTGCACCAGGCTGAGAAGAGTGACTCTACAATTGGGGCAAGCAGGTTGGTGTGAATAAATCCAACTGTGGGAGCAATTGTAAGACATACAAAGACCATTGATAATCTCCCTCGATCTGGGGCTCCACGCAAGAAAGAATCTCATCCCGTGGGGTCAAAATGATTCATGAGAACGGTGAGCAAAAATCCCAGAACTACACTACACGGAGGGACCTGATGAATTGGGGGACCGCAGAGAGCTGGGACCAAAGTAACAAAGGCTACCATCAGTAACACACTACGCCGAGAGGGACTCGGATTCTGCAGTGCCAGGCGTGTCCCCCTGCTTAAGCCAGTACATGTCCAGGGCCCGTCTGAAGTTTGCCAGAGAGCATATGGATGATCCAGAAGAGGGTTGGGTGAATATCATGTGGTCAGATGAAACCAAAATAGAACTTTTTGGTAAAAACTCAACTCGCCGTGTTTGGAGGAAAAAGAATTCTGAGTTGCGCCATACCTACTGTGAAACATGGGGGTGAAAACCTCATGCTTTGGGGCTGTTTTGCTGCAAAAGGAACAGGACGACTGATCCGTGTTAAGGGAAGAATGAATGAGGCCATGTATCGTGAGATTTTAAGCCAAAACATCCTTCCATCAGTGACAGCATTGAAGATGGAACGTGGCTGGGTCTTCCAGCATGGCAATGATCCCAAACACACCACTCAGGCAACGAAGGAGTGGCTCCGTAAAAAGCATTTCAAGGTCCTGGAGTGGCCTAGCCAGTCTACAGACCTCAGCCCCATAGAAAGTTTGTGGAGGGAGTTGCCCCAAAACATCACTGCTCAGGAGGAGATCTGCATGGAGGAATAGGCCAAAATACCAGCTACAGTGTGCTACAGTGTGTGTAAACTCTGGACTGTGGTTAAGGTACTGGACTCTGGACCAGAAGGTCCAGGGTTCAAATCCCACCTCTGCCAAGCTGCCACTGTTGGGTCCTTGAGCAAGACCCTTAACCCACAATTGCTTGGATTGTAAGACTACCAATTGTAAGTCGCTCTGGATAAGGGCGTCTGCTAAATGCTGTAAATGTAAACCTGGTGAAGACTTACAGGAAACGTTTGACCTCTGTCATTGCCAACAAAGGTTATGTTACAAAGTATTGAGTTGAACCAAATTTATTGACCAAATACTTATTTTCCACCATAATTTACAATTAAACTCTTTAAAAATCCTACGATGTGATTTTTTCTGGATTTTTTCTCATTTTGTCTCTCATAGTTGAAGTGTACCTATGATGAAAATTACAGACCTCTCTCATCTTTCTAAGTCTGAGAACTTGCACAAACAGTGGCTGACTAAATACTTTTTTGCCCCACTGTGTATGTGTATGTGAATGTGTATGTATATATGAATAGTTTTGATATAACCTCGTGTGTGTCGCTGAAATGACCAGTTATCCTGATAGTGACGTTAAAAAACCCAAGTAAACAAACAAAAACAAACAAACATGGGTATGCAGTACTGCCCCTTCTACTGCCACTATTTATCACTGGAGAATCCAACAATTGATGCTTTATATTATGAATGTACTACAAGTGAGTGTTTCTGAAATAGCAGAGCTGAATAATGAAAATGAGTGACCACAACCTTTGTCTATATTGTGTATATACCATTCTGAGGGGTTCAAAAACTTTTCAGCACCATTGTATTAACCACAAGAAGAACCTACACCAAGTTCTGCAGAACCTAGTGTAGATTAAATACTGGGCTGCTGGTGCATGTTATAGTTGCAGATCACCATATAGGATTCAGATGACCTGAGAACTCCAGCACATAAAAATGTCCCTTTAAGGCTGGTTTGCTCATTTCTCAAGCAAAACATTCATATCCAACTGCCAAAATTAATTCACATGACCAACCTGTAGCCATGGCGGATGACTTGCTGGACCATATGCAAGACATAAGTCTGCTTGCTATTTCCTGTCAGACCAGGCAGGATTAGCACTGTGGGTCGAGAAAAGGATTGTGGGTATTCAGAGCTGTCCGAGTTATCCATCCAGTCCAGTGAGAGCTGACCACCATCACTTGTCCTGATCATCTCACTGTGTGAATGAGACAGAAGCAGAAAACAAAACGAGCAATAGAATAAGTAATTGAAGCATACTGCGTAGCATGAAAACATACTGAATACCAGTCTTAAGTATGTGCGCTCCTTTAAATTAAATGCAAAAATATTTTACTATTAGTAACAGAACAAACTGAAATAAAAAAAAAACAATATAGATTACATGTAAAGTTTGACAGAACAATGTGTGCCCCACCAGCACGTGATTATTTTAAGCACTGTGAAATCACAATGAGCAGAGCATACAGTGGTGCTTGAAAGTTTGTGAAACCTTTAGAATTTTCTAGTTTTCTACATAAATATGATCTAAAACATCATCAGATTTTCACACAAGTCCTAAAAGTAGATAAAGAGAACCCAGTTAAACAAATGAGACAAAAATATTATACTTGGTCATTTATTTATTGAGGAAAATGATCCAATATTACATATTAGTGAGTGGCAAAAGTAGGTGAACCTTTAAAGAAAAGGGATCTATCAAAGGACCTCAGAAAAAAGTTACAAAAAGATCTCTAAAGAGTTTGGACTCAAACAATCCACATTCTGACAAATTGTGTACAAATGAAGGAAATTCAAGACCACTGTTATCCTTCCCAGGAGTGGTCGACCAACAAAGATCACTCCAAGAGCAAGGCGTGTCATAGTTGGCGAGGTCACAAAGGACACCAGGGACACTTCTAAGCAACTGAAGGCCTCTCTCACATTGGCTTATGTTCATTTTCATGAGTCAACCATCAGAAGAACACTGAACAACAATGGTGTGCATGGCAGGGTTGCAAGGAGAAAGCCACTGCTCTCCAAAAAGAACATTGCTGCTTGTCTGCAGTTTGCTAAAGATCATGTGGACAAGCCAGAAGGTGTTTTTTGAATGGATGAGACCAAACAGAACTTTTTGATTTAAAAGAAAAACCTTAGTTTTGGATAAAGGAAAACACTGCATTCCAGCATAAGAACCTTATCCCATCTGTGAAACATGGTGGTGGTAGTATCATGATTTGGGCCTGTTTTGCTGCATCTGGGCCAGGACGGCTTGCCATCATTGATGGAACAATGAATTCTGAATTATAACAAGGAATTGTAAAGGAAAATGTCAGACATCTGTCCATATATAGAAATATAGAAAATTCTAAGGGTTCACAAACTTTCAAGCACCACTGTACACAAAGGTCTTACTTGCGATATGTGACAGTAGGGCTGCACTTGATGAACACGCGCACAAGCGTCTGTAAGCGGCCACCCCAGCACCAGAGCGTGGGGCTAAACCGCTCCAACACGACGGGGCAGTGTGTGTGCAGGAAGGTCCGGAAGCCATCAGCACACACCAGCACCGGCACCTGTAATGTGTATGTATGACTATCAGTCCAATATGGCAGCATTACAATAACACAAAACATTTAATATCACTATTACAACAGCACAAAGTAATATTCTGTATCCGCCACTGCAATACAACTACACCTGTCAAATGTAGGTACGAGGTACTAACTAAACAATTGTACCATAAATACAAAACAATATAGACTAATGAAAAAATTATAATAATTCATTGATAATTAACTAAATAGATGTATAAAACAATATAACTACAATTACAACACCTCAGTATCAACACAGGCCAAGGTTCAGTGACACTATTAAGCAAAACCACTGCAACACTCAATACACCACAGTACAACATTCATAAACAACACTACACCTCATTACAACAAAATATTGAATAACACTATACAGAACTACAATACAACATTCATAACACTATATAGCATTACTATGAAACATTTAAAACACCACGTTACAACACTACAGGCATCTCAAAGAATAAGAATATCATGAAAAATTCATTCTTGTTCATAATTTAATTTATAAAGGTAAACTGTCGTATATTTTTTATTCAATACACAAAGTGGCATATTTTAAGTTTTTTTTATTTTGGTCATTACAGCTTATAGCTCATGAAAATCCAGCATCTCAAATTACTAGAATATTTAATTTCGAGTTATAGTAAATTGCTATGAACATCTCTCGAGTACATCTTGGTCCAGTTCAGCATACACAATCACAATCATGTGGATAACTGGTGACTTGACAGTTGTCTGGAAGACGTCTCCAGGAAATGTGCTACAGCTGCCGCATTCCTAATATCAAGCTACTCAGACATCATCAGAATCTTCTTACACCTGGCCTAAGAACGTAAAAAAGGACTGGACTGTCGCTCAGTGGTTCAAAGTCCTCTTTTCATATGAAAGTAAGTTTGCATTTCATTTGGAAGTCAAGATTCTAGAGTCTGGAGGAGAAGTGGAAAGGCACAGAACCCAAGGTGTCTGAAGTCCAGTTTGAAGCTTCCGTAGTCTGTGATGTTTTGGGGTGCTGTGTCATCTGCTGGTGATGGTCCACTGTGTTTTATCAAATCCAAAGTCAACAATGACATCTACCAGTAAAGTTTAAAGCACTTCACACTAGGGGTGGCCAATAGGATGATATTTTATCGTATCGTGATAAATTTTGTCATTGTGATAGACGATATGAGGATATCATCAGTGCTTAAAGAATACTGACCGACCACAGGTTTCATTATAGTGTAATTAATCCTGTTTAACTGAATGAAGTACCGCATATTTTGAATATAAACAACTTTACTAAGTAAGGGATAATATTTAAATAGTAGTTTTTAATAATCTGTCACTACTGATGCGATCACGTCATGATAAATACGTCTTTAAATATTGTGATATAATATTATCGCCCACCATTACTTCACACTTCCATCTACTGACAGGCTTTAAGGACACGCAGCACCTGCCCACAATGCCAAAACTACTACAACATAGAGTGCCACAAGCTGAGATGTTGTTGCCTCCATGCCAAATCACACTGATGCAGTAAATCATAGTAACAAAGCCCCAAATTATTGAGTGTATAAATAAACATACAGTAGTGTGAAAAAGTGTTGACCCCTTCTGGATTTCCTATTTTTTTGCATGTTTGTCTCAAGTGTTTCGGACCATCAAACCAATTTAAATATTAGTCAAAGACAAAACAAGTAAACACAAAATGCAATTTTTAAATGAAGATGTTTTATATTTAAGGGAGAAAAAAAAATCCAAACCTACATGGCTCTGTGTGAAAAAGTGATTGCCCCCTAACCTTATAACTGGTTGGGCCACCCTTAGCAGCAACAACTTGTGGAGCGTTGTGGAGGAATTTTGGCCACTCATCTTTGCAAAATTGTTGTAATTCAGCCGCACTGGAGGGTTTTTTCGAGCATAAACGGCCTTTTTAATAGGATCAGTAGGATTATCAATAAGATTCAGGTCAGGACTTGACTAGGCCACTCCAAAGTCTTCATTTTGTTTTTCTTCAGCCATTCAGAGGTGGACTTGCTGGTGTGTTTTGGATCATTGTCCTGCTGCAGAACCCAAGTTCGTTTCAGCCTGAGGTCACAAACAGATGGCCGGACATTCTCTTTCAGGATTTTTTGGTTGACAGCAGAATTCAGAGTTCCATTTATGACAGCAAGTCTTCCAGGTCCTGAAGCAGCAAAACAGTCCCAGACCATCACACTACCACCACCATATTTTACTGTTGGTATAATGTTCTTTTTCTGAAATGCTGTGTTACTTTTACACAAGATGTAATGGGACACTCCTTCCAAAGAGTTCAACTTAAGTCTTGTCAGTTCACAAAATGGTTTACCAAAAGTCTTGGGATCATCAAGATGTGTTCTGGAAAAATTGAGACTTTAGCATGAGCTTTTCGAGTTTTAATGTTCTTTTTGCTCAGCAGTGGTTTTCGTCTTGGAACTCTGCCATGCAGGTCATTTTTGCCCAGTCTCTTTCTTATGGTGGAGGCATGAACACTGACCTTAACTGAGGCAAGTGAGGCCTTTTTGGATGTTGTTGTGGGGTCTTTTGTGACTTCTTGTATGAGTCGTCGCTGCGCTCTTGGGGTAATTTTTGGTCGGCCAACCACTCCTGGGAAGGTTCACCACTGTTCCATCTCTTTGTGTTTTGTGGATAATGGTTCTCACTGTGGTTCCCTGGAGTCCCAAAGCTTTAGAAATGACTTTATAATACTTTCCAGGCCGAGAGATCTCCATTACTTTATTTCTCAATTGTTCCTGAATTTCTTTGGACCTTGGCATGAAGTGTAGCTTTTAAGGATCTTTTGGTGTACTTCACTTTGTCAGGGAGATCCCATTTAAGAGATGTCCTGATTGAGAACAGGTCTGGGTGTGGCTAGAGAAAGTGAACTCAGGTGTGACAAACCATAGTTATGTTTTAACAACGGGGGGCAATCAGTTTTTCACACAAGGACATGTAGGTTTGGATTTTTTTTCTAACTTAATAATAAACATATTCAATTAAAAACTACATTTTGTGTTGTCTCTCGTGTTGCCTTTGACTAATATTTAAATTGGTTTGTTGTTCCGAAACACTTAAGTGTGACAAACATCCAAAAAAATAGGAAATCTGGAAAGAGGCAAACATTTTTTCACACCACTTTACTTCTCAGAAGTTGAACATGTCTTTATTGTACATCCTTTTATACTTGCTTTCATTACAATAATTTGAGATACTGGATTTATGATTTATGAGCTATAAACCATTCTGATCAAAACTTAAAAAAACTGATTGAAATTTGTAACTTTACAAGTAATGACTATAAATTATATGACAGTTTACCTTTTTGAACTCAGTTATGAACAAAATGTACTTTTTCAGGATTTTTTTAGATGCAGCTGTACAACATTCAATAACACTACAATAATACGTTAATAACACTACATTACAATACAGCACATCAATACATATTACTATAAAGTACTACAATACAACATTCAACCACACTCCTGAGCACTACAATAAAAAAAATTCTATAACTAGCATTGGGCATAATACCATACAAAGTAATGCATTACATTAACTACTTTTCCGGTAACAAAGTAATGTAAAGTCTTAGATTATTGTAATCACATTACAGTTACTGAATAATTGGAAAAAAAGTTACTCGTGTTACACATTTAATTGAAAAAAATATTAAAACTAACACATTAGCCTGTTTACCACGTGTAATTTGTGCACATGCCCACGTCAAGTGATGGGAGCAGCAAAGCTTTCTGAAGCTATGAATCGCTTGAACCAATTGCTTCGAAAAATAGTTCAGTGTTTCACAAAGGTCAAAAATGCAACTTTGCAACTCCAGAGTTCTGTAACTGCCTCCAGAAAATACAAGAAACAACACACAAACAATGTTCTCAATTTCAACAGGAATGCTCCACATTCTTAAATAAAGCATTTAAAGGACTATTGTCTGTTACTGTATTGTAATTTATTTTTCTTAATAATTCTTTTTATTAACGAAAATAGGTCCAAGAACATTACTGATATGAACAATATCTATTTTCCATTTTCCCCAACCCATTTCAATTCATACCCCCTCTGCTTTCCCAAACCATTACCACTAACATGCATTCTCAAACTAGCAGCCTTCATTCAAAATACAGAAATAAATACTTGAACATGACAAAGTAAAATCAGATATACCCACACTTACCTCAGCAATAACAACAAACAGATCTTGAAAATAAATAAATAAATCCTTATGAAAAACTTTTGAGAAATTGAATAAAGTAATAACAATTATACCCATAGTAGTTCTGACATTTCATCCATATTAGGATAGTGCAATCTCATCATAGACACACACACACAAATCTCATTTACATAAAGGTAAATACCTACGGATGGGGAGGGGGTCAGGGCCTGACACCCAGGCATAGGCTACTAAAGCTCTTACTATATTTTGGAGAACCTGACTGCATGCTAGTATAGACGTAAATGCAATTATACTTTTTTGTCTGTGGGAAAAGCCTTAATTTCAACCAGAAACCCCCAAATATTGCCACCTCAGGCATGTTTTTATTGACAATCTATCTATAATAAGAGTCTTGTTTAATTTAAAGTGCTGACAAAACTGTGTTCAAATACTAAGAGAAGATACAACCACAGGATTAGCAGTGTATTGTACTGCCTTAATTGGTAAACAAGACATGGTTAGAGCATGAGGAGAGGTTGTCATGAAAAAACCTTGAACTTAATTTGTCAACCTGCTTAAAAAAGGATTATGTTAAGAAAATTGAGAGGCACTGAAGCAGGTTAAAAAGCCTTGGTAATACATTCAATGTAACACAGTTCAACGTACCTGCTTGTGTAAAGATCCCCAGTTACTAAGGTCTAATTAAACCACAGTTAGAAGAAGGGCAGAATTCTTTTCATAGAGGCCTTTAAAAGTGAGCATGTTGTTGATGCGTAAGTATTCAAAACCTGACTTTGTTATATAGAAACGGTAGAGTTTTGTCAGGAATCATTCTGTTATCCACATTTAACGTGGATGACACATTTAGGGTGACACATCCTTGCATCCTAGGGTGATACACATACTTGCATCTTTACCATTCTTCAGTAGAAGTGAACCGGATGCTCCTATGAGTGATTGGAGAAAGTGACATTGTACTAAAGAATGATTACACATAATTAAGAAGTAAGGGGGCTGGTCTAATGGAAAATATTTTATAGAATTCAACTGTAAATCTATTAGGACCTGGGGTTTTGCCATTCTGCATCATAGAATTTGCATGCTCAACCTCACTAATCTGGACTGATTGTTCCCTTTGTTCTTTTTGATCAAGGGGAACTGTTGGGACCTCAATCTTATTTAAAAATCTTTCAAACGTGACTCTTCTCTGGGTGATTTCAATTTATACGGATATGAGCAAAAGTATTTAAAAATACTGTCGGGGGTTCATTTACCACTGTCGTCTTATAGTAGAGTTATATTCTGTGAGTCGACCTGCCTTCTCCCCAAGCTCATAAAAAAAGGTCTTAAGATTAAATAATAAGTCGTTCAGCCTGATGTGTCGATAATACATTATACTGAGACTGAAATGGCTTTTTTTTTTTTTTTTTTTTAAACAAAGTTCGACTGTAGGAGATATCGGAATAATACTGATCTATTTCTTTCATAGTTTGAATGAGCTGTATCCATTTTTGTCTGTTTTCTCTGTTTAGATGTACAGAGAAGGGTATTGTTTCAGCTCTGAGAAAAACTTTGACAGTTTCCTTTGAAATGTTTGAATTTAAAAAGTTATCAGTGGAGATCTACATTAACTTGTCAAACACTTGATCTGAGTGTGGGAGTCACCACAGAGAACGTTCTGTACCCTTGGAAGAGAGTGAGCAGTACAGGGGCATGCCCAGACACTACAATAGCTGAGTAATCTATGTTTTATAAAGAGCCTAGAATACTTTTCTCAAGTAAAAAAAGAAAAAGACTTTACTACTAGTAAATAAAGTGCAAAAGGTCTATACAACCTGCTTTGTTCTTCATTACTGAGAGCTCTATAGGAACTTTAGGGATCATATGTGATTTGATTGGTATGAGTAGTTTAGAACTGGATCCATCAAACAGATCCCCACCCAAAATCAAGTAGTGAGAGTTCAGATATTTAAGCACAAACCCCACATCATCTCAATTAGGGAAACACACATTTTCCGGTATCAGATGTGTTAAAATTCACCCACAAACAATAATAAAGTGGCCTCATGTATCAGCTATGGTATTAGAAGCTGAAAACTTAATACGCTGACATATTATTTTGGTTATTCCCCTTGTTTTATATGGAACAAAACAGAAAATATGTTCTACATGCAATTTCTTTAATGTGACAGGATCAGCATTACCCAAGTGTATTTCCTGAACTAATAATGTAATGAAGTGTTCGGTACAGTTTGAGATGTTAATGCCAGGAGCTCCTCTCCAACGTGCCTACTCTCTAGATCCTCCAAACTGGAAGGCATCCCCGTATCTGCTTTCTATTGGTACAGTTTAATATGGGTTTTAGTAAGTAACTTAGAAGAAAAATAGGAGTAATGGGATTACTTTTTCCTGGAAGCAATGAGTAAAGTCCTCCCTATGACATTTTGAAAGAAGTATTTAGGAAATTTTAGCTACCCGAACACTGTCTTCAATATTGGACTACAATACAACATTCACAACTCTATACAGCACTACAACATTCATAGCACAGTACTACAGTACAACGTTCAACAACACTACATAGCACTACAACACAACATTCGATAAAACTACATACCTCAACACAGCACTACAATAAAACTTTCAATATCACTACTATAACTACAATAACTCTGCGTGTCATTACAATAACACACTCCTAACGTTGCATAGCATTAAACTACCGCACTCCTAACAAGGCATACAGCTCTACAATAGGACTTCAGTTCAAGTGCACCAACCTGAGGTTTGCTGCCCCACATGCAGAGAATAGATGCAGTAACTGCTCCTAAAAGCAGTGTAGAAGGTGTAGAAATGCACTCCACACATACTCGCCACACATCGGAATGAGAGAAACCCATCGTTTATACACAACTATTTCAGTTTCTAGTAAAACATCACACTGACTTACAGATTCTGTAACAAACCGAAGCATTCAACTTCCCTTTTGTCAAGAAATCTGGGGCAAAGGTGACGTTATGCGGCCACAGGATTCCGTACTACTTCCGAATAATAAATAATCTATCAAATGTTCTCCACATGCTTTACAAGCAAAACTCAAATTACTTTCTTCCCAAACACGATAGAATGAATGGTACGAAAAGTTACTTTGATCGTTCCTATTACCAATACCCATATTACTACGACTGACATATAGTGCACTACTAATGGTGTAGCACACAATTGTTTCATATTCTATATAGTGCACTTGTAAAGGGAACAAGTAACCGTTTGGAAAACGACCAACACACCGGCTTCTGAATAAGGAAATAACCCGAAGCTGTCCGCGTACTTGCCTTAAAAAGATGCATACTGTAGTTAGAGCGTCACCTTAAAATGTATATCCAGTAAGTTTTAAGCCCTTTGTTTAAAGAAAATAAACAAATAAACTATGTGAGATTTAGAGACCTGACAATGGACTAATGAACAACTTTATAGCTAAAATACTTGAGCGGTAAAATAATCCATTTTTGAGTTATGTCTCCCCCTAGTGAAATAAGCATAAATAGACATTACACAGCATTCCTACTTGTGTACTACCTGGAACACTGAAAAATAGTATTTCGTGCCTGGTGTCTAACATTACACTTTGTAATAAAATATAATCTTTCAGAAATCTTTTTTTCTTTATTGTTGTTTCACTCCATAGTCCATCTATGCCTTTTTTCATAAGAAATGTATAATATCTATTTTAAAATACACATTTTAGTCATGACCCCAATTTTTCACACTCTCCTCTTACCCTAACATATTCCCACAACTGGAAGTTATGGAACATACCACAAGTCACATGTTCACTTACTATCCTGTTGTAGAAATTATTTTTAGATGTTATTTGTTTATTGTAAAAACACAATTTTTAGGAATATTGTTAGAATGTGTGTCAGTGTCCTAATGCTATTAGTTTGGATTCCATGTGTTTCAATTTTATGTATTTGCTAATTCTGTGCAGCCCAAGTACTGTTCCATTTCTAAGTTCGCATCTAACCAAGTATGCTCCAAATCCCCGGATGTGTTCTTGCTCCGCCCATATTATCAAGGATGCATTGGAGCGGAATTGTGCGTACTTGGACAGCGAAATATCCCACAATTCATCGCCAGCTCGATAATGGCGGATGAGAGGACTCCCAACTGGACGTATAATTTTTACAGTAATACTGTTATTGTGTCACTGAATGAAGTTATAAGATTTATTTAGGAGAGAATGTAATTGTTTAAAATTCAACTATGCGGTCAGTTTATCAAGATAGAGCCTACATTAAAAAATGCTCAGACAGTTTTGGAGATGTGACATTAAGTTATTACCTTATTTATTATACATTATATGTATTATTTATTTAGCAATTTATTTTATAGAAACAATTAACTAAAATTCAAGCGAAGCTTATTTTACTAAACCAAAGGTTGTAGTACGTTTATCAGATGTGTCTCTCCACAATACAAGTGAAATTACATCAGTATGCCACATGACATAGCCATTTATTTATTTTAAAAAATCATTAATATTCAGATCAGGCATATTTTACTAAACTAAAGGTTGGAGTATGCTCATGAGAAGTGTTTCTGCACACTGTGGGTGAATTAAGATCTGCATGTCATATGGATGTGTGACAGCAGTAATTTTTTGCTTTTAAAATTAACTGCCTTTTTTGAACGCTGTAAAATATTTCTAAAACATTAATCTGTTAAAATGTGTAAATTTTAAGATTAGCTGTTGATTTTCACACCTTTTCAAGACATAACTGACAACAACAGGCTCTTTGTCGCCATCAACCCTTTACGGGTTTTTTTTTTTCAGTTTGCGCAGTTTTCAGACGGTCCCTTGCCGTGTTCAGCGCTCGCTTTAGCGATTCCTGCTACTTTCATTAAATGTAGTCGGCGAAATGGAAAGGTCGGAAATTTTGACAAAATATAATGCTTGTAGTTTGTTCTCCGTTCCTCCACGATGTAGAAAACGTAATTTCAAAAATGCTTTTGTTTGTGAGTTAAAGGAGGGACGAAACGCGAATATCGGCTGAATATCCAATATCAACCTAACTTTACCGAGCTGTCTTACACCTGCTTCCCTTGCCATGCGATGCCACTTTATCTCGGCGACATTCGTTCCATTTTTTTGCTTCCAAACTGGAAAGCACTCTGCTTGAAATACGTTTTCCACACCGATTGACAACGTAGCAAACATTAATAATTGCAGGTTGTTTTGAAGCAGGATAACACTGCAATGCCTACAGTATACTCTCGCTACCTTATCTAACGTAGACTTCGTGCCCTAAAACCCACAATCCCTTGCATAGATGACGTTGCCGTTACCATTTCCTATGCAGTTTCATTTTTCGTTTACATTAGCTGGAATTTCTCAGATGGCTTCCATCGAGTCTTCTCTGGGAACTGAAAAAGAAGCCAGGCTTCATAAGTTATTCTCCAGACCTGTTCGTTTTCATCTTGTATACAAGAGGAGTTATGGAGCTAATCTCGATCAGCTCCTATCCAGTTTAGACAGCAAAGGAAAGTTTGTACTACTTGTTTTTCTGGAGACAGGCTCGGTCAGAGGAGGTTACACCAGCAAATCTCTGAAGCATGGACAAAAATTTGCGGATACAGATGCGTTTGTGTTTGAAATAGCTGAGGACAAGAACAAACACTTTCCAGTGTTAAACCCCGAACAAGCTGTCGAAGTCAAAAGCCAAACCAGTCCTCATTTTAACAGGACTTCTTTAGTTTCCATCTCTTTTGGTAATTGCTTGCTTGTAAAATTTGATTCCCAACCAACATACGCCAGTTTCTGCAGAGACGCAACCTATGGCACCACTTGGCCTGAGGAGAATAAAGTCTGCTGTGCTGATGTGGAGCTGTACCGTGTTCAAGGTACATTTAATCCCAAATGTCACATTAAAATAATACGGTTAAAATAATACGTTGAAGTTTTGTTAAATATGTAAATATTTGTGTTTATTTAGATGTGGGAGATCTTTTAACCACCCCTTGGAGAGAGGTGTCCTGGACAGACCAGTAAGTCTAGCACAGCAAATAATGCCCAATAGAACACTGGAATATCTAAAGTACTATGTCTTTTTACAGTAATGCCAGTATAACAACAAAGTAGCTGCCTAACTAAAAAAAAAAAAAAAAGCAGACGGGATAAATGTGCATACCTAACATTACACATTTAATGTAATTGATATTTGTAGTTAATTAGCTTAATACTGTACACTAAAATGAAAACTTGAAAATGCTTATGACAAAAAGCATTATTTATGACAAAACATATTACAACATTTCTAAAGATATTGTTATATACCATATTTATTTTATGGGGTTGGGTTTTTTATGGTTCATGTAAGTGAATTAGAAACTCTTTTAAGTGATTATCCATGACTTTATGATGTTACTGCAGAATTCTGTGGATATATATTTTTTTTTATTCGGTAAAAATAATGAAATATGTTTGAAATATGAAGTTTGGCATCAACAAGGAATTTTTGCCGAGATACCATTCTCTGTAAACCATAGATGTGGCTGTGTGTGAAAATCCCAGTAGATCACCAGTTTCAGAAATGTCAACAACCATGCCATGTTCAAAGTCACTAAGTTACATTTCTTCCCAATTCTGATGCTCAGTTTTTCAACAGGTCATCTTGACCATGTCTACTGTTGCTGTCATGTGATTGGCTGATTATATTTTTGTTTAACAAGAACTTTAACAGATGTACCTAATGAAGTGGCCAGTGAGTGTATTTTTATTACGTATGTACATGGATATTAAAAAAAAAAATCCATGCCATTACCCAATAATGAAATGACTTTGAAATGAAAACTGCCACTTTACCCAATCAACAAAGAGGGAGTGGGATCTAGCAGATAGTGGCTTCTCTTGCATTCGTTTGTTTGTTCATACCTAATTCCACATGGTTGCGCCGAAGTTAGACCGCAAAAACTTAATAAGAATATTGTAAAATACAGTGGTACCTTGGTTCTTGTTGTTAATTCATTATAGAAGGCTTGTTGAGAACCGACACGACGAGTACCAAGCAAATGTTTCCCATAAGGAATAATGTCAATTGAATTAATCCATTTCAGACCCACAGAAAATCCAAACTGTATAAGGCATTATATGAATTAATGGAGTTGTATTGTACAGGTGCTCTCTGATTTACGAAGGGGATATGTTTCGATAAATCCATCATAAGTTAAATTTAACATGAACCAGTGAGTTTAATATAGTCTATGCTATATCATACCTGAGCCTATTACACTTTAACACTTATTTTACCCTACAGTTGGCCAAAATCATTAACACATAATAAAGTGGATTACATGGTCTAAATGGATTGAGTTGCTGTCATGTGATTGACTGATTAGATATTGCATTGAAAGTAAGTCAAGGCCTGTAAGTTATGACCTGTCTCTATGGACCTGCTTAGCTAAGCAGACCTTTTATCAGTGGCTTTCATTACCAACTGGCAGGTCTGTTCTCAGATAACACTTGTCAAAGCCAAATTATCTGCCTTTGCATTCAATTTGTTAAAAACTAGCCATAATAGAACTGAACGGATCAACTAGTGATCATTCTGAAATACAAATTAAGAGCGGAAAGACAAATATGTGAAAGTTAAAAACAGAGAAGCCGGGATTGAGTAAAAACAATGGAAGGATTATAGCCACTATTTTCTTCATTACTGCAATACAAACATGCATAATTAAATAATTGCATGAAAGAATGAATACAATTTAATGATATGTTTAATTACAATGAGCAATTGACTTTTGGTGTTTCTCTTAAGTTCTCCAAGTGGTTTATTTTTATTTCCCTGATTTGTGCTAACAAGGTACTGAACATCATGGGAAAGTGGGTTGAATGTGTGGTAGAAATTCACCACACAATTTAAATAATTGAATAATTAATACATTTGCAAAATATGGGACGTTGTGTGTACAGTACTGTAGAGAACTTTGCTCATGGCATTCTTTATTTAACACCCAACACAGCCTAGCCACATTACCAGCCCTAATAATGTCTTCTTACCTGTCAATACTTGGCTATGAGCACTGAGTAGTGACACAAGCTACTCTGCCCACTCATTCAAGACACAAGCAGCAAGACAGTAACTTGCTGCATCCGCAAATGTTTTCACAGATACATAGCACGGCATACATTATATACACACTGCACACTTACTTTGTTTCGGCTTCTTTGTGCTTTTTTGTTTGAATATGTTTATTAATATCATTGCAACTTCTGTGCAAAATTAAACTTAGCTCCACATGTCCCGCAAACCACTTCCAGCGTGTTTTCTCAGAAATGTATATTCTTTTAGAAGCTGGTCGTCAAACCTACTTGTTCAGTTACCCATCTCAGCAGTACATCAGCCAAAGTGAAGGAGGGCATTATGTCACATCGGTGAAGGGCAGCTGGTAATTGGTTGTAATATATTCATTTACAAAATCGACAAACGTGATTGGCCATTTAATGGTTAGACGTGTACAGTAACTTGTGAAATAATTGGTGTGTTCCTTTTGAATAAACGCAAGCGTTTTGGCTGATGATTCTCTGCTGATGTTCATTACAGTATAAATTCTTTGACATACAGAACAAATGTACATATTTAAAAAATAATTTGGGACACATGGACTGAAATACTGGATTGTCCTGGGAAAAACGGGACGTCTGGTCACCATAGGTATCGGTCAATCAAATATCAAGTAGATACTGTATAAGTAGATGGAAAGATTGTGGAATCAATCAATGTTGAGAAAAAAAATTTGAAATCACCTTGAAATTGTATTTCTTATCAGGAATCACGCTTAGCCCGCTAGAGGCCAGTGATGACTCACTTTGGTGACGTGAGCACGCTCAGCGCGATCGCGCATGCGCCAGCCCCGACCGGACATTATGTATGAAAGTGGCGACACCTGTCGTCGGAGCTATATAAGCACACCCTGTAGCCCACACAGGTGTCTCAGCATCGCTCGTCGCAGACGCTGTTGCTTTGGCGTGTTGCTTGTCGTATGACTCTCCAGCCACTCACACGACTGTCTTTCACCTGTCTTTGAGCATGTTTTTGTCAGGGAAAAAGGTAGACTGCCGGAACGAAGATTCGCCAGTCGGGGACAGTCAGGAGATTGCCCGGTAAGGTAGGGCGTAAAAGCCAGCGTAGGGTAAGCTTCTACATGCTCACTAACGCCGGCTGTTTTTTGGGGTTTGCCCCGCCTTTTTCTCCCTCTCACGCCATTACCCCCCTCTTTCTGCTCTGTGATTGGGGGATACATGTTCCCCACGCGTTCAAGTGCTGTATAGGATGCTGAGCTTTTATTAGTCTCGTTTTTTTTTCATTCCCTGCATCCGTGCCACACTCCAGCGGGCGTTTTTTTTTTGCCACGTTTTCTCCTAAAAAATAAACGCCCACTGGAGTGTGGCGTGGGTTTTCTTTATTGGTTTAATTTACTTTCTTTTTGGTTTAGTCTTTCATTTCTTTTATTTTTTTATATTTTGTTTCATTTATTCCATCTGGAGCTAACTGCGATTGGGTCCTTTTTCCCTTTTTCTTTTCTTTTCACGGTTCATCATGGTTCAGCAGTCTGTTAGCCAGTGCCATAGATGTGAAGAAGTTGTCCATGGTGACAGTTCTCAGTTCCCAGAAATGGCTCCATGAGTTTCATGACGACATTCTCAGACAGTCTTTCTCCCTTGGGACGACTGGGCTCCTTTCCTAAATATGGAATGGCGTTTCACATGTACTTCGTATCCAAGTCTGCAGCAATCTATAACTTTATGCCGAATTTATCCGGCTTAGTTGAGATGTACGTGAAAGGACAGCGGAACTTGGTGGGAAACAGATGCTCGTCAACAGTAATGTGTTGTCTTGGTATGTAACACAGATGACAGTTATGTACAAAACGTTGCCAGATGTCCGAAACTGCAGCGAATCTGTTGGTCTTCACATGTTCGGCACGGGTGTCCTTGTTGTCAAACCGCAAGTACCGCATGATTTCTTTGTAGCGGTCATGGAACATTGTCTCCTTGATTGCAGGCACGGCATACTTTTCGGACCAGGAGTCAACCATCGCACCAATTCGGCAGAATGTTGCTCGTAGATACAGAACTGCAATAAATGTCATCAGGTCACTAACAGAAAGGCTCCAGCTGCCGTTTGTTCTGCAGGCTTTGTGGACTGTGCAGTCAGTGATTATCATGAGCATCTCTATGTTGAACAAACACAGAAAGCTCTGGAGTGTACTCATTATCCTACTCTGCACGAAAGAAAAGCAAAGAAAAAAGTTAATTACATATAACTTTTATTTTACTGCACTTTGCTTTGCTTTAATATTATTAGGTGATTAAAAAATTTAGATTTATGTAAAATAATACTCATAGAAAAAAACTTACAAAAACAATATACACACTGGAAAAAAATACAAAATTATAAATAAATAAATATTTATAAACACAAGAAAAGACTCACAAACAATTACATTACCTTGGCATGCTCTGTAGGTCCTGCTCTCTCACGGAACATAACATCTGTGCTGAATGCGTTCTGCTGAAGGTGCTCAGTACCTGCCGTCTCCCAAACAGTCCTATCTTTTGCTTTCACAATTGGTGTAGCTGTGTTGTTCTCTGCTTCAAAAAGTTTTTTCTGGGAGGGCTGCACTGCTTTCCATCGGATGCATCAGTAGTGTCCTCTGTCGACAGTTCTAAGTGCAACTCCGTGTTGGAATCATCAACGTCCTCAAAAGTTAGTTCCTCTCCTCCGTCGGACTTGCAGTCATCCATAGCGTTCAGTAATTCCAACACTTGCAATGGAGTATAGGTCCTCTTGTGTGCCATTGCGTTTGTGTGTACTCCAAACAGGATAGCAGGAAAAAAATAATGATCCGCACTCGTCTGTGTGTCTTCTTTTATTCTCATTCATAAGAACAGGACTAGAGCCATTCAAACAGTTGTAAAGTATTTCACATCGCAGATGTAAATGTGTTTCCCAGGTGTAAATGTGTCAAGTTAAGTCAGATCTATTTATATAGCGCTTTTTAAAATGGAGCATTGTCTCAAAGAAACTTTACAAGTTTATATTATCTCCTAATATCTACATCCAATCCCAAATTGAGCAAGCCTAGGGCGACATTGGCAAGGAAAAACTCCCTAAGTGTTATGAGGAAGAAACCTTGGGAGGACCAAGACTCAAAAAGGGACCCAACCTCCTTGGGCGGCTTAGATGATAAATCTAAGAATGAAACTAAAGTCATGGAGTCATACTTCAAATAAAACGTAAAATATGCACATCGGCATTAAGTGGCCCGGGTATGATGGGGCTGGAGCTGATGACAGAAGCAGCTTGAGTGAAGCTGCAGCAGATGAACATCATGTCTGGGGCTGGAACTGGTACCGGAACACAGCTTGGAGAGAAAACAGATAATGTAATTAGTTATTGATTAAGAGCACAGTGTCTATTAACAATCACTGATGCCATGTGTAGCATGAGACCCCAGCAGCATTAGCTATAGCAGCATAGCTAGAAAGAGGAGTACTGGTAGGTAACACAGCCAAGAGGGATCACATGAGACATTGGCCTTTTTAGGATGGGACGGTGTCCATCCCACTCGGGAGGGTGTTGTTCTCATTTCCTGCAACATTACCCATAGTCTTATGGCCCGATTGGTTAGGGGCTGACTATCCAGAGCACGGGTCAGACAGCAGACACTCAGGCTTAACCAACTGTCTGCTGGTAGCCATGCACCGTCACCCAGAACTCACATTATTGAAACTGTGTCTGTTACCCTCATCTGTCCTAAATGTAAACGCACTCAAAAAGTCTGTTTTAATAACCTCATTAGTATAAACACAGGTAGCTCCCATAGAAATAACAACATTAGACTAAAGCTAGGATTACTTAACATTAGATCCCTTACAAACAAAGCAGTGATCGTAAATGAAATGATCACTGATAAACGCTTACACGCTCTCTGTCTCACTGAAACGTGATGAATATTTAGCCTTAAATGAAGCCTCACCTCCTGGATACAGTCATGCTCACCGCCCTCGTCCTAATGGTCGGGGGGGAGGCGTAGCCACAATTTTTGACAAAGAGCTAGGTGTTACAACTAAATCCCATTACAAGGCTAATTTGTTTGAAATACTGTTAATGTGACTGATCCATCGTTATGGAAGTCAAAACCACACTCTTCAGCTTATCACTATTTACCGCCCTCCTGGTCCCTATTCAGTATTTCTTCAGGAATTTGCTAACTTTCTTTCCTGCTTAGTACTGTCAACAGATAAGGTTTAAATTGTAGCTGATTCAATATTCACTTTGACAAAGAGCAGGATCCACTTAAAATTGCTTTCGAGTCCGTTTTAGAGTCCATGGGTATCACTCAGAATGTGATGGGACCAACCCACCGATGTAATCATACTTTAGATCTAATATTAACATTTGGTATCAATATAGATAACATTGATGTTTTCCTGCAAAGTGATTTGATTTCAGATCACTATCTTTTAGTATTTGAGCTATCTCTAATAAATAAAATCCTTCTGCCTCGTTATCACACCAAGCGCACTATCACATCTGCTACTCCAGCTGCGGTTATTAATATGGTGAACTGTAACAGAATGATGCGACCAATAAGAGGACCCAGCGTTAGCCACAGTCGTGGTAGTTGGCGGGTTTCTTTGCCCGGGTCCCGTTTGGCTTTTGGGGGGCCATCCATTGGCTGTGGCCAAGTCATGGACCCGGCATGGCATCTCGGCCCTACTGAGCTGCCCAAAGGTTTTATTTCAAACAGATGATGTCAACAGGTGATCATAATCATGATTTGGTACAAAAGCAGCATCCAGGTAAGGCTGAGTCTTTGATGAGTAAAGATGAGCACGGGATCTCCAGTTTGTCAACATATGCGTGAGAAAATTGTTGATGTTATTTATATTTAAAAGCAATGTTCCTCGAAGAAAGATTGCAAGGGATTTGCATATTTCTCCCTCTACATTGCATAATGTCATTAAACGATTCAAGGAATCTGGAGGAATTTCAGTGCGTAAAGTGTAGGGGCACAAACTGAAGAGTGGTGATCTCTGATCCCTCAGACGGCACTGCATCAAGATCTGTCATACATCAATAGCTGATATATCTACATGGACAATGGATTATTTTGGCAAACCTTAGTCAAGAACTACAATTTTGAGTTACATTTACAAATGCCACGTAAAACATTACTGTGCAAAAAGAAGCCTTTAAGCGCGTCTAGAAGCAGCATCGACTTCTCTGGGCTCTGAGGCATCTGAGATGGAACATCACATAATGTGTACCAAAAAAACAAAGATGAAAAGGAACGTCCAGACTTCTATCAGCAACAAGTCCAAAAAGGGGCTGCCCTAGTATTGGGTTGTGTCAGTTCCCTTGGCAAATGTAGTTCATGCTTCTGTGATGACAACATTAATGCTGAAAAGTACATTGAGATTTAAGAGCAACATAAGCTGCCTTCAAGACGACATCTTTTCAGGGATGTTACATTTTCTTTAAATAATATTAAAGAAACTATTTAATTAAAGAAAATCAAAATAACAATAATCGAAACAAATAAGGAGAAAAAGACAATATTTGCAATGTATACAAATCGACAAACAAACAAAAGTGACTACACATGGCCCAGTGAGATAGTATGGAATTGCTATTCCGGAACTTTGCACATTGCACATTGACCCATTGAAATTAAATATGAAACGCTGTCCATAACCCACTGAAATGTCAAATGATGTGTCACATCTTTGTGTTAACAGAGCTATGGCCCTATTGTAAAAACTGTCTCTCATTCTTTTTTTCTTTCCCAGAGGGCAGCAGTTCAAATATTATCTGGTGTCCTAGGTGTGTACTGCCTTTTGTGATTCTGTGTGCCCTCCTGAGACAACGGGTACTATAGATTTCCTTTAGGGAGGGGAAAGGGTGTCCAATAATTTTCTGGGTGGTATTGATGACCCTGTGTATGACCTTTTTGTGTGCCTTGGTGCAACTGGAAAACCACACAGAGATGCAGTAAGTCAGCACACTATCCACAGAGCAGCGGGAGAAGACAGACAGCAGTTCCTTCTTCAGGTTGAGCCTTCTGAGGATAGTCAAGAAGTGGAGACGCTGCTGGGCCCTCTTCAGGACCGCAGAGGTGTTAGCGTTCCATTGGAGGTTTGCGTCTATATGATTGCCAGGAAATTAATGCTGGGTACTCTCTACACACACTCCCCATTTATGTAAATTGGTTGCAGATTGGACTTCCTCCTGAAGTCTACAATCAGCTGTTTAGTTTTGGAGGTGTTGATAGACAAGTTACTGTCTGCACACCACCCTGCTAGCTTTTGGACCTCCTTCGTGTAAGTCGTTTCAGATAAGCCCAACCAGAGTGGTGTCATCTGCGAACTTGAATGCTGACAGTCATAAGTGTACAGGGTGTAGAGCAGTGGGCTCAGCACACAACCCTGTGGAGGTCCGGTGTTGAGGTTGAGGGCTGAGGAGAGATGTGGGCCAACCCTAACTCTCTGTACATGGTCTGAGAGGAAGTCCCTAATCCAGCTGCAGATGGTGGATGGAAGTCCAATGTCCATTAAATTTACAGTCATTTCTTTCTGGGAGTATGGTATTGAAGGCAGAGCTAAAGTTGATGAAGAGCAGCCTTGCATAGTTGTTGTCGGTAGTCGTTGAGGCTGTTGATGCTGGTCTTTTTAGGCAGTGGTACAATTATGGCTGACTTCAGGCATGGTGGGATGAAGGACTGAGACATTGATGCATTGTAGATCTTGGTAAAGATCCCAGCCAGCTGGTCTGCAAACTCTTTGAGGACCTTTTTGGTGATTCTGTCTGGTGGAGCAGCCTTCCTGGGATTCACTGCCCTCAGTGCGCACCTCACCTCATGTTCCTGCAAAGTGAGGGTGTAGATGCTGCAGTTGGATGGTTGGGCTGCTGCTGCCTCTGATCTTTCCACCTCAAACATGCGAAGACGTGGTTCAGCTCCAGGGTCACCCTCAGCCATCGTGGTGTTGCTGGACTTGTAGTGGGTGAGATGCAAATGTCCCTGCCACATTTGCCTCATGTTGTTAGTCCTGAAATGGTTCTCGATCTCAGTTTTGTACTTGATCTTGGCCTTCCTGATCCTTCTCTTCAGGTCAGCTCTGGCGGCAATGTACTGCCTGAAAGCAATGTTAGGTTGCCTCAGCAGGACCTGGACTTCTTTAATAATTCAAGGTTTCTGGTTGGAATACACCCGAAGACATTTGTCCACAGTGAAATATTCAATGCAGAAATTGATGTGGAAGAGCACAGTCGTGGTGTATACCTCCAAGTCCTGGTGTTCAAATACATTCCAATTTGTGCTCTCAGAACAGTTCTGCAGCTGATGTAATGCACCCTTTGGCCTTCTTTTTAGAGTTTTTGTATATTAACAAATGAAATTAAGATGAATAGAAAAGCATGACATTTCTTGGGTGCATACTGTCTGCAGTAAAATAAAAGTTATGCAAAGTCAAAGTAAATGCAATGTAAAAACAGCGTTTTTTTAAATAGAAACTTCCTTACCATCCCAACGTTTTCTGATTTGGGGTTGTAAAAAAGCTTGGAGAACATGCTAAAAGTGTGGTGATCCCATAATTTTTGCCAGGGCTAATATTTATATGTGTATTTAGGTAGTTTTTTTTTAAACTTTGTCTGAATTAATCCTCATACAATCCTGTTTCATTGGGGTTTAATTTGGTTGCACCCATGCCACATGCCCTTAGTCAAGGCACTCATTTGGTGTAACGGCATAATACACTAGGGCATCACATATAGGCACAATTGCCTGGATCATCCCTCGGCACTACAACAGCAACCTCTGGTGTCTCTATGATGTTCTGGTGTCCTATCCAGGCACATTTATGCCTGTGCCCTGTTCTCTTTCGGATAGACGGTGGACTTTACGTGACCCTAACTGGGACAAGTGGGGATAAAACGTGGAAAAGAAACATTGTGTACCTTAATACATTAGACAGTAACCATACCTTGTCCACTATTAGGGCAATAAATAAGTATCATGTAACTTTTTTCTAGGGGAAAATGATTTGATATTCAAGCTGAGTCTTCCAAAAATCACAACCATAAGCTTCTGACACGACACAAACTTCAACTGTTTGTGAAAAGAAACATTAGAAGAGCTACTGTCAGTAACTACGTACCTACAAAATTATATAAGTAAAATATATGAACTTTTGTGTTGTTTAGGACAAGGGAGAGCCTGAAGCAGAATTTTGTCTCATACAAAATCATGTTGGAGTCTCTACCAAAGGTGAAGACTTTGGTCCTAGGTCCAGTGGGTTCCGGGAAATCCAGCTTCATCAACTCCATTAGATCCACAATGTACAAACGCATCATACATCTACCTAATGTTGGTACAGCAGTGGATGGATTCACCAAAAAGGTTGGACACAGTAGTTCCTAGTGTGGTGTACAGTATAAATGTTTAGGGCCAGTGCAGCACTAAATGTATTTAATGCCATATTCCTTTAAAATACTTACATTTACAGCATTTAGCAGACGCCCTTATCCAGAGCGACTTACAATTGGTACAGTCTTACAATCCAAGCAATTGTGGGTTAAGGGTCTTGCTCAAGGACCCAACAGTGGCAGCTTGGCAGAGGTGGGATTTGAACCCTGGACCTTCTGGTCCAAAGTCCAGTACCTTACCCGCTAGGCTACCACAGTTCCACACTTCAAATTATTTCGTATGACATGACAGAAGTGCCAGTTAAACTGAGATGCTGGGGTGTGACAATGTTTGAAAAAATGCCACTTTTTGATCAAATGTGGACCAGCTCTTCCCATGTAGGAAATTAAATCATCCAGACAGGGTTTTTTGTGTCTTTTACTGATCTTTAGAGCTCAGCGAGAGTGACCATTGGGTTCTTGGTCACATCTCTTACCAAGGCCCTTCTCCTCTGATTACTACCAGCTCTAGAAAGAGTCCTGATTGTTCCAAACGTCTTCCATTTAAGGATTATGGAGGCTACTGTGCTCTTCTCTCAATATGTACAGTGGGGCAAAAAAGTATTTAGTCAGCCAGTGATTGTGCAAGTTCTCCTACTTAGAAAGAGGAGAGAAGACTGTAATTTTCATCATAGGTACACTTCAACTATGAGAGATAAAATGAGAAAAAAAATCCAGGAAATCACATTGTAGGATTTTTAAAGAATTTAATTGTAAATCATGGTGGAAAATAAGTATTTGGTTAATAACAAAAGTTCAACTCAGTACTTTGTAACATAACCTTTGTTGGCATTGACAGAGGTCAAACATTTCCTGTAAGTCTTCACCAGGTCTGCACACACTGTAGCTGGTATTTTGGCCCATTCCTCCATGCAGATCTCCTCTAGAGCAGTGATGTTCTGGGGCTGTCGCTGGGCAACATGGACATTCAACTCCCTCCACACATTTTCTCTGGGGTTGAGGTCTGGAGACTGGCTAGGCCACTTCAGGTCCTTGAAATGCCTTTTACGGAGCCATTCCTTCGTTGCCCGAGCGGTGTGTTTGGGATTCATTGTCATTCTGGAAGACCCAGCCACGTTCCATCTTCAATGCTCTCACTGATGGAAGGAGGTTTTGGCTTAAAATCTCACGATACATGGCCCCGTTCATTCTTCCCTTAAGACAGATCAGTCATCCTGTCCCCTTTGCAGAAAAACAGCCCCAAAGCATGATGTTTCCTCCCCCATGCTTCACAGTAGGTATGGTGTTCTTGGGATGCAACTCAGCATTCTTCTTCTTCCAAACACGACATGTTGAGTTTTTACCAAAAAGTTCTATTTTGATTTCATCTGACCACATGATATTTCGCTCATTCTCCTTCTGGATCATCCATATGCTTTCTGGCAATGTTCAGACGGGCCTGGACATGTACTGGCTTAAGCAGGGGGACACACCTGGCACTGCAGGATCTGAGTCCCTCTCGGCGTAGGGTGTTACTGATTGTAGATTCACTCTTCCCAGCCTGGTGCGGGTCTACAATTTTCTTCCTGGTGTCCTTCGACAGCACTTTGGTCTTGGTCATGGTTGAATTTGGAGTCTGTTTGAGGCTGTGGACAGGTGTCTTTTATACAGATAACAAGGTCAAACAGGTGCAATTAATACAGATAACAGGTGGAGGACAGAAGAGCTTTTTAAAGAAGAAGTTACAGATCTGTGAGAGCCAGAAATCTTGCTTGTTGGTGGGTGACCAAAGACTTATTTTCCACCATGATTTACAATTAAATTCTTTAAAAATCCTACAATGTGATTTCCTGGATTTTTTTCTCGTTTTGTCTCTCATAGTTGAAGTGTACCTATGATGAAAATGACAGACCTCTGTCATCTTTCTAAGTAGGAGAACTTGCACAATCAGTGGCGGACTAAATACTTTTTTGCCCCACTATACCTCCAAACAATCCTGTCTCTAAGGCAGTTTTGTCTTTACAGGCAGTTCTTTCCATTTACAGCATTTAGGAGACGCCCTTATCCAGAGCGACTTACAATTGATACAGTCTTACAATCCAAGCAATTGTGGGTTAAGGGTCTTGCTCAAGGACCCAACAGTGGCAGCTTGGCAGAGGTGGGATTTGAACCCTGGACCTTCTGGTCCATAGTTCAGTACCTTAAACACTAGGCTACCACAGTCCCACTGAGTTCTTTCCTTCTCATGACTTGGTTTTTGCTCTGATAGTCATTGTTAGGTATAAGACCATATATAGACAGGTGTGTGTCTTTCCAAATCATGTCCAGTCTGAATTTACTGAATTTACCATAGATGCACTCCACTTAAAGTGTAGAAACATCTCAAAGATAATCAAGTGAAATGGGAGGCCCCCAGAGCTAAATTTCAAGTGTCATAGCAACGGGCCTGAATATATATGTCCCTATGAAAATTTTAGTTTTTCCTTTTTAATAATTTTACAAAAAATTCTAAAATTATATTTTCTACTTTTTCATTGTGGGGTATTGAGTGCAGAATGATGGGGATTTTTTTTTTTTTTGCACAAGGTCTCAACATAACAAAATGTGAAAAAGGGTCTGAAGACTTTCTGAATGCACTGTAAAACAATATTTATAAGAAAGAATATCCATTGTTGACTTGGATATGTTTGGAATCACTGTCTTGCTGGAGAGTCCAATTATCACTAAGTTTCGAGTTCACACAGAAGCCATAACATTCCTCCTTGGCTTGGCTTTTCTGTGAATCCATGACAGGTGTAAAGAACTTACCACCAGGAATCAGGAAAGAATTTTCAAGAATTCTCCACATTCTTGAAAAATAACTTTTTTTTTTTTTAAGTTTTCTTTAATTCTACTTCTCCAAATTCTGTTTTTTGCACATTGTGCAAACTGGATAAATGTTAAATCCTTATTCAAATGTCGCACATGCATTTCATTTAATGTTGTGTTTTAAGTGATGTTCTATTGTGGAAAAAAAAAACTTGTATGAACAGCATACAGCATAATTCTTCTCTTGTGCACTCTCTTCTTTAGCTCACCCAAAACATTTTCTATGGGGTTTACATCAGGGGGACTGAGATAAACATAGCAGAAGCTTTATTTTGTTTGAAAACATTTTGTGTTAACCTAGACATATGTTTTGGATCATCATCCTTCTGGGAGAGCCAAAGATAAACCATTTTTGTTTTTTTTGGCAGAGGCAGACAGACTTTTATTTAAAATGTTGTGGGATTTCATGGAGTTCATGATGCCATGTACCCTAATGCTTTTGCTCTGAAACCAGCCTTAGTTCTTTGTGGCAAAAGAGTCACAAGAGTCTTCTGTATGTTGACAAGATTACATCATGCACTTCCTGCAGATTTTCGGGTGCGCTTTCATGCTATGAATCTCCCGGTGTACCACATTACAATGGTATTCTAAGGGATTCAGATTTGGTAATTGGAAATGCACTGAAGATCATTGAACAATTAATAAGCAGGAATGAGTAGCTGTACATGTATTCGTTGTACAAAGTGGTTGGTGAGCTTATACTGGCTCATTTTTAGTTCAGTTATAAAAGCCTTGTTCAGAAAAATCGCCAGGTCCAACCAGGCCACCTCATTTGCAAATGTTCTGGCTCAGTCCCTGGGTGGCACATGTCATCCTTGGTGTTAATTTGGAATGTACAAGTGAGGTTATCACTTTGGCTGCTTCACAATTTCATCCTACATGCAGTTTGATTAGAGCAGTTTCTGGGTGATGTAGGGTTCATTTCCTGAAATTTTTGTGAAAAGCAGCTCACAAGTTTCACTGTTACCCATCTTTTCTTTCACAAAGCTGACTACATATGATGTTCGGGCTGAGAAAGGAGGTCCTCCAACTGTTCTGAATTTGTGTGATGTGATGGCACTGGGAGACGAAGACTCTCCTGGTCTCTCTCTGTCCGATGCCATGGAAGTTTTCAAAGGCCATGTTCCAGAAGGATACAAGGTATTGTGTCTGCATGCTATTTAGAGACAGGTTATATAGATAACAGTCAGTGTTGTCTCTATCAAGACAAATAATTAATCTGCTGTATAAGTCAGAAATAATTATTAATTTAAGAAAATAGTACTTTTTGAAACCCAAGTTCGGAGTTCGAGTCTTGATGGTACCTCCTACCCAGCCAGACAATGCTCAGACACAGCTGGAAGATCAGATGTGGGTACATCTCCCTACTGCTGTAACAGCAGCCACTGTTGGCTGTTTGAAGCACCAACATAGATGGTGGATGGACGTGATGAGCATGACACAGCCCTACGTACGTGTTTATAAGTCCACCACTTGCCAGTGAAACAGAAGCAGTCGGCAGTGTCGGGACATGCTGGCTTGTGGCCTTACTCTCTGAGTGGAGGGACGGAACACTGCAAGGAATATCAATAGTTGAATTAGGCTTAACCAAAAAGAGGAGAATAAAGTGATGGAAAAATAATTAACTATTCAGATGTTGCATGTCTTCAATTCCACATGAACAGTTATAGACTGAATTTCATTGTAAACTACTTTAATTTATGAGTCTGAATGCTTTAAAACTGATCCCTAGTAGCATCTCTCACATAGTTTAAGCTCTCAAAACATGAAATGCTTACTGGATTCACAGACTTATTTCAGTATAGCTATAACAGTGAAGATGATTTTATACAGTAATTATATTAATATAGTGGTACCTCAGTTCTTGTCGTTATTTTGGTCCATATAAAGGTGAGTACCCATAAGTAATAATGTAAATTGAATTAATCCATTCCAGACCCCCAGAAAATCCACACTGTATAAAGCATTCTTTGCATTAATGGAGTTATTTTACAGATGCTCCCTGATTTACGATGGGGATTTGGTCCAACAAATCCATCATAAATTCAATGTATCATGAACTGATTAATTTAATATAGTCTATGCTGTATCATAGTGGAGCGTATTATACATTAACACGTACATTAACCTCCAGTTGGCCAAAATCGTTAATACAAAGCATATTTTACAATAAAGTGTTGGAAAATCTCGTGTAATTATGTGAGTAATTAATTGAAAATGAAAAGTAAACGTAAAACACTTACTCTGTTGTTGAAGGCAGGGTTCTGGCATATTTGCTAATGCTAACTGCAGCCTGTCTTCTGGAGGATTCGGTTCCTGCTTTTTTTTCAATTGGATGTCAATGCTAACAATTTTAGGGCCCATGGAGACTAATTTTCACCAATAATGCAGTACTGATGTTAGGAGTCTTACCTTTCTCCGATGCTAGGGGGTAGCATTGGCTTAGTTTCCTAAGGTTGAGACCCTCACAGTGAGGGTGATGGTGCGACACCGACTGAGCTCAGGACGGACCTTATAGGCCTGAGTCAGCAGGTGTTGCCCAAAATGCCATAATGCGATAAAGCAGCTTAATTGGTGCATGTGTGATGGCACGATAACACGATCGCACAGCCTTAACCGGTGCATGCGCGATCTCGGTATCGTGCGATCACACATGCACCAATTAAGCTGTTTATCGCATTATGGGCAACACCTGCTGACTCAGGCATATAAGGTCCGTCCTGAGCTCAGTCGGTGTCGCACCATCACCCGTGATAGGGGTACCACCGCCCATCGGAGCTCGGTCGTGCTGTGGCGGACGCTCACCAGTATCGGCATTGTTAGGGAAAATGGTAGCTGTTTCTTTGAAGAGAGACCGTAGTGGAGACCGAATGGTAAAACGCTAGAGCAGGGAAAGGAGCCTTTGTTTGCGCCCCCTAAGCTCCTTCACTGTCCCACTAGAACCTTTCGGGAATTTAGACTCTTCACTGCGGCGGCTGGAGCACCTCCCTCTTTTCCCGTTACCGTTCTCGCTTCTCTGTTGGGGTTAATGCACCCCATGCACTTGAGAGAGGCAAGCGCCTCGCTCGTGCTTTAATTTTAGGAACGTGTGTCGCTTTTCAGCCACGTTCCTCATTATTCGTGTCCTTGTCATGCACAGAACCGTGACTCGCCTCACGTTCTCGGGATCCCGCGGTCCTCA
Organism: Ancistrus triradiatus; assembly: GCA_025084515.1. Classification (NCBI taxonomy): domain Eukaryota; kingdom Metazoa; phylum Chordata; class Actinopteri; order Siluriformes; family Loricariidae; genus Ancistrus; species Ancistrus triradiatus. The sequence continues at coordinate 312,719 of JAJAGP010000187.1, read as the reverse complement.
CGTCACAGCATGTCATCGCTCACTCTCTTTAGAGCTGCCAGTTCAGTGCATGCACAGCCTCAGAGAGAGTGCGTTCGCTCTTTTTCCAGCTGAGCGATCCCTTTCACATTCACCTATTCTTTTCACGCACCGTTAGTTAGGGTTAAAGTCCCTTTTTGGCACTCGTCAGATGTAGTCCTGCTGTGGCTTGACGCTAAAGTAATGGACTCGGACGCTGTCTGCCATTGTTGGCACAGCACCCATTATGTCGCTCACTCTAAAGCTTACTTGATTATCTTTTTGATTCACTAATTCCATCTAGAGCTAACTGCACTTTGGGTCCTAAAACCCCTTTTTGGGGGGGTTTGCTTTATTCCATCTTAGCAAATCCCTAACAACTGTAGAAGTAAAAAAAAAGAAAAACACAATAAACACAGCGGAGATCTTCACTGAGCAACCGCTATTGTGAATCTTAATCACTCTGTACTGAATCAATTTTACGGAATCGTGAATTGAGTGTCAGCTGAAACGGGTCACACGGCTCGACTCATACAAGTTTAAGGAAGTGTGCCGAGTACTAAGCAAACGACGGGAACCGAGACACATTTTTCTAGTCAAAACCGTCGAGAACCGAATTGGATGAGTTCCGAGGTGGTCGAGAACCGAGGTACTGTTGTATTGGCTATATGCTGAAACTGTAACTGTCGTAAAAAGGTTTCAAGTTTTATTCTCTGTGCCATTGTGTTTCATTGTGCTGCACCAGTTTCAGGCTGATGTTCCTATCAGCGATACAGTAAGTGGATACAGAGCAACTCCCTCCCTACAAGAGCAGATTCACTGCATCCTCTTTGTACTTGATGCAACCAAAGTGACATCATACTCCAGCGGCCTGAAGTCCATGCTCAGGAAGCTGCACACTACGGCATCAAACCTGGGTGAGATACATTATGCAGTGCTTTCAACCCAGCAAGAAAAACAGTTCTTAAAATAAATACAATTAAAGCTGCAATTAAAACATAAGAAATTCCAAGAATGGAGAAGTTCACACACTGCATAGCGAAATGTGGGGGCACCCTTGGTCGGCGTCACGTGTAAAATTCTAGAAAAGTATTTGCTCTGCTGAACAAAAAGCTAGTTGATGAAACTTGGTGCTGATCTGATGCTAATGTCACCTATTTACCATGTTCACATTATTATTATTTATAATGTATTTAATCTTCATCCAGTACTGAACTAAGTCGTGCAACTCCTGGGATTGACACTGCCAGGAAGCCACATGCAACTTTGTACCATCAGTTCCTTCTGTAATGGTTCAGCACAGGGTCAGAACAAAGGCAAACCAGGACTCGTGGATTGTGTTCAACATAATAAGCTAATTGGCTTGCTCGGCAGAGCATTATTCCTTTCTAAGAGGGTGCAATAAATTGAACCATAAGGATCTAATTACCTACCTCTCTCAGTTTAGCAAACTCAAGTTTCTTCTGGTGATGTTAAAAAAAAAACACCTTATCTTGCTTCCATCTTAGCTTGTATTTGTTATTTCTAATTAAAGTTGTCTTTACCTTCTCTCACTTCCATTGTTCCACCTGCTGCTTTCACTTTGAAACCTATTCCTTTAATAATTTAGTTTCTTTTCTCATCACTTCTCTTTTTTCTTTCTTTTCTTTATCTTTTTGAACTTTCCATTCCTTTAACTTTCTTTATAAACAAAGTGGACAAACAATTACTGATACGGTCTGCATCTTGAAAAAGACACGATCGTGAGAGTTGGTGTGCTTAGGTAGCATATCATGTGTAGCGAACTAAGACTATCCACTTTAATTGGATTAAGTTTTAATTAACTTTGTTAATTAAAACATATATTAATTAATTAAGAAATACGAGGCACCACCAAATCGATTAATGATAAATATAAATAATTAACTGGCCGATCTGGAAACCAGGAAAAAGAAACAACAACCTTGATCAGTCTAGTTCTGAATAGTGAATTCCGAGTAGTTTTCTCGACCCTTGAATGAATGAGCTCTCAAAACCAGTCGGCAACTTCAAAAAGGTTTTATAAACAAAGTTTATTAACTACAAAACAAGGCAAATACCAACAGATTATCTAAGGTAATAACGAGTGTATCACAGAGTTAAAATCATACAATGACGATGAACATGTATGTATCACAGTATGGAGAACAGGGAATAATGGCAAGCGTACATCTTACAGTAGTAAAATCGGAAACCAAGATGACTCTATGTAACTTATCGGTCGCGTAATAATTACTAATGTTGCAATGCTACTGGTAACCTTAATTAAGTTGAGTGGGGATAGTATGTTAATTACTTAGGCGTGAATAAGTCTATGTTGAAGCGTGATTTTAGCTTAAAACGCAACGTACGATAGATCAGGGACCCAGAACAGCCACAACAGTGGTACTTGCCGATTGCTTTGTGGAGGCTCACGCGAAGGAGATGGAACGAAACCGGGCCTCTGCCTGTCGTCCGACGTCACACATAACTGAAGCGGTAAAAATCTTCAGATTCTGATGCTCCTGTCTGGCGGACTGTAAGATCTTGGCTATAGGCCTCCGGTCCGTGTCTTCGGTCCGGGTCTCCGGTCCGTGTCTCCGGTCCGTGTCTTCGGTCCGTTGGATCACAGATGGGTTGAGGGCCTCACTCCGGTTTGGCTTTTTCCCAGCTGTTGGTGATCAGGTTCCTGACCTCGACTTGCGGGCGTGCGACTCGGATTCTATCTTGGCCACAGATAAAGGTGGAGTCGAGCACGTTCTAGCACCACGTGCTTCAACAAAAACTCGAAAAACTTGGATGGCACAAAAATGGTCGAGCGTAGAGTCTGGTTGGTCTTTCAACTATCTTCTAGTTCAGCGATACCGAACTACTTAAGACTGCTGTACACAGGAAACTTTAAAGTAAATGCAAAAACTTGGGTAAAATGAATAATCAAAAATGTTACAAAAAAAGAAAACCATAAAACACATAAAGACACAAGACTACACACGAATTTTAAGCTAACTTAACTTACCGGTCGTCCCGGTTGCTTTTGAATGGTCCAGCTCAGGGGGCGGCTGGAGGCGAGACATAAGGAGTTGCCCTTACTTAGCCAATGAGAAGCTGACTCCTCAGTAAAGCTCTCCTATCGCGGTTGCCTTATTTCACCATAAGCCACGGACGTCTAACTTGGATTAAATAATATTCCTACGTATCTAAAAGAGATTGAAAAGTATCACACAATAACCAAAAATTTTCAAAGTTACAAGTTTAGATGCAGACTTCGTTGTAAGGTTCAGATGATCAAAAGCACCTTGAATTGATAACTTAGAACATCGTTAAAGCATTCTAACTACAGCGCGGGCATTTACTATACTTTTAACTAAACAATACTATGATTAATACAAGCTGTAGGAAACGGTACATTGTAAATAACTTCATGTTTGTTGCACAAATTATTAAAAACCCGATCGATCAAAACACATAGGCAAAAGCTGTTATTTCTATATATCATACTAAACCAGATAACTAAATATCAAAACAAAAAGATAATTATACTAAACATCAATCAAGTAGATATGAAGATACATAAATTCAGTAACATACATATGTATAATCTGTAATGGTGTGTGGATATAAAAGAATATCCTTGATCCACTCTTTGTATGAATCATTTAAATGTATATAGCATGTTTGGACTTCTCAGGATCAAATATTATTGGTTATGTAACTAAAAGGTTTCGATGAAGATAAACTGTTCCCAGAAAGCAGTGAATACATTGAAAAAGTTTTTGTCTCTTTAGAACAAAAGCTGAGTTCTTGGTTTTTTTAGAGGGAAGCCGATAGTTCTTGACCGTTTGTTGATGTCGTAAATCTCCAGGGGTGCCTTTCTGGCGCCAGGCTTGGGTGATAAGGTTTTGCAAGAAGGGGGCTGTGATGACAGAGTTCAACTATGGGGGAGAACGTCGTTAATTTTTGCAAAAGTCAAAAGACAACTAAGAAGCTTGGTGGCCTTGAAACGTTTGAAACCCCCATTCAAAATTAGCAAATGTGCTTAGCTTTTATATGATTGGAGATGTCAAAGGTTGTATGTCTTGTTTGAACAGACGTCCAATTCCGTTGGAGTCAAAGGTGGGGTCTTTTTTCTTTCTTTTCTTATCTTTTTGAACTTTCCATTCCTTTAACTTTCTTTATAAACAAAGTGGACAAACAATTACTGATACGGTCTGCATCTTGAAAAAGACACGATCGTGAGAGTTGGTGTGCTTAGGTAGCATATCATGGTAGTCCCGACGAAATGCACTGATTGATGCCACAGATTCCTGGAGAGCAACACAGCTGGCATTCTTTCAGTACTCCTCTGTATGGATCACCCCTGATGTCTCCTTGCCAGTGAATGAATTCTGGATACAAAATATGTTGTGCCTGTACCTATGAGCAATCCTAAGGTCTGGAACCATCCCAATTAACTAGGTCCTCACCACACCTGGAGGGAGTTGAGGAGTAAATTCATATGCTGGGGCACTGACAACCAAGAGGGGGGTGGGAGAGAGATATGGTTTCAGTTGAGAAACATGGTTTGCATGGAGGGTAGATCTACATCTGATAAACTACACTCATAAACAGAATCTGTTTTGATATATTCAGTTTTGGATTGTCATAGATTCAGTTTTGGGTTCGGGTATTGAAATACTTCATAGATTATAGGTGGAATTCAGATAGTGAGGGTATGGATAGTGGGATTTCTATATTAAGAAGATACATGATACATTCTGATTTTATGTTTTTAAGGTATTCCTCAGCTGATTATACTCACACATGTGGACCAAGTGTGCCTGACAGTAGAGGAGGATGTAAAGTATGTCTACTCCAGCCGTACTGTGCAGGAAAAGGTACTAACTGAGGTTTCATTACTATCCAGTTTTTCATTGTTTTTTAATGTTTTGCTAAGCACAAATGTCCTCACATTTAGATGGGTTTTTGTTTGTGAGTGTCTGTGAGCGTCCCAGTGCATGAGCATCCCGGTGCACATGCGTCTCACATGACCTCCGCCTTTCGCAGTGTAAAGTTCTCATTTTCCTTTTCCTGGGGTTGGGCATTCACTTTGTCACCCCCATTGCTTCCAGTTCATCTTGTCCTGAAGGTGTCTCGCTCTCTGCTCTCTACTTTTTAAATCAGACTTACACTGTTCATAACCTCTGATGCAGTGTTGATGTTCTTAATATGATAGAACCTCTTCAAGTTCAATTACCAACTGATATACCCTTGTACATAACTGGCTTTGGTCTTTCTCTGATCGGTACTCAGATGCAGAAAGCAGCAGAACTGGTGGGATTGCCGTTGTCCTATGTGCTGCCAGTGAACAACTACGTCTCCCGGCTGTCAGTGAACTGCAACACTGACATCCTGCTCCTGAGTGTAGTCATGAGCATCCTACAGGCTGTGGATGACACTCTCGAGGACCGTTATCCTGTTAATACACAAAGGCCAAACGACATGGTGGTGTTTGATTAAGGCTTTCTCTGCTTTACAGATAATTAAATCACAGTTCTTACATAACAAACTTCTTGTAGACTGTTAAGATGTTAAATTAATAATTCCAATTAATTACCCTTCATATCCTATGGAATGTTATCTTAATGGACAAATTGTACCAAATAGTTTCAGTGGTGAAATACACATTATATTTTTCCTATTATATATGGCTTTTTTTTTTATTGTAATGTATTTTATTAGCATCAGTAGTTTAGCCAGGCTCCATTATGTTGTGTTAGCTACATTGAAATAATCTCAGAATAATCAATAAAAGTGTATTGGTATTTATGTTTAGTAGTTGATTAGTAATGATGTGTATTTAGGAAGGTTTTTGATGTCCAGAGCTGCAACAGTAACCCATGCTGAGTCCCATCCATGATTCACTTTTGCCTGCTCCCAGTAAATTCTGGGATCTGGTATTTCGGACACCTCCCATGATCCTTACATATACACTCACTGGCCACTTTATTAGGTACACATGTTCTGCTGCTCAGTAGGCAAATATCTAATCAGCCAAGCACATGGCATGAACCCAGTGCATTTAGACATGTAGACATGGTCAAGACAACCTGCTGAAGTTCAAACCGAGCATCAGAATGGGGAAGAAAGATTAAGTGACATTGCACGTGGCACGGTTGTTGGTTGAGGTATTTCTGAAACTGCTGATCTACTGGGATTTTCACACACAGCCATCTCTAGTGTTTACCGAGAATGTTCTGGAAAAAGAGAAAATATCCAGTGAGCGACAGTTCTCTCACATAACCACTCATTATAACCGAGATATGCAGAAGAGCATCTCTGAATGCACAACACATGGAACCTTGAAGCAGATGGGCTACTGCAGCAGAACACCACACTGGATGCCAGAGTAGGTTCAGAGTTTGGAGTAACAACAGGCAAGCATCCTGCCTTATATCAGTGATTCAGGCTGATGGTAATGGTGTGGGGAATATTTTCTTGGCACAATTTGTGCCCCTGAATACCAACTGAGCATTGTTTAAATGCTAAAGCTTACTGCTAGTATTATTGCTAGAAAATGTCCGCCATATAGCACTGATGCTTCTGATGTCTCTAAGGTGGCCTCTGACACTACAGATGTTGCTAGCGCCTCCAGGCTCCTCGTTGCCACTGTCTGTAGACTTAATACCTCATCATCAGTGGCCTCTGCTCAGCCCATTGCCGCTCCTCACCCGGCAGCTCCTGTCAAGGCAGCTTCTGCCTCTGACTTCAGGCTCTCGAACTGCAGCTGTGAAGACTTTTATGCCCTAGATCAGTATGCTTGCTTTTTGCCTGTGCATGGCCCCACCCCAAGAACTCCTTTTTAGAGCACCGTCCCATGGGCCTTTGTTCCTTGACTGCCTTCCAGGAATCACTTATTGCATTTACATTTAGATTTCGTCACTTAGCAGATGCCCTTATCCAGAGCGACTTAAAGCTGATCCAATCTTACAATCCAAGTAATTGTGGTTTAAGGACCTTGCTTAATGCCCAAACAGAGGCAGCTTGGCAGATACAGGATTTGAACCGCGGCCCCTGGCGCTCCTGATGTCAGGAACCTAGACCTTCTAGTCCATAGTCCAGTATCTTAACCACGAGGCTACTAACAGTCCCCTTAAAGAAATGGGGATAAAAGTTGGTACACACACTGACTCTGCATTCAGTTAACGTTCAGGTGGACTGAACCTGGCTTTGGTCTGTCACTAATCTGCTCCCAGATGCAGAAAACAGCAGAACTGGAGGTATTGCCATTGTCCTATGTGCTGCCAGTGAATAACTGTTTGTTATTTATTACATTATTTAAATTTTCATCAGCATCAATGGCTATATTCACAACAGATACAAGGTTATATTAACACGCCAGTCATGGGCCAATTTAGAGTGATATATCAACCTAATGTATGTCTTTGGAATGTGAGAGGAGATGCCTCTACGACGCACTTGAAGACATTTTGCCCTGTTGACAGACTTCATTGGACTGAGAGATGTAGGGTGGCCATTTGTACGAATTGCCCGCCGTCTAGACTGTTCTGACTTAGCTGTTAGGTGGTGTTTGGTGAGGGAACACACACAGCAGATAGGCTCCGGAAGGCCCAGACAGAGCACCGGTACAGAGGTTCGTTTGTTCCGCTGACAAGCATGAGCAGGTCCCACAGTTTTGTTATCCACCATCCAGATACAGGTGGCACCTACTCTCCACACCCCTGTCTCTGCCAGTACCATTTCTTAGTGGAAAGGTGCTTAGCAGAAGGAAATCTGTTGTCACTGCGACCATTACGTGTCCTGGGCTTTATTGGACTGAGACAAAGCCTCTGGGTTTTCACACCATGTATAGTGTGACACACAAGAGATCAGAGCTGGAAACTATTTCAAAAAGGTGCAGTTTATTTGCCAAGCTGGTGTGGTGCTGAAGTGCTCGTAGTGCGGTCTGTAGTGCAGTGGACGGCGATTCATAACGATCTGGTCCGAGACACAGAAAGGAACCGAGCTGTGAGCTTCCGTGCCGGCGAGAGAGAGCTCCGTTGTGTCCCTGATGAGAGTGCCGATAGATCATCGGGAAATGGTGGATCAAAAGCGCAGCGACAGACTTGGAAAAAAGGCACAAGAGAAACGCATCAGCACAAAAAAAGGCAAAGAGAAGCTAGTCTTAAGGACTAGAGAACAAACGGGTCGTTAGGACCATGAGTTACCGACGTTTACACGGTGATGAAATAACAACCAGTCACGCTCCAAGCTGCTTTTGAAATGGAGCATGCTGCTTGCTATAGATGGTCTGCAGGTGCGTAGACTGATGAACCGCCGCAATCTATTGGCTGTCAGGGACGTGACTGCGCCTTGGAAAATCCCATTCCTTCGCCACACGATGCTGTCAGAGCTGTCAGGACAAACAACAAACACACTACACAACACAACACTAGGGAAATAATGGGGTAAATGCAGCCCTAAGGCGCACCCCTAACATCCTGTCATTGACATACAAGTATGTGTATATACAGTGGCTTGCAATAGTATTCATTCCCCTTGAACTTTTCTATATTTTGTCACATTACAACCACAAACATAAAAATATTTCATTGGAATTTATTGTGAAAGACCAACACAAAGTGGTACACAATTGTGAAGTGGAAAGAATATCATACATGATTCAAAACATTTTTTTTACAAATAAAAAAACTGAAAAGTGTGGTGTGCAAAAGTATTCAGCCCCCTTGAGTCAATACTTTGTGGAACCACCTTTTGCTGCAATTACAGCTGCAAGTCTTTTAGGGTATGTCTCCACCAGCTTTGCACATCTAGTGACTGAAATTTTTGCCCATTCTTCTTTGCAAAACAGCTCAAGCTCAATCAGATTAGATGGAGAGTGTTTGTGAACAGCAGTTTTCAGATCTTGCCACAAATTCTCGATTGGGTTTAGGTCTGGACTTTGACTGGGCCATTCTAACACATGAATATGTTTTGTTTTAACCCATTCCATTGTAGCCCTGGATTTATGTTTAGGGTTGTTGTCCTGCACAATCAGTGGCTGACTAAATACTTTTTTGCCCCACGGTATAAAGATAAAGATACTATACACTACATACATCTTTATACCGTGGGGCAAAAAAGTATTTAGTCAGCCACTGATTGTGCAAGTTCTCATACTTAGAAAGATGAGAGGGGTCTGTAATTTTCATCCTAGGTACACTTCAACTATGAATGACAAAATGAGAAAAAAAATCCAGGAAATCACATTGTAGGATTTTTAAAGAATTTAATTGTAAGTTACGGTGGAAAATAAGTATGTGGTCAATACCAAAAGTTCAACTCAATACTTTGTAACATAACCTTTGTTGGCATTGACAGAGGTCAAACGTTTCCTGTAAGTCTTCACCAGGTTTGCACACACTCTAGCTGGTATTTTGGCCCATTTCTCCATGCAGATCACCTCTAGAGCAGTGATGTTCTGGGGCTGTCGCTGGGCAACACAGACATTCAACTCCCTCCACAAATTTTCTATGGGGTTGAGGTCTGGAGACTGGCTAGGCCACTCCAGGACCTTGGAATGCTTTTTACGGAGCCACTCCTTCGTTGCCTGAGCGGTGTGTTTGGGATCATTGTCATGCTGGAAAGACCCAGCATGTTCCATCTTCAATGCTCTCACTAATGGAAGGAGGTTTTGGCCTAAAATCTCATGATACATGGCCCCGTTCATTCTTCCCTTAACACGGATCAGTCGTCCTGTCCCCTTTGCAGAAAAACAGCCCCAAAGCATGATGTTTCCACCCCCATGCTTCACAGTAGGTATGATGTTCTTGGGATGCAAAATCAGCATTCTTCTTTCTCCAAACAAGGGTGAGTTGTGTTTTTACCAAAAGTTCTATTTGGTTTCATCTGACCACATGATATTCTCTCAATCTTCTTCTGGATCATCCATATGCTCTCTGATAAACTTCAGACGAACCTGGACATGTACTGGCTTAAGCAGGGGGACATGCCTGGATCTGCAGGATCTGAGTCCCTCTCGGCGTAGTGTGTTACTGATGGTAGCCTTGTTACTTTGGTCCCAGCTCTCTGCAGGTCATTCATCAGGTCCATCCGTGTAGTTCTGGAATTTTTGCTCACCGTTCTCATGATCATTTTGACCCCACGGGATGAGATCTTGCGTGGAGCCCCAGATCGAGGGAGATTATATCAATGGTCTTGTATGTCTTCCATTTTCTTATAATTGCTCCCACAGTTGATTTATTTACACCAACCTGCTTGCCTATTGTAGATTTCACTTTTCCCAGCCTGGTGCAGGTCTACAATTTTCTTCCTGGTGTCCTTTGACAGCTCTTTGGTCTTGGCCATGGTTGAGTTTGGAGTCTGACTGTTTGAGGCTGTGGACAGGTGTCTGTTATACAGATAACGAGGTAAAAACAGGTGCCATTAATACAGGTAACGAGTGGAGGAAAGAAGAGCTTCTTAATGAAGTTACAAGTCTGTGAGAGCCAGAAATCTTGCTTGTTTGTGGGGACCACCAATACTTATTTTCCACCATGATTTACAATTAAATTCTTTAAAAATCCTACAATGTGATTTTCTTGGATTTGTTTTCTCATTTTGTCTCTCATAGTTGAAGTGTACCTATGATGAAAATTACAGACCTCTGTTGTCTTTCTAAGTTGGAGAACTTGCATAATCAGTGGCTGACTTTTTTGCCCCACAGTATAATATTGGCCACTATTTGTAGGATGATACAAAGGAATTCTTGCCTTCTTAACAGCAGGTAGTTTAAGTGCGACCACTCTCTGAACAGGTAAAACACGAGTAAAGGCATCATCTGACGTTTGCAAGTGGAAATGCTTAAGTCTGTTATGTAAATAGGAATGTTTGGTAATGATGAATGTTCTGAATATATATATTTAGAAAGAGAGAGAGAGAGAGAGAGAGAGAGAGAGAGAGAGAGAGAGAGAGAGAGAGACAGACCCAGGAATATTCCTTAAGCTGTTTTGTTGCAGTCACCTTATCACAATTAGTTTACACTCTCCGAGCTTTGTTTATTTAATAACACGGTCTGCAGTGCCGCCCTCCTTGTAATAATTATTAATAATTTAGTGATTACTTATTTATTTAACGCCGAATCGTCGTAATGCGTACTCATGCCAACTGGGTTTATCAAGCAGCATCTGCGTGGGTGAATCCTAAATACATTCCAAGTAATCTATAATGCACTACCCAGGGTGTATAACATATCATGCAATACCCTAAATAATTCACAGGCAGAGGGGATAATGTCGAAATTAGTATGCGGCCTGTGCCGGGTCATGAATTCATCTGTCCAGTGGGCGGCAGTGACTCGTCTCTCAATACTGGATTCTCCTGACAGACACAAGATGATGTCGGCGTGTTGGAGAATGTTTTTTCCCGTTCTCTCTTTTTTACTTGTCTTTTCGGCAGAGACTCGACAGTTGAACACGGTAAGTCATTCAATACTGAAAGAGAATATGAACCAACTCGGCCATTGTTCCTAGATTAGACTGTAAACGTATTAGCTCGTGACGCACTGGACCCAATAGAGCTGTTTTGCTATATATGACATCGTCCTTGGGCCAGTGTATAGTCTGATGCTTATTACTGAAGTTAAAAATATCTATAAAAAGAAATCTGTAACATGTTTTTCGCTTTATTCTTTTTATTTATTTATATATTTTTTATTCGGCTTTGGCTATTTCCAACTCGAACCCCGTTTACTGGCAAGTTCCGCCTTCATGTTATGGTGTTGCTTATAACGCAGTCAGTGCGAACCAATCGGAAATTGTAATCGAGAAGCGAATGTGCAGCATTAGCCAATCAGAGCACACGAGGTGGGTACTGTCTTTAAACGGGTGGGGAAAAAAACCTTAAACCGCTGCTTCTTTCTGCTCTGACTATAGACTGTACATTTGGAGACATTTTAACAGTTAAATAAAAGCGTTTGTAAAATCTTTGATGAAAATGCAGTACGGTAAATCAGTTTGTGTCGATTTCATTTGACCTATAATGTTTGAGTAAATAGTCATGGGACCATAACATTACGTCAAAAATACTTTATTATGAATGTGTTTCCACTGAGTATGTTTTTAAATCAAGATAAAGTACTGTGAAAATTCTTAGGATACCATTAGATCTGATATGCCATTGTTTTAGCAATTGTATAACGACCATATATAATTGTTTAGCAGTGTCTTTGTTATAATACAGTCAGAAAATACATGACATTTGTATACAGTATTAAAAAACAGCTGCTGTAGGCTACAGTTTGAAGTACTTGAGCAATAGCATCCTGGGGCAGCTCCTTTGGGATGCCAAGTTGACCCTTCTGCAGTCTGGAGAAGCTTGATCAGGAATGGTCTTGTTGGAAGGGAAGCAGCCAAGAAACCACGTTTAGGAGGGGAACTGGGTGAAAAGACTAAGATATGCTAAAGCTCACAAAGACTGTAATGGTGATCAGTGGAAAAGAGTACTAAGGGTTAACAAATCCAAGTTTCAAATTGTGATCCTGTCATCGACAATGTTATATATAGATATTACACCATTGCTAAAACAACAATACAGCATTTCTTTCACAATATTTACTTTTTAGGTACCAGTGCCGACAAAATAACAAAGCCTCCTACTCAAACCCCGTTGTCCAAATGTATATTGTCCTGAAAATGGTTCAGATAATGGGAGCTCTGCAGGGCTGGCCTTTGCCTCTCTAACAGTACTGACTCAGGAGGGCATGTCATTCATCATGTGCATCAGTGCTGTGTCTCACAGCCGATTCTTCAAGTGCTGAGCGCTATAACACAAAGAGCCATTAACTCATAATTAACTACTAAATAAAGCAAAATTGGAGGTGTAAGTTGAATACAATACTATCTACTTTGGTTATTTTCCAAATTATTATAGCAGGGTAGAGGTTCAGACAGTAAGTCAGACGATGAAGATAACCCATACATTACTGTGGTGTGTTCCCATTTCTGTTTGTCCAGTTTTAATTGAAGACTTGAGTCTAAAAATGCAAATAAGCATAAAATTAGGTAACATGCAGTACAAATCAGTCGACTCGTTGAGCACTATGTAGCACTTAAAAACCCTTTTTCAATAGAGCTGCAGACATGCACTGTTAGCCGTGGTGACGTCACGTGCACGCTCAGCCACAAACGCAGTCAGGGTGGCATGTTGAATGACATGGGTTCTTTTTTGCTTATGAAACGGTTTTATCTGATCAATAAAGACATAACATAAGCGAGTATAATATGAAACTTTAGCCACTGAGGTGAACGCAGTTTCGGCGCGTCTTATCACTGGGATAGCAGCGCCGAGCCTGAAGGTGTGTCTGAAATCACATCCATAGACTGATATAATATACGTAATACATTAATAATACAATAATATAAAATATGGCATACTGTATTGGTGCATTATCGTCACCTACTGGACTGGATTACATGCATAGCGGTTAGACCATAAACTGTATATACAGTTTTAGCCTACTGCGTGTTTTGCCCCAGAACAAACAATGATGCAAACACAGGTCAGCTGCTTGAGCTAATGTTCAAAATAAACGTAAGGGAGAAAGATATGATCTAAGTGACTTAATGGAATGGATGATGGATAATGGAATGGACATGATGGATAATGGAATGATTGCTGGAGTCAGGCAGGCTGGTTTAAGTATTTTAGAAACTATGGGTTCCCTTATTTCACACATAATTTCCTGCACAAACCATCCAATGAGTGGTAGTTCTGTGTCTTGAAACACCTTGTTGATGAGAGAGGTTGTGAAAGAATGGTCAGACATGTTTGAGCTGTCAGAAAAGCTATGGATATAACTCTGTACCATTATAGACCTACTGTGTATATATATAACTCTATAACTCAAGCCAAAACTGTCTAATTCCCCCAAGAGATCTTAAAACTATTATAAACAACTACATAACAAACAGTTGAACTACAGAGTGGATTGGATGAACAACAATACAAAATACCAAGAAAGCAGATGGGACCAAAGCAGATACACAGGATCTAGGATTGTACAGACAAGACTTGCACAAGTAGAAAGTTAAAGGTGAACAAACACCAAATGTCAAACATGTAATACTACAGTGAAAGTTTGTGAACCCTTTAGAATTTTCTATATTTCTGCATAAATATGAACTAAATCATCACAGATTTTCACGCAGATCCTAAAATTAGATAAAGAGAACGCAGTTAAACAAACAAGACAAAAATATTATAGTTGGTGATTTATGTATTGAGTAAAATGATGCAATATTACATATTAGTGAGTGGCAAAAGTATGTCAAGTCAAATTTATTTATATAGCGCTTTTTACAAAAGCAGCTTTACAAATATATTGACTCAAAGCTCTATTTGAGCAAGCCTGGGGCCACAGTGGCAAGGAGAAACTCCCCAAACCTTACAGGGAAGAAACCTTGGCAGGACCAAGACTCAAATAGGGACCCATCCTCCTTGGGCAGCCTGGATGTATGTGAACCTCTAGGATTAGCAGTTAATTTGAAGGTGAAATTAGAGTCAGGTGTTTTCAATCAATGGGATGACAATCAGGTGTGAGTGGGCACCCTGTTTTATTTAAAGAACAGAGATCTATCAAAGCCTGCTCTTCACAACATGTTTGTGGAAGTGTATCATGGCATGAACAAAGGAGATTTCTGAGGACCTCAGAAAAAGAGTTGTTGATTCTCATCAGGCTGGAAAAGGTTACAAAACCATCTCTAAAGAGTTTGGACAGACAGATTGTGTACAAATGGAGTAAACTCAAGACCATTGTTACCCTCCGCAGAAGTGGTCCACCAACAAAGATCACTGAAAGCAAAGGTTCACATACTTTTGCCACTCACTAATATGTAATATTGCATCATTTTCCTCAATACATAAATGACCAAGTATAATATTTTTGTCTCATTTGTTTAACTTGGTACATGGTACCTTCAGTTGTACTTGGGCGCGGTATGCATATAGTGTGCTTTCTAACCATGCCCGAGCATGGAACACAACGTCAGCTGCCTCTGTAAAAATCAAAAAAGCTTTAACAATAAATCAACTTTAAAAAGGCTACAAAGTAAGAACAACTGTGAAGTCCATTGTGCCGTGCAAGCTCGTATTTCTCCAGATATTTTGCTTATCAGCAGTGTTTATAAAGGGAAAACTGCATGAAAAGTGTTTGATTTTTCTTTGTGAAAATGTCGTGTTGCTTGTATGTATCTACAGGAAAATGTCATCAACGTGACTGCGGTTAGCGAAAATGAAGAGTCGACCTACAACGTGCAGGTAACCAGGATTATGTATTATCTAAATGCTTGTCTGTGACTAGGACAAGATTGAAGGTGGACTAAATGAAACCTAAGCCTGAAGGATCAACCTCCAGTCTACCCATGATCCCATACGACATTGTTTAACAAGATAAGATAAAGGATTCTGCTAACTATAATCACGATACTGCTGCAAAGGGTCCAGCCTTGGAAGTTAAGGAGGGCTGCGTGGTACCCCTTCCAGTTCTTCTGCTTTTAGTGGCTGTGCGTTGTGCCGAGCCAAGAGAAATATTTAGCTGTATGGTTCTCTAACACCCTGAAAACCATAGCAGAGGCAAACAATTGTAGCTACTCCAGGACCAAGAAAGAGATTTTACCATCTCATTATAAGCAGGTGATCAACACCCATGAACGAGCAGGTAGCCTTTGTCAGACACCTGACAGTAAGAGAACTTAAGCAAACTCAACATTGCTTGAGCTCAAGCATGGAAGGTGGTCTGCCCCGATTTTGTGAAAAATCTGTCTCCAAATAGCCAGCCTACAAAAGTCTGGAACCTTGTGCACAGAATGAAAGGCAGTGGCCAGTGTATTAAACAGCTGATTAGGTTAGGTACCAGTGAAATTGACATTGCAAACCAACTCGCAGATGCCTCTCCAGATCTCACTGAACCGGTTAAATATGGCAACCGGGCTGGATGAAATCTTTTACCAGCTTCTGCCTTTGGGGTTCCTTCTCCCTGCTTTTAAGTCTAGACTTAAGGGTCCTTGCTAGTACCAATTGGGGTGTGGACTTCTAATCCACTTCCAAACTATGTGATAGCCCTTTTCAGATTCAGACTGGGTTATGCGTCTACAGGGCAGCCAGAAAATCTTTCAGATGCTTAAAGCTGTGCCACATCAAGGCACAGTCTTCCCAGCAATGAAAGAGTGGATCAGGCATTAAGGAAGACCACAGGGATGCGACTAGCTAACTGCAAGTCTCATCCAACTTGTGCCAATTCCTCACTGACCTCCTACATTAAGAGCAAAAGGCAATTGAAGGGGGGTGTGGGGGTATGGGGCTGGGGCACCCATTAACAACAAACTGCATTAGGCCAACCCCAGTACAGACAATAGACTGTCAGCTTGCCTTGAATCAGTGGGATTAGGTTGTTTACCTCAGATAACATATTGGGCACGCTAGGCTGACGTATTCAGTCCTGATAATGGATGAGGGTGCCTCCCTGCCACCATTAACAAACTAACTTGGTCGCTCTGAATGGCAGTTTCTGCCAAAATGAATAAAAGTTATAAATGTATAGATGTGTAGATGTTTTAAACTGTTGTTGCCCTTTTTTTTTTGCTCATTTGCCAAGTTAGATCCATGTGTACGTTGTTCATTAATTAATAGGGGTGGAACGATGCATTACAATGCAAAAATGTCTCAATGTGCATTGTGGAGATGGTCTGTTTATTATGCCATCTGGTGCAATTGCTTTTTCTGAAACCAGAGGGCGCAATCATACATCGTACTCCCATACGAATAACTTCCATTCTGCTCTTGGAAATAAAGCGTAAAGACAAATTTGAGATTGAGGATGTGTATAGGCTCAGTGAGCTTGTTTGTTTCTTTAGAATTTCAGTTTATAGCACTTCATTATTTAATTTGGTGAAATTGTTGAAATAGCATGTAACTTTTTTTTGCGGTAGCATTAAAACTCCTTATTTTGTTTAATTGCAGTAGACTAATTGACTTTTTGTCTTCATTTTTATACAATTATGGAGATATAATATTATACATTTATACAATTAAAGAATTTTTATTCTTCAGTAATTAAAAAAGGAACATTTTCACTTTTTTATTTAAAATATGGTGAAGCCACGACACCTTTCGATCCTGACATCAGACTTCAGCGGTGTGGAGTTTGCACATCCTCCCTGTGTCTGTGTGTGGTTACTCAGGGTACTCCGGTTTCCTGCAGCCTTCCAAAAACTTGTGTCAAGTTAATTGGTATTTCTAAATTGCCCTTACTGTATGAGTGTGTGTGCCCTACAATGGATTGGTGGCCTGTCTAGTGTTGCTGTTGGCTAGGCACCGGCTTTCCCACGCCCCTGACCATTATAAAGCGGTTAAGAAAATAAATGAATGAAGCCACAACAGAGCATTTTTTTTTTTTAGAAATTTAAACCTCTATTTCTAGTCATTTATTTGAATTGCAGGGGACTAGGTTTTTTGTTTGTTTAAAAACTTGTTCAAGAAAATGTGCATTGTTTTGCATTGTTTACACTTAATAAAAGAAAAATAAGAAAATTGGGCGGAGCGGACGGAGTCCTCTCCGTGTCCACGTGGGTTTACTCCGGGTACTCCGGTTCCCTTCCTCAGTCCAAAGACTTGCATGTTCGGTTAAATGATTATATGATGATATATGACTAGTCTTGATGTAACCTTGTGTGTTGCTGAAATGCCCACCAGTGCTGATAGTGACGTTAAATAAACCAAATACATAAATAAACAAACACCCATAATAATAAAGGACAGAGTGAGAAACATGATTTCTCAAACTGTATTAGTGTGAACTCTGCTCTGGTTTGCTTCATCACTGAAAATAATTCTCTTTTAGATAAGTTTGAATGTCTCCATGGCGGACAACAAAACTACTGTCAATAGGATTCCTATAAATCCTTCGGAAGTAACAAGGATGGCATGCCAGGCTCTGCTGTGTGAGTAAAGCAAACATCAGGCACCTGAGGAACTTACCTAGATTTGGTGTTGTTATAAATGTATCATTAGGAAACTAGATTTATACACTGCTTAACAGTATGTTATATTCTATGAAGTTACTTTGCTTGTAAGTCACTTGTGATCCTGTGCTGCCTTCTGTAGTTATAATGTGCTACCTCTCTCCTGTCTCTGCAGTAGATGACAGTAATGGTAGCCTGAGTGATGGAGCTGGAACATTTATCAGCAGTGTGCTGAGACTGATGCTGGATCATTCGTATATGCAGAACGATGCAGGAGATGAGGTGCTGTTGCTGTCTTTGGGACAGGAAATGATTCAGCTGGGAGACGAGAAGGTGACTGTACTTCTGTCGTGCTGTTTATGTAACTGTTAGCCATGCAGCAAATTTTGACTAGAGAAAATAAAATAATAATAAAAAACGGACAAGACGAACAAAATATCTTATTCATGCTCAAAGCTTCTCAAAGGGAAATGCAAATGCTGATATTGGGTACATCTGATTTTGAAAAAAAAAAAAGAGCATGGACAGTTTCACCATCTCAGACAAGAGCTGAAACCTAAATTTGAACACCAATTGATTTAGGAGGTCTATCCAGTTACACAAAGTTTAAATATAAAGTTTAAATATAATTTATTATAAGAAATCTTAGTATAATTTTAGTAACGTCTTCTTAAGCAAGTAAAATGGCTCTGTGGTTCTGAGGAGGAGAGGGAACACCACAGGGCAAAGGAACGTGAAGACGAAAACACCATGGTTTACTCAGTCTTGTGCCATGAATGAAAAGGCAGCTAGCTGAGGCAGACTGAAAATAGAGGAGCTGCTTTGTGAGTTGCAGGAGTGACGGTGATTGTTTTTTTTTTTTTTACTGGTGAAAGCATGCAAAAATGGAACAACGGGTTAATAAAATAACATCGCATTTTTGCAGTATGAAAAATTACGTTTGGTGTGTAACAGCCTTTAGACACCAGTCTCCCAAAGTTTGAAGGCTTGTTCATGTATTATATTATATTTTTTGTGTCTACCAGTGTAGTAGAGTGTCATTAGTTTACCTAGTGCAAGACTAAACACCAAATGTGGCTTGAAAGATTGACTCCATTTGCAATAATGGTTCTTTATTCAGTAGTTCTTAAAGTATGCCACTGAAAGCCGTTAATTCTTCTTTATAGATTACCACCTGAAAACTGCTGTGTTTGACTGTGCTCAGAACCTGTGTATTAGTATTATAGTGCTGTGCGGCATGTTAACCTGCAGGTCTGGCAACCTGATGTGTGGGAGGTGAAAATGGTGATGAATCAGACCTCTGAAGAGGTCATCCAGGTCAACAACTTGCACCCAGCCAGATCCAGCAAGATTGCGTCCATGCCACGGGGAAAAGATGTAATCATGATTGAAGAGTATATTACTGAAAAAGGTTGGCACTATCAGTAATCATTATTACTGCTGAACTTTGTCTCATGAACTGGTGGCTGCTGCCATGGGTCTCAAAGTAAGATGTGGAAACCCCTAAGGGTTAGTGATGTACAGCCACGAGGGTGTAAGGAGGGTTATTGTTTATTTATTTATTTATTTATTTTTTTTACAGTGTTCAACCCTGGCAGAACCAATGTTGGCAGATAAGCAATTATGTAATATTGATGAAATTATGGAATAACCTTCTAATTCTAACAAATACAGGCACAAGTCACAGTATGCAAATTAGTCTGCAATTAAAAAGTGAGTTCTAACAGATCTTAACAAGCTGTTGAACTTGGCTTAATTGATAGAAAACTTGGTCCCGGCAAGAGATTTGTCAATTGAAACAATATAAAAGTTTATAAAACTAGCCTCCACCACCATGGTGACCCAGGTTTGAGACCCAGAGGTGCCTTCCAGCCAGATTGGGTGTCATATGCAGACACGATTAGCTGAGGGAGGATAGGCCAGTAAGGGGGATTTCTTAAATTGTAAATCATGGTGGATAATAAATATTTGGTCACCCACAAACAAGCAAGATTTCTGGCTCTCACAGACCTGTAACAACTTCTTTAAGAAGCTCTTTTGTCCTACACTCATTACCTGTATTAATGGCACCTGTTTGACCTCGTTATCTGTATAATAGAAACCGTTCCACATCCTCAAACAGTCAGACTCCAAACGCAACCATGGCCAAGACCAAAGAGCTATCGAAGGACACCAGGAAGAAAATGGTAGACCTGCACCAGGCTGGGAAGGGTGAATCTACAATAGGCAAGCAGGCTGGTGTGAATAAATCAACTATCAACTTGTAAGAAAATGGAAGACATACAAGACCATTGATTATCTCCCTCGATCTGGGGCCCCACGCAAGATCTCATTCTGTGGAGTCAAAATGATCATGAGAACGGTGAGCAAAAATCCCAGAACTACACGAAGGGACCTGATGAATGACCTGCAGAGAGCTGGGACCAAAGTAACAAAGGCTATCATCAGTAACACACTACGCTGAGAGTGACTCAGATCATGCAGTGCCAGGCGTTTCCCCCTGCTTAAGCCAGTACATGTCCAGGCTCGTCTGAAGTTTGCCAGAGAGCATATGGATGATCCAGAAGAGGATTGGGAGAATATCATGTGGTCAGATGAAACCAAAATAGAACTTTTTGGTTTAAAAACTCAACTCCTCGTGTTTTGGAAGAGGAAGATTGCTGAGTTGCATCTCAAGAATACCATAATTACTGTGGAGCTTGGGGGTGGAAAACATCATGCTTTGGGGCTGTTTTTTCTGCAAAGGGGGACAGGACGACTGATCCATATTAAGGGAAGAATGAACGGGGGCCGTGTATCGTGAGATTTTAAGTCAAAAACCTCCTTCCATCAGTGAGAGCACTGAAGATGGAACGTGGCTGGGTCCTCCAGCATGACAATGATCCCAAAACACAAACCGCTCGGAGAACAAAGGAGTGGCTCTGTAAAAGAGCTTTCAAAGGTTCTGGAGAGGCCTAGCCAGTCTCCCAAGAAAAATTTGTGGAGGGAGTTGTGGAGTCTGTGTTTGCCCAGCGACAGCCCCAAAAACATCACTGCTCTAGAGGAGATCTGCATGGAGGAATGGGCCCAAAATACCAGCTACAGTGTATGCCAAACCTCGTGAAGACTTACAGGAAACGTTTGACCTCTGTCATTGCCAACTAAGGTCATGTCAGAGTATTGACTTGAAACTTTTGTTATTGACCAAATACTATTTTCCACCATAATTTACAATTAAATTCTTTTAAAAATCCTACAATGTGATTTCCTGGATTTTGTTTCCTCATTTTGGTCTCTCATAGTTGAAGTGTACCCTATGATGAAAATTACGACCCCTCTCATCTTTCTAAGTAGGAGAATTTGCACAATCCAGTGGGCTGACTAAATACTTTTTTGCCCCACTTAAAAGATGGATAAGGATAGGAAGGGACTTTAGGATATAAGATATTCTCCTGTCATGAGAATGGCTTAGGTGTAGAGCGTGACCTTAAACATCCACATAACTGACAAGCTCATTCTCCTGCTTTCTAGATGAGGACCAAGTCCTGCACACTACCAGTCACTACCTCCTGAGGCAAGCTGAAACCACACAGGAAGAGGTGGCTGCTCCAGGAAAACTACCTGAGACCCCTCTGCACATGGAGCCAAACATGCTGTACGAGCTCACAGAGGAAGAGAAAGTTAATCCAGATGACCTGCTGCCTGATGTTTCGCTCAGACAGGCTCCCTCCTCTTATACTGTAAGGGACTGAACATGACTAGTATGTGTTTTATGATGGACAATCCCCTCCACAATTAGTGGAGTCAGTTGAGTTATAAGATATCACATTTGGTGAATTAGCTTAATGTCACACTGCTAAAATGAGAAAAATCCAACCTTTAATTGATGTAAATTTAGTCTGTGAGTAAAAATACACTCACTGATCACTTTATTAGGTGTCTACACTCATTATCCATTTTAGCAGTTCCACTTACTGTATAGATGCATTTTGTAGTTCTACAATTACAGACTGTAGTCCATCTGTTTCTCTATGCACTCCTTTACTTTTAAGATACTGTTGGATACTATTTGGCTGGTGGATCATTCTCAGCATTGCAGTGACACTGATATGATGGTGGTGTGTTAGTGTGTATTTTGCTGGTACGACTGACTTTTACGACTGACTGAGATTTTAAATGCTGTGTTCACTCAGTGTGCTCTCTATTAGAAACATCTACCATATTGCTCCTCCTTGTAGAGGTAAAGTCAGGGACAGTAGCTCTTTTGTTGTTACACAGTTTGTTTTACTCATCCTCTAATCCTTCATCAGTGCTCACGCCTATAGTTTGCCGGTGGGTGGATATTTTTGGTCTAGCAGTGACAGTGTTTAAGACTCCAGCAGCACTGCTGTGTCTGAGCCACTCATACCAGCAAAAACACACTAACACCACCACATCAGTGCCACTGCAGTGCTGAGAATGATTCATCACTCAAATAGTATCTGATCTGTGTTGGTCCTGTGGGGTCCTGACCATTAGAGAAGTTTAAGACATGCAGTCACCTAGACTGGGGACTCGAAGGCTTGGGCTCGAAGGCAAAATCTGACCGTATGAGTGCTAAAAAGTACTGATAATAAGAATGATGCTCTCAAATGAATATCTGGTCATACTGATTAGCTGAGCAACAGTGGTGACATATATTTGAGATTTTGGGACTAGTACTAGCCTGCATGAATTAAATCTTTAGTAGTAATTCACAGTTCAGTTCTTATTGGCCTGTGTGTTTCCTCGCTATCCGCAGGTGGTGTGTCAGTGGGTAGAAGAGCTCAGGGACAAAGTGAAGAGCTTCTGCTCGGCGTCTCTCCCGGTGTTCATTCTCGTAATGTGGGTGGTGGTCGTGGGCGTAGTGGGCTCCGCTGTCGTCATCAAGATCCTCGACTTGCTGTTTCCCACATGCGAACACAAGTATGAACATCCTAACACTGTTACTTTGTCACATACAGTGGTGCTTGAAAGTTTGTGAACCCTTTAGAATTTTTCTATATATCTGCATAAATATGACCTAAAGCATCATCAGATTTTCACACAAGTCCTAAAAGTAGGTAAAGAGAAACCCAGTTAAACAAATGAGACAAAAATATTATCCTTGGTCATCTATTTATTGAGGAAAATGATCCAATATTACATATTATGGAGTGGCAAAAGTATGTGAACCTCTAGTATTAGCAGTTAATTTGAAGGGAAATGAAATTAGTCAAGTGTTTTAAAATCAAATGGTATGACAATCAGGTGTGAGTGGGCACCCTGTTTAGTTAAAAACAGGGATCTATCAAAGTCTGCTCTTCAAAACACATGTTTGTGGAAGTGTATCATGGCATGAAAAAAGGAGATTTCTGAGGACCCTCAGGAAAAAGAGTTGTTGATGCTCATCAGGCTGGAAAAGGTTACAAAAAAACCATCCCTAAAGAGTTTGGACTCCACCAATTCACAGTCAGACAGATTGTGTACAAATGCAGGAAATTCAAGACCATTGTTATTCCTCCGCAGGAGTGTCGACCAACAAAGATCACTCCAAGAGCATGGCGTGTAATAGTTGGGTGAGGTCACAAAGGACCCCAGGGGGTAACTTCTGAGCAAAATGAAGGCCTCTCTCACATTGGCTAATGTTAATGTTCTTGAGTCCTCCATCAGAAGAACACTAAACAACAATGGTGTGCATGGCAGGGTTGTAAGGAGAAAAGCATGCTTCCAAAAAATAACATTGCCTGCTCGTCCTGCAGTTTGCTAAAGATCACGCGGGACAAGCCAGAAGGCTATTGGAAGATGTTTTGTGGAACGGATCGGACCACAATAGAACCTTTTGGTTTAAAAGAGAAAAGCTTTATGTTTGGAGAGAGAAAGGAAAACACTGCATTCAGCATAAGAAACCTTATCCCCATCTGTGAAAACATGGTGGTGGTGGTGGTTTAGTATCATGGGTTTGGTCCCTGTTTTGCTTGCATCTGGGCCAGGACAGCTTGCCATCATTGATGGAACAATGAATTCTGAATTATATCAGAGAATTCACAAGGAAATGTCAGACATCTGTCCATGAACTGAATCTCAGAGAAGGTGGGTCATGCAGCAAGACACAACGACCCTAAGCCCACAAGTCGTTCTACCAAAGAATGGTTAAGGAAGAATAAAGTTAATGTTTTGGAATGGCCAAGTCAAAGTCCTGACCTTAATCCAATCGAAATGTTGTGGAAGGACCTGAAGTGAGCAGTTAATGTGAGGAAACCCACCAACATCCCAGAGCTGAAGCTGTTCTGTATGGAGGAATGGGCTAAAATTCCTCCAAGCTGGTGTGCAGGACAGATCAACAGTTACAGGAAACGTTTAGTTGCAGTTATTGCTGCACAGGGGGACACACCAGATACCGAAAGCAAAGGTTTACATACTTTTGCTACTCACTAATATGTAATATTGGATCATTTTCCTGAGTAAATAAATGACCATGTATTATAATTTTGTCTCATTTGTTTAACTGGATTCTCTTTATCTACTGTTAGGACTTGTGTGAAAATCTGATGATGCTTTAGGTCATATTTATGCAGAAATATAGAAAATTCTAAAGGGTTCACAAACTTTCGAGCACCACTGTAGCTGTATACTGTAAATTCTGGTTATATTGTTCACCTAATCAGCACAGAAGTGCATTAAGACGACACGATGATCTGGAAGTCACGTGGGTGTTGATTTGTCTTGAGAGTGGCAACACGGTACCAAATTAATATACTTTTGTAACTGATGTAAGCTAAAATAACTGTTAGCACTCTGATTTTCTTTGCTAGGGGAATCTTTCATCTGAACCCTGAGACACTGATGCCAGAGGAGGAGAAGCAGAGTCTAATAGAGAATGTGGTGCTGGATGTAGAGGTGGAGGAGAAGAGCTGCTTAAAGGAGACCTTGTACTGATTTGGTTTTTTGCTCTACTTCTGGTTTGCGGTATGCCGTTCAGAACGGATGCCTGAGTGTTTTCCTTTCCAAATGCAGCACTTTAGGAACAGTTTGTTTGTTGCATTTCTTAAGTGGTGTTCTGTTACACTGAACTGTTCTGTTTTTCATATTACATATATTGTTTGTAGTGGCCAGAAAGTCTTGTTGTGTGTGATGTATTGTGTTGACAATGAAACAGAAAGGAGACCACTTTTGTTATAGAACTCCAGGTGTATTGAACTTGCGTTCACCTCCAAAGAGGGCTTTGTCCACATCTTTTTGGTCTGGCATTACAAAAGCAGGAGTGTACCCTGAATGATTTTTTTAGGATACAGATGTTATTTTGTGGTTTGTTTTTGATGTGGATAAATTCCAAACATAGCTGATGCTTTTGAGCTGGATTTGTTTTGGAAGAACCTTTGTTTAGAACACAGCTGGGAGACGTATCAGTGAAACAGAAAAAAAATATCAATTGCTTTATCCCTGTTTAATAGCAATGTATGAAACAGATTTTCTCGTTGTTGCATTTGACCATGATAAATATTGTTGGATAATGAGGTTAGTGAGCATGTGAAGCAAACTTACAATGCATTGTATGATTACACTACATTTGGATAAAGAAGTGGTTTTTTTTGTCTTATACTTTTGGCCTGACTCATCCATTAATGGGTTTAAAACATGGCTGAAATTTCTACCCTCAGTGAAACAGAAGCGGTTACTATGGGAAAGATTTCAAATTCCACTCAGAAGCACACGCTTAGTCATTTCGACAGTGTTAAAGTCACCTCAAACATTAAAATAAGACTAAATATTATTACAAACATTTTCCTGTTCCATTTTTTACCCCAGGACGCACATGTTCAGAAAATAAGAACATGACTTTATGGTAGATTAAGAGATTACATTTCTCTGACTGCTCTTTTGCAGAGTGGGGTTGGTCTCTTCATATTTATTCTCCAAGTCCTCACAAAGAAGCTTATCATAATTAAAAAAATAAATCAAAAACAGGACAGCCATACATTGTAAGTATTTTCACTATCATCAACAGTCTGAATCAAGATTGAGACCAGAACAACGCAAGTGCAGTCCAAGACCCGATAACTAAATAATCTGGATCATTCTCAGCACTGCTGTGATGCTGGTGTTGTGGTAATATGACACATCTAGATCAGACACAGCAGTGCTGCTGGAGTTTGGAAACACTGTTCACTCACCGTGCACTCTATTAGAAACATCTACCCTATTGCACCACCTTGTAGATGTAAAGTCAGAGACCGTATCTCATCTGATACTGTCAGATAGGGACTGTGGTAACCTGGTACTGGACTCTGAATCAGAAGGTCCAGGGTTTAAATCTCACCTCTGCCAAGCAGCCACTGTTGGGTCTTAAACCACAATTGCTTGGATTGTAAGGTTCTGGATAAGGGCGTCTGCTAAATGCTGTAAATGTCAATGTAAATCTGTTGGTCATCCCCTAGTCCTTCGTCAGATGCTGGGGGCTGGATGTTTTTGGTAGGTGGACTATATTCAGTAAAGTAGTGACACTGACGTGTTTTAAAAAGTCCAACAGCACTACTGTGTCTGATCCACTCATACCAGCACAACACACCCAAACTCGCCACCACCACCATCAGTAAGACTGCAGTGCTGAGAATAATCCATCACCCAAATAGTACCTGTCCTGTGGGGGTTCTGACCATTAGAGAACAGAGTAAAGGGGAATAACAGTATGTAGAGAAACATGAACTACAGTCTATTGGTCTGACAACTAGCAAATGTTAATGTTAATTAATGAAACATGAATTTAAATGATGCAGGTAGTGACTGAATATCAGTGTTAACATATATGGTGTCTCTAAGTGGCATTTTGCCTTTACAACTTTAGCTTCCACCCTGTCAGTATGAAGCTTCCCTTTCAGTTTATACAGTGATTAATTACTAGATAAATTTGTAAAGAAAGCAGAAAACATTTTTTACTTAGACTTGTGGCTTTTGAAATGCATTTTTTGAAAAGAAAGAAAAAAAAATGCTGTTCGTTTTCTGCAGACCTGCCAAATGGTCCTCACAAATAAAAAAAAATGTACATACACAGGCAACAAAAGTAAAGCAAGGATGAAAGTCTCCCATGCCACTATGTTAAGCTGAAATCACAAACCATGAAGGGCTTTTAAAACGCCAGAAGATTCAGGTAGAGATTTCCCATGAAAAATAAAAGATATAGAACGGTTATCCACATATTTACCTGACGCATGTTCCAAGAACGAGATGGAAACTACACATTACTGAGCAAGTGTTATTAATTGCATTAGAAGGGAAAAAGTATGAAGACAAACAAACTGCTCACTCTGTTACAATGCTCAATAGACCTTTATTATAACAATAACACCACCACATTTTAACCAGTAACCTAAATGAGAGATTAGGAATAAACAGAGGTACTTGCAAAAACTTTTATAATATGAAATTGTGTAAAAATCACATTACAAAAATAAACTTGACTACAAAAAAGGCCACTGATCAGCAGTAGCGTTACAACCTCACCTTGACACATGCAAGGCTGGAACATAGATAAATGGATTTCATAAGACGAAATGTTCTGACAGACGTAATCACAGTTTCAACAGTCTGACGTCTAACTGCCTTTTGGAAACAAGGCAGTATAAAATATATAAAACAGACATTCACCTCTCCAAGAGCTGAATCAACACAGCATGTTTCATACTGCTCTAACTGATCTCGAGTCTGTCCTGCCTTAAAACACAGAGATCATCATGTGACTGTGGGTGAGCGAAATGGCAAGATGTAGATCGAGAAGTCTTTTTCATGACAGTGTGAGAGGTGACATTTAGCTTTGTTGATGAACACTAACAAAATTAACAGTAAAACTGCAGTCACATTATTATTACAAAAATAAGGAATTAATTATTTTTCTTTTGCAAGCATGGATCCAACACCTATCTTTGAATTCATTGGGGCCATTCAAACGTGTACCGGGAATGCACAGTCAGCTTATCACTCCTCACAGATACCGGCAATCTGGTTATCTGTGAGAAGCTCGATCCGGCTGAAAGGCACCATCTGGACTCAAACTCAGATGACTCAGGTGGTGGCCTGGTGTACTCCTGACTTCAAATTAAGGAATGTAAGAGGATAAGGGGAGAAAAAAAAAGAGAATAAAATCAAAATAGAATTATGGGATCGTGGGCCAGTGTTATTGAAATACTTCTGATCCTCACTAAAATAAAAGTGTATTGTCATATCAAACAGTTCGGTCAGTAACCATCCTTCAAACTCAGCCCAACACGACTCCAGCTTCATCTCTCACAAAGTGGCTGGTATAAAACTCAACACCATAGTGACAACTGTATGAAAGTACAAAATGTTGGTCCATCTTATTGCAAAGTCCTAGTCATTTCAAGAGGCATTTGTCAAGAAGACCATCAGCAGGAGCCAAACTCTGCAATCCATTTCTCATATTTCTCCAAGTCTGCGGCAGAGACGGACTTGGACACTTTCTTCAGTGCCGTCTCGAAATCCTCCATGGTTGTGGGCATGTGCATCTCGTCTTTGGGAATGTTGCGGATCTCCTCTGGAGTCAGACCCTCAATCCTCCGCCTCATGGCCATCAACGAAGCATCTCTAAGGGAGATACATAGACATACTTGAGAAACATCCAATCTCTTAATTTCATATCAGTTGTGCGCTGTGACAATCCTGCATGTACAGTGGGGCAAAAAAGTATTTAGTCAGCCACTGACTGCGCAAGTTCTCCTACTTAGAAAGATGAGAAAGGTTTGTAATTTTCATCATAATTACACTTCAACTATAAGAGACAAAATGAGAAAACATAATCCAGAAAACCGCATTGCAGGATTTTTAAAGAATTTAATTGTAAATCATGGTGGAAAATAAGTATTTAGTCACCCACAAACAAGCAAGATTTCTGGCTCTCACAGAACTGTAACTTCTTCTTTAAGAAGCTCTTCTCTCCTCCACTCGTTACCTGTATTAATGCCACCTGTTTGACCTCATTATCTGTATAAAAGACACCTGTCCACAGCCTCAAACTGTCAGACTCCAATCTCAACCATGGCCAAGACCAAAGAGCTGTCGAAGAACACCAGGAAAAAAATTGTAGACCTGCACTAGGCTGGGAAGCAGGTTGGTATAAATCAACTGTGGGAGCAATTGTAAGAAAATGGAAGACATACAAGACCATTGATAATCTCCCTCGATCTGGGGCCCCACGCAAGATCTCATCTCGAGGGGTCAAAATGGTTGAGCAAAAATCCCAGAACTACACGGAGGAACCTGATGAATGACCTGCACAGAGCTGGGACCAAAGTAACAAAGGCTACCATCTGTAAGACACTACGAGACTCGGATCCTGCAGTGCCAGGCGTGTCCCCCTGCTTAAGCCAGTACATGTCCAGGCCCATCTGAAGTTTGCCAGAGAGCATATGGATGATCCAGAAGAGGATTGGGAGAACATGTGGTATATCATCAGAACCTTTTGGTAAAAACTCAACTCGTCGTGTTTGGAACATGGCTGGGTCTTCCAGCATGACAATGATCCCAAACACATCACTCGGGCAACGAAGGAGTGGCTCCGTAAAAAGCATTTCAAGGTCCTGGAGTGGCCTATCCAGTCTCCAGACCTCAACCCATAGACAATTTGTGGAAGGAATTGAAAGTCCGTGTTGCCCAGCGACAGCCCCAAAACATCACTGCTCTAGAGGAGATCTGCATTAAGGAATGGGCCAAAATACCAGCTACAGTGTGTTCAAACCTGGTGAAGACTTACAGTAAACGTTTGACCTCTGTCATTGCCAATAAAGGTTATGTTACAGAGTATTGAGCTGAACTTTTGTTATTGACCAAATACTTATTTTCCACCATAATTTACAAGTAAATTCTTTAAAAATCCTACTATGTGATTTCCTGGGTGTTTTCTCTTTTTGTCTCTCATAGTTGAAGTGTACCTATGACAATTACAGACCTTTCTCATCTTTCTAACTAGGAGAACTTGCACAATCAGTGGCTGACTACTTTTTTGCCCCACTGTATGTATACAGAGGTGGCTCTTGGAATTTTTATCTGGGGGTAGCTAGGGGTGGCAAAGGGCTTTGACAAAGGGATGTCTAGAGGTAGTCCCAATGTCGCAATGTTAACAGCAATTAATATTAGGTTAAAACATCTAGTATAAACATTATATAGTCTAGTAGGTTTACATTCGCAATACCAAATAATACGACCTTTTCGTGAGCAAGTAACAACTTTTAAAGCCATTTCCTGACTTACAAAGGTCAACACAATTCTCGTATTTAAATTGTGTTCTCTAGTATTTCCAATGCAGAACTGCAGCAAACACACCTACCCCTTAACCTCAGTAACCTAAGGCAAATACTTTTGCTCTTTTGGTTTTTCACTTAAAGTTTTGTAAAAAAGCAACAAAGAGATCCCCGAGATCTCAAGAACGTCTTCCTTCCTGAATCTTCCACGGCATGCATTGATTAACTCACACATCTCAGCTTGCTCTCTCTATCTCACATACACAAAAGCATATATATGGAATGAGAAGCTATCTTTTATGTTACAGCACAACACATTTAATGTTGTATTTAAAACAAAATGCAGCGTTTCAGGAGAGAGCAGGGAACTGAGATGCATGCAGAAACACTGCAGACTAAGCACAGTCGAGTTGGTGATTTGGTCAAAATGAATGGCCAAATCACTGCTAAGAAGTACAGCCAGATTCTTATCCATTATGCAGTTCCCTCAGGAGGCGTCTTATTTGTCCCACATTTCTTCTCCACCAAGACAAGAACTCAAACAGACAGTCAGAGTCATAAAGACTTATCTCCAGCAAATAGTGCTAAAGCAGATGGCATGGCCCCCGCAGAGCTCTGATCACATCATGCCAATGCCTTCATTGATCTGCTCATAGTCAGACTTCTACAGTTATCTGATTATTGGTGGTCATGTATACAGCATACTCCGATGTAGAAATCAGATTAAGAAATCCAATAAAGAGAGCTGGATTTTACTCCAGTAATCAGATTACGCATAGCATGTATACCTGATTTCCTAACATGATACGGTTGCCAGGTCTAACTATTCTAAAGACTTGTCATTATTTGTCCTCTTTTTTCCATTGGGTTTTTTTACTTGCGGCACCTGGCAACCCTGGAATTAAAGGCTATCAACTATCAACACTTTGTGGAGACGCTAAAACATTGTACATACTCGAGAAAATGAATAATGTGATTATTTAATATTAAATTTTGAAGTGTGTGTCACATATTTCTGTGAAATTATTGGATGGTTGCAAAGTTGAAATCTGATTACTGCCCGAGTCATGTAGCTAAGCCCGGAGCTTTCCCGTTATCTGATTACTTGAGTGCATGTATATTCTTTGATCGAATTATTAACAAAATTACAGTTTGGGATTACATAAAAAAACAAAAGCATATGAGACAACCAATATCTTCAGAAGTACTGTTTCAGGTTCTCCAAGAGGCTTGGGAAAAACATACCAGTGGACCTCTACCTGCACACCAGTCTACCTAAGAGAACTGATGCTGTTGTAAAAGCTAAAGAGATCACAACAAATACTGATTTGACTTTGGTTTATTCTCTTTGTAAAGTCCTGTTTAAGCAAAATAAATGATTCCACATGTCCATCATTTCCACTGTCAAGCTTCAGCTCCTCAAATTGAACACAACTGTGCTAACCGGTGCCGGAGAATGAAAGAAAGAAACAGTGGACTGTGGGAGTGAATTGATGACCAGAAGGTCCAGAGTGCATTTGGAGTGCAACTCCATCACTGCTCTCTGATCAAGTCTGAAATTAAGGTTATGGTCTACAACGCATCTTTCTCTGTCATCCAAAAACTGAAAATGCTGTTTTATGCCAAACATTTAGGTCAACTCCTCTACCCATATAGAACTTCGGAATTGCTTTTGGCTAGAATCGGGGAACTGTGAGGTGCAAACTGTACCTGCATACGTTGGTAATGTCAGCGCCTGAATAACCCTCCATGTGCTCTGCAATCTTGTCCATGTCCACATCTTTAGCCAGGTCAAGCTCCTTCAGGTTTATCTTTAGCAAGTCTACTCGACCCTTAGCTTTGAACACACATATTGCAAACAAAATATTTCACAGAAATGTTCAACTTAAGGTACATGTCATACAGTCACTCTTCTAAAACATATTTAATGCATTCAGTTAAATATTCTTCCCCTTTGACACTGCCTGGTAATGATCATGCCAGTACTGCGGGACTGTAGTAGCCTAGCGGTTAAGGTACTGGACTATGGACCAAAAGGTCCAGAGTTCAAATCCCACCTCTGCCAAGCTGCCATTGCCTTGATCCTTGATCAAGGCATATAACCCACAATTGCTTGGATTGTAAGATTGTATCAACTGTAAGTCGCTCTGGATAAGGGCGTCTGCTAAATGCTGTAAATGTAAAATGCCAGTAGCAGCTACTTCATAATTACAGAGCTTCACCAACATAAGCATCCACTTCAAAGTTCCATACCATGAATTATTATTTTTTTATTTACACTTTACTCCATACTTGATGATGGTCTGGTTTGCGATTTTTCGACTTTATGATGGTAATCCAATAACACACAAATACACTTTCAGCAATAACCGCATTCTGGACTTACTTTTTCGGGCGATACGCAGTATGATACACTCCCGCAGATGCTGCACAACAGGGCAGCAGCCAGCTGACTGAGCTGAGCAGCACCAATGGACTAACCATTTTGTTTTTGTGTTTCATCTTCAATACATTACAATGTCGATATTCAACACTTTGTTATAAAATAAGTTGTGTGTTAATGCTTTCACCCAACAGTAGGTTAATGTAAGTGTTGTAAGCATGTTTAAGGTAGGTTATGCTATGATATATACAGTACATTTTAAATGCCTCGGTTTACGATACATTCAACTTTTGTAAATCAGGGAGCGTCATTGATGAGGGTCATTCCAAACTGGGCTGATAACATGGTTCATTAGTCTGAGTTTGCCAAACTTAAATATATGGAAACTACAGATCCTAGGTACCGTGGTACTTTCATTATTATTAATAATAATAATAATATCAATAATACGCAACACTTTAATATAATATGCAAAGTACCTGAGGGCAGAGGGATGTAAATCCTTTTCTCTAATCTGCGTCTCAGAGCTTCATCTATGTCCCAGGGGAAATTAGTGGCTGCCAGGACCATCACCATTTTAGATGGATCATTTTCAGACGATCCTCCAACACCTGGACAGCGGCAGCAAGTTTATCATTATAACAATTAAAACCAATATATGACAATTCCTTCAGTGAATCTGAAACTGTACTTCAACAAACTATAAAAGCCACAAACAAACAACTGTTTTACACCTGGTAAACAATATGCAGTGCTTTACAGGGTTTCCAGTACACACACAACAAAGTGAATCTATATTTGGACTCCACATACCATCCATCTGCACTAGGAGCTCAGCTTTGACTCTTCTGCTGGCTTCATGCTCTTCCGACGTTCCCCTGCGGCTGCACATAGAGTCGATTTCATCTATGAAGATTGTGGTGGGTGCATAAAACCTTGCCTACCGGAGAGAACACACCAGACAGCCTCAGCTGATTTATTTGTTTATTTAAAGTCACATCAGCATCTATGGCTATTCATTACTGGAGTAAGGTTACATCAATACTAAGCAGACACATTCACACTGGAGCAATTTAGCAACCAGTTAACCTAATGCACACAAGGACATGCAACCTCCACATAGGCGTGTCTGAGGTCGGCATTGAACCAGGGATCACGAACTGCTTGAGCCACCTTGCAGCCCCAAACAGAACAAAGTTGGGCATTTTGTGTTTTACATGTAGCCATCCTTGCATCTATCCATTCTGTACAAGTAAAAATTAAGTAGCACTGTAGTGTTTGTGTGTACATTTATTCACCATTTCAAACAGCAGCCGTACAAGTTTCTCCGACTCCCCTCTGTATTTGGACGTCAGTGTGGAAGAGGAGACATTGAAAAAAGTGGTCCTGCATTCTGTAGCAACAGCTTTCGCCAGCAGAGTTTTCCCGGTGCCTGGTGGGCCGACCATCAGCACACCCTGTAATGAACAGACAGGCAGACGCAATAACAGACATATCAAAGCAAAAGTGTACAATGATTTGGCCCTGAAGGCCTCCACACCCATTAGTCCCAGTGAAGGAGGACACTCTCTGCACCCATTAGTCCCAGTGAAGGAGGACTCTCTCTGTACCAATTAGTCCCAGCCAGAAAGGACTCTCTCTGCACCCATTAGTCCGAGTGAAGAGGTTCTGTCTCTGTACCCATAGTCCCAGTGAAGGACTCTCTCTGCAAAAGTTAGTCCCAGTGAGGTAGGACTCTCTCTGTACCCATTAGTCCCAGTGAAGGAAGACTGTCTTTGTACCAGTTAGTCCCAGTTAAGAAGGATTGCCTCTGCACCCATTAGTCCCAGTGAAGGAGGATTGCATCTGTAGACATTAGTCTCAGGTATGATTGCTGCTGTGTCTGTTTAACTGGTGGGGCTGTAAAATTCATTTCGGGGGTTACAGTATTGTTGAGCTGGGTAGGAGATGTAAGCGAATTTCTAATAAGGTCAACCACAAACATTATTCCTGCATGATCTAATTCATAGCATTTGATTAACTCGCTGTTATTCACAGTGTTGGAAAACATTTATTCTGCCTCGTCATCTTTGTGTATTTCTTTTTCTGCTCAAGAGAA
Organism: Ancistrus triradiatus; assembly: GCA_025084515.1. Taxonomy (NCBI): domain Eukaryota; kingdom Metazoa; phylum Chordata; class Actinopteri; order Siluriformes; family Loricariidae; genus Ancistrus; species Ancistrus triradiatus. The sequence goes on along the minus strand of JAJAGP010000187.1, from coordinate 278,024 downwards.
CTCCTAAGCTTCCTAAAAGTCCTCCTTCCTACTCTGAACGGTTTTTCACCTTAGAAGTTCTTTTAGCGATTAAGATACTTTATGAATAACTTTTATCTTTACTAGGTTCTACTCTTAACTTTAAGAGGAAATACACAATATCTTTCTTAGAATTTCATCACTAGGAGCTACTCCTAGCACTGAGAATCTTTACAGACCCTGTTGATTTTACAGCTAACAGTGTTCAAGAATATATAAACATGGTGGTTGAGCTCAACACAGGTGCTCGTGTCTAGACTAATCAAAAGCTGAGTTATAGTTCATGGGAAATGTTAGCTGTACCTTCCACGGTCTCCTGATTCCCTTGAAGAACTCTGGCATCCACATGGGCAGAACAACTGCTTCTTTAAGCAACTTCTTTGCTTCCTCCAGATCAGCAATGTCATCCCTGTGGGCGTGTAGTTTTAGTAAATATCACAACAAAGCACGCAAATGCCTACACGTCAGGTCTTTGCTATGAGGTTCTAAAAAACATGGCCATTCTTGTTAAGTCATGCTTTCTTGTTTGTTTTATGTAACTGTACACCTAAAAAGCATCATATTTCAACCACCAGGACAGGAAAACAGAGTAGAAAATTTACATATACATATTACTGTGTTGCTATTAATGACTAAAAGATGCACGAGTCAGGCAACATGCAAACTAGATCATGCTACCAGAAGAGTGTTTTATTCATTATGACCTACATTTGTATTTGTGCATTCTTCTATTACTAGCTGGAGGATACGCACCCTTAAGCCTAAGAAAGTAAGAAAAACGTAAGAAACACACCATTTGACATTAGGGTTCTGGGAGATAATGTCTCGCTCCAAGGCTTCAATCAGGTCTTTGTCTTCACCACCTCTGTCAAACTTCTTCACCTCTGGCTCAGATGCTTCAGGTTTGTTCTTAAGGTGTAGTAAAACAACACTCTGTTTTACAAATTCTCAAAAAAATTAATAAATAAATAAATAAATAAAAAATAATAAATAAATAAAAAACTGTCCTCAGAGATACACGGACCCAAATATGATTAAGCTGCAGAAATGTACCATTGTGACTTTTAATATTGCTGTAACTGAGATGTCGGTGTTTGCACTTCTAAAGGAAACCGGTTACACAGGTTGGTAAATAAAGCCACAGGCATTGAAAGAGACTCTGACTCAATGCTCAGCAGTGAAACACTAGTCTGAGAAAAAGATTTAGCTTTTAAACCACACACCTAGTCATCTGTCCACTATGTCTGTCTGTCTGTCTGTCCTTACCTTGTCATCTTTCTGTCTTGGTGTGCTTTCTTTCTTCTCTTTGCCTTTCGGAGGTTTTCCTTTGTCACCATTAATAATGCGTGGTGACTGCTTGTGCTGGGAGCGTGGGCCAGTGCTCGGTCTGGATCCATGAGCTTTCGGCACAGGTGCCTTCCGTACGGCGCATGGAGATGACCTGCACACAACCGAGCATTTCACTTAAGTGCTTTCAAGTTTCCTCAAACTGCATTGTCTAGTAGGTTTACTCGAACACACAACAGTCTGGTATGCAAATAAAATTACATGTTTTCCTTTAACCAACAACTGTCCAACTAGCCAATTAGTCAAGACTTGCTCGGTATCAGAAGTAGCTTCATACACACTTCATGTCTAAATCATCAAACACTTAGGTAAGCACATAAAACAAAAATAATAAAAATGAGACAATACATTGCTGTTTGTTTCATTCACTCTTGCACCAGGCAGTACAGAAGTGCTTTGCATGCAAACCAAATGAATGTTGTTACACGGGACAAAAATACTCTTATCTACAAAAGAGGAGAACTGCAGAAAAAAGGTTGAGAGCCACTGTATTAAACAACACAGTGTTTATCTAATCAAAAACTCTTAAGTATTTGCCTATTTGAATCCAAAAGGCATTTTTTTGCCAGGTAGTGTACAGCCATCAGAAAAAAATTTGCAATCCTAACTGAATAGAGACGCAAAAATGTTGACAAAACCATTTGTCTAAATTTCAGTATCCGCCCCAGCCTAGTTGGGGAATTAAGATTCTGTGGATGGGCTGTTCATAATTTCATAGGAACTGCCATTTTTTAGCATTGCTCATGTACAAATGGCACTGCTTAGCCAAACCATATCTTGAGACAGGTTCATAGCTACAAGTTTGCCTTGTTTGTTGGGCACCTTAGCATCCCAACTAGAATAACTAAAGCAGGTAACTTTGAACACCTTCTAAGTGCCTTAATCAATTCAGGTTAAAAGAAAAATCCAGAAACCATTGGCTTCACGCAGAGATATGAAAGAAAGAACAAGCATGTCTGTAAGTCAACTTCAGCCACATAGACATTAATCCAGCTCACATGATGTTTCTAAATCCTTAACTCTCTCTATAAATGCCCTCACAAAGCCCCGAGTAATGAGACTTTGCACAAAGAAAACAAAACAAAAATATTCCAGCAAATCTCTGCATCACAAACACAGATAGGGGCAACGTATAAGTCTAATGCAGTGCCAAATGGGCCAATTACCTATCAAATTATTAAAATATATGCCCCTTAGGATAACATGCTCTCATACCTATGTTCCACCTGAATGGGCATGATGTCACTCTCTTGGCTGAAACTACTTGGCTTGGAAGGAGCGTTGTCCATCTGGAAGCTCTCCAGTGTAGACATGATTTCCCTCACATGTCTGTTCTCCTCGTTTATCTCCTGCCAAACCTGCCCACATGTTGCACCACAGTTCAGAGACATATTTAAACATATAGCATACACATTTGACTACTCTGAATTAAACACTTTCGTACACCAAACCACATTTTCAGTTCGTTCTGTAAACCAATTTCTAAAATACTCAGACAAAAAGTTCAAAGTCAATTAAAACACATTTCTTGCCCATTCTGATGCTCACTTTGAACTTCAGAAGATCATCTTGACCATGTCTGCATGCTTAAATGCACCAAATTGCTGCCATGTGACTGGATGATTAAATATTTGTGTTAACAAGCAGTTGGACAGGTGTACCTAATAAAGCTGCCAGTCAGTGTACATACACGTTCTCTCACGCACACTCACCCGAAACATTCCTCAGAAATTTTAGTTCATGCTGCGACTCCATTTGTGATGAGAGCATCATACAGTTGCAGGTAATTTGTCAGCAGCACACCCATATTAGGCTGCACTCTCCGTTAATGTTATAGCAAAGTGTTTCAAAACATACCACATGATGACGTATTACATGACGTATGAGTACTGACAGGTGCCTCCTTACAGACCTATTCTTGCACTAATCGCGGCAGTGTATTTGAAGCAGAAAACACGTTAGTAGGACCTAGGGCTGTGCAATATGACCATATAAGGTGTGGCAAAAAAGTATTTAATCGGCCACTGATCGTGCAAGTTCTCCTACTTAGAAAGATGAGAGGTCTGCAATTTTCATCACAGGTTGACCTCAACTATGAGAGACAAAATGAGGAAAAAAAATCTAGGAAATCACATTGTAGGATTTTTAAAGAATTTAATTGTAAATCATGGTGGAAAATAAGGCTTTGGTCACCCACAAACAAGCAAAATGTCTGGCTCTCACAGACCTGTAACAACTTCTTTAAGAAGCTCTTCTGTCCTCCACTCGTTACCTGTATTAATGGCACCTGTTTGACCTCGTTATCTGTATAAAAGACACCTGTCCACAGCCTCAAACAGTCAGACTCCAAACTCAACCATGGCCAAGTCCAAAGAGCTGTCGAAGGACACCAGGAAGAAAATTGTACACCTGCATTAGGCTGGGAAGAGTGAATCTACAATAGGCAAGCAGGCTGGTGTGAATAAATCAATTGTGGGAGCAATTGTAAGAAAATGGAAGACATACAAGACCATTGATAATCTCCCTCGATCTGGGGCCCCACGCAAGATCTCATCCTGTGGGGTCAAAATGATCATGAGAACGGTGAGCAAAAAAATCCCAGAACTACATGGAGAGACCTGATGAATGACCTGCAGACAGCTGGGACCAAAGTAACAAAGGCTACCATCAGTAACACACTACACCGAGAGGGACTCAGATCCTGCAGTGCCAGGCGTGTCCCCCTGCTTCCAGGCTCATCTGAAGTTTGCCAGAGAGCATATGGATGATCCAGAAGAGGATTGGGAGAATATCATGTGGTCAGATGAAACCAAAATAGAACTTTTTGGTAAAAACTCAACTTATCGTGTTTGGAGGAAGAAGAATGCTGAGTTGCATCCCAAGAACACCATACCTACTGTGAAGCATAGGGGTGGAAACATCATGCTTTGGGGCTGTTTTTCTGCAGAGGGGACAGGACGACTGATCCATGTTAATGGGAAGAATAAACGGGGCCATGTATCATGAGATTTTAAGCCAATCAGTGAAAGCATTGAAGATGGAACGTGGCTGAGTCCTCCAGCATGACACTGATCCCAAACACACCGCTCGGGCACCAAAGAAGTTCCAAAACATCACGGCTCTAGAGGAGATCTGCATGGAGGAATGGGCCAAAATACCAGCTACAATGTGAGCAAACCTAGTGAAGACTTACAGAAACCATTTGACCTCTGTCATTGCCAACAAAGGTTATGTTACAAAGTATTGAGTTGAACTTTTGTTATTGACAAAATACTTATTTTCCACCATGATTGACAATTTAATTCATTAAAATTTCTATACTGTGATTTTCTGATTTTTTTTTTTCTCGTTTTGTCTCTCAAAGTTGAAGTGTACCTATGATGAAAATTATGGTATGGTATGGTATTCAATTTATTGTCATTACACATGTACAATTACAAGGCAACGAAATGTCTTTTTAGAAGAAACAAGAAATAATGAACACATTGGGAAAGAAGGAGAACTCCTTCCAGCACACAAGCGCATAAACAAACACACAACTAGCCACTGGTTAGGGCCTACAGACCTCTCTCATTTTTCTAAGTAGGAGAACTTGCACAATCAGTGGCTGACTAAATACTTTTTTGCCCCACTGTATATCGCCTGACGATAGCAAAACATCTATTGTTTAATATAATGTTTTATCATATGTTTCGTTGTATGGCAGTCTTTTTAGTTTGGGCGATGCATCGTTAATGCGACAAACAAACGGGAGCAGAAAGAACGCAACGCATAATTTCGAACAGGAGACAAAAGCAAGCACAAAATGAGGAGCTCCGACCTAAAAGAGCAGCTGCTTCTGTCGCATGGACATAATTTGGGTATGACAACACAGATCAGAAACGCGTACTTTGCAAGTTATGCCGCTGATCAGTTTCAATGACGAACTCGAACACAACTAACCTCTTTCTCTATAACCACCAACGTAAAAATCAGGTGTTAGAGATGCACCAATCGATTAGCCGGTGATCGGAGTCGGCTGTTTTTTTTTGCGTGTTTGGGTCAGTCTCATATAACCGATTCTATGCTGCCCATGTTTTATTTCTGCAGCGCATCACAGTGACAAAAACACAGCCACACACAAACAGCACAGTGCTTTTACTAACTTTAATTCCGAATTCAATCCACGTGTGTGGTCTACAGAATTCAGTTCGTTTGGAACCTAAACACAGCTCAGCGGCTCGTGGGTTTGTTTATAATGTGATCGACATGTTCATGCTAAGGAAGTGTTAGATTTCAGTTGTGTTTTGAAATCTTTTGCTAGAATACTCTTTCTGTATTGACAGCGCAGTAGGTAGGGAGACTAATTAGTAGCCATATCGTTAGCGTGGAAGCTCTGGAGAGCGTGCTGTTTACAATATACATGCATAGCAAAAATAAATCTTGGAGGAACATCTCCGAAAATGTTCGGAATATAAATTTAAAACCGCATCACCCCACTGAATATGTGGAGTTTGACAAAGCTAAGAAAGGCAAAGAGCTTAAAGCTAAAGCTAGCGAGAGCACAGAGCCAGGCACAAGCCATCAGCCACTGCTATCTTGCTTTAGCAATAAAACGGTTACCATTATAATGAAATTTGAACAAAAATGTTTCTGTATGCTGTCATTTATAATTTTTAAACAGCAAGAAAATCTGAAATGGTTGGTCATATGTTAAAAAAACGAAAATTGGAAATCGGATAAGAAAACTGCACTCAAGCATTTCTATTAAACGTACAGATGTTATTAGTTTTTTATTTTGTTATATGCTTTAAAATTTTTCACAAAGTTTCTAAATAAAAGAAGAAATATAACAAAAGATGAGAAAGTAGGATTTAGTTGTTGATTGTATATAATTCAACAAGTAATAAGAAATGGTTCTTTCATATGATCATTTTATTTGAAAAAAAATCACTGAATAAACAGTAAATGTGCTATATCATGATATATATCGTTATCGTGATATGCAATTTAGGTCATATCACACAGCCCTAGTAGGAATCGATAAGTGTAATCAAAATTCTCTTTGTTCAGCAGGTTTTCCTGGAATTTTGGAACCGGGTTTCGATACCCAGCCCTAGTGACCTGGCAATTACATCATACCATCATTAAATATTAAGTAGACCATGATCTGATGATTCAAGGTAAAATCACATTTTTTTTCCATGCTCGTTAAGACTAATTTGCAATTGTAGTAGAAAAAAGTTTCTGTCCCAACTTTTTTCTAAATTGTATATTCTCTATACAGCATCTCATCTAGCCCTGAAAGACTAAATACTGACCAATACAACACAGATCATCTGCGCAACACTGCATATTCTGACATCATGACATCATTTGACATATCAAATCTCTAAAGTGGGCTGGACAGCGGAACGGAATCAAATCTGGTACAGGAGAAGGACACACAAACCTGTTGCCATTTCTGCTGGAGAGATGAGTCCCGAACAGAGAATAAGTACTTCTTGATTTGCTCCAGAACACCCTGGTAGCAGACGACAGCTGAGCTGTAGTTCCCCAGCAAGGCATACTCTCTTGCTAGCTTCACGTTCTCACTGATTTCGAACAGACTCATTCCTAGAGGATGACAGGAGAGAGTAAATGTGCCATTTATTATAAATCATATGGAACGGTAGTAGATAAAACTGCTAGCAGTCAAGTAGCTTCCAGAACATTATTGATATCATCATACAGTATGATCACATTTCACATTTTTTTTTTCTGGATCACGATCCACAATATTTATCACCATGCTTTTGGCATGTTTGTTTTAAGATTAATTTGTAAACTGAACACAGCTACTAATTTCTCTACTGATAAACATGTAGCAAACAGAACATTGACATAAAAGAACAAAAATAAGGGCACCTAGGCTAGCAACAACTTTTAAAACAAACTTTAATGAAATGCTCAAGTATGGGCTCAAGTTCACAAATCACATGTAGTGGGCAAAAAACGTACATTTTTAATGTTGTACTTAATTATCTCTCTGCATTTTATGTACATCAGAGGACTTGTGGTGTTAGAAAAAAACTTGCGACTTGTATAAACAAAGATTAGCTATTTATTGAAGCCAATTAATATGCTCATTTTTAGTAGTTTTGACTGGTTTAATACCCTTAGCTAGGTAAAATGTCATGGCATCAGATATGTCTTTCAAACACTTGTTTCTCATGTGAAGTGTCTTTTTCTCCCCCAATGCTGCACCCACATGCAGTTCTTGTGCCATCTGCCTTTCGCTGTACTTTTTGGGGTGATTCTTTTTGACAATAGGTTTGTTGCTTCCTCCAGACATGGTAATGATTTACATTTTTAGTCACCAACTCCCCTGTGTGTTGTCAAACAAACGAAAACAGTGCATGTCCTAAGGACCTGCCGACTTTGTCTATCTGTAAGGATTAATATGAGGCTTGTTTGTTTATTTGGCTTGTTTAATGTTGCCATCAGCATCAGTGACCCTTTCAACGACACACACACACAAGGTTACATTAACACAAGTCATAATACATACACAGCCAATGCCAATTTAGCATGATCAGTTTACCTAACATGCATGGGAGGATACTAAAGTACCCTGAGTAAACCCACATGGACACGGGGAGGACATGCAGACTCTACCCAAAAAGACCCAGGCCACTCAAACCTGGGATTGAACCTAGTACCTTCTTGTTGTGAGGTGGTGGTGCTTTCCACAGAGCCACCGTGCTCTGTGATTGTTGAAATACACTGGGTTTCCCTATCAGAGCTTCAGCACAAGTAGTGAAATGTATTTAGTATAAAAGTCCTCACAATCTCTCTGCTAAGGCAGATCTAGAGACATGACAATCTTCCACATTCTCCCACATTGTCCACCCCTAGTATGATCATGACAAGTCTTCTGAATACTCTGGTTATTGACAGGAGTCAGACATTTTAGGACTCCATTGTTGTTGCACAACATTACAAGTTCTTATCTATTTTATGATCAGCTGTTTAGTCTTACCTCCTTTTTCCGTGTACAAGGTGCGTCAGGATCATCAAACACTTGGTTAACTATTAGGGATTCTCCGATCCAATACTTAGTATTGTAATTAGGTCAAAACTGGAATTTAAAAAAATAGATGAATCTGTTTTTGATATTTTCTGACTGATCCACTGACATGTCTACAAAAGGTAATCCCTTCCAGACCAACAGAAAATCCACACTGTATAAGACATATGCAATAAAAGAGTTCTATTGTACTGGTCCTTCTCAAAAAATTAGCATATTGTGATAAAGTTAATTCTTTTCCGTAATGTAATGATAAAAATTAAACTTTCATATATTTTAGATTCATTGCACACCAACTGAAATATTTCAATAGGAAATAGGAATAGGAGATAGGAATTTTGGGTTTTCATGAGCTGTATGCCAAAATCATCAGTATTAAAAACAATAAAAGACTTGAAATATTTCAGTTGGTGTGCAATGAATCTAAAATATATGAAAGTTTAATTTTTATCATTACATTACGGAAAAGAATTAACTTTATCACAATATGCTAATTTTTTGAGAAGGACCAGTATACTTAAAAACTATATATACATACACAAAAGAATAAAAAACTATAATTAGATTAAATAAGTAAAAACTTAAATTCTGTTACCACTCTCTACCTGTTCTTCTTGATTGGCTGTTATCTCTAAGCCAGGCATACATCACAATTTTAGCATGATTTGAAAGCTGATTCAGTTGTGGCCTCTTGAATTTCAGGATCGGTCAGACTTGTAGGGTTCGGCTGATGATTGCTGTGTAGTAATTGCCCAAATGGACTCCAAGCCTATTGTTCAGTCAGATGACCGAACTTGCCTCGCGATCCGATTTCTCAACGAATACACAGCATGAGTGGAAAATGTTTAGAATACCCCTACACACAAGCGCACTCAAGCCTTAGCTTACCTCCAATTCTCTCTGCAAAACGGACAAACCATATTCTCCACGTCTCCCTGCCAATTGTGAGCGCATGTACATCTCTTCTTTTTATCACGGAATTGCAGTGCACAGCAAGAAACAACTTAGCAAAGCTATGTGTTTCCTCCACATTTTTGATATGCAGTGCTACCTCGGTTCTCGTCATTAATTGTTGTTGTTGAGAACCGAAAACGATGAGTACCAAGCTAATTTTCCCATAAGGAACAATGTAAATTGAATGAATCTGTTCCAGACCCCCAGAAAGTCCACACTGTATAAGACATTATATACATTAATGTAATTGTATTGTACAGGTTCTCCCTGATTAACGACAGGGATATGTCCTGACAAATTCATAAGAAGGTAAATGTATCATGAACCAATAAGTTTCATGAGAGTTTGGTACAGTCTACAGTGTATAATAGCGGAGCCTATGATAAATGATGACACGCAAGTTACTGTTTAAAACACTTACATTAACCTACAGTTGGCCAAAATCATTAACACAAAGCTTATTTTACAATAAAGTGTTGAAAAATCTCATGTAATTTAGTGAGTAATGGATTGAAAGTGAAAACACTTACTCTACTGATGAACTAATCGGCGCTAGCATAGCTGCTAATTCTAACTGCAGCCTGTGTTCTGGAGGATAATATTCAGGACAGAATTTCCATTTCGGTTGTCTGTCAACACTATCCTTTTTAGATTAGTCTAGACTTATTTGCACCTAGAATATAGTGCTGTAGATCTAAAAATAAATAAAACCATGATAACCACAGCGCAGACCTTCACTGGGCAAGCACTATTGTGAGACTAAATCAATGAAAAATGTAAATCATGAATCGAGTTTCATCTGAAACAAGTCGTACAAGTTTAAGTTTACATTTACATATAATTCACATTACAAGTGGTTTCACAGGTGTAAGCCAGCTGATGGCAAATCCACCGCACCATTAAGTATCAAACGTAATAATGTATCAATATTTAAGAACCATTAGTTAATATTATCAGTGCTAATAATTCAACTGTGATACAATAACAAAATAATCGTACAGTACTATAATTCACATTTCTTATATGTATGTTTAGCCGTTTGATGATCTATTGCATCAAAAAAAAAATCACTGAAACTTTAACTTAAAATCGATAAGAGAGAAACAAGACCACAATTTGATTAAAAAAAGGGTTCAAGCGGATCTATTCCTTCTTATAAGGACCTAAGGATCGAAAGGTGCACAAACGAAATCTTAACTCCAGCGAGTGACTTTATGTATTTAACACATTCTCTAATAATTGCACTGGCATATTTCATGTTGCAAAGACGTGAAATGCCAGACATGATACAGATCAAATACAAGGACAAGGAACCTGATACTCAAAATTACTCATAATGCGCAATATAACTTAAACACATTTTAAATATCTAAATAATATGGCTTCCATGTTTCCCTGTTTGATGACAAGACCAATGCAACAGTAAGTACTACACAGCACCACAAACAAACACCTTAGTAGCTATGCTAGGTTATAAGGTTTATGGATAGTTAGGGAATGATTGTTAAGCCTTTAAACTTAAATATTTTAAAACAACAACAGTTACTAGTAAAGGCAGTAGGTTTCGGATAGTCAAACGTCTTACTGGTATTAGCTTATCTATTACATTTCACTACCATCCTGAATAGAGCTTCACAAAACTTACTTGATGCAGAAAGTTACGAAAAGAAACCATAACCTCTGTCTCAAACTGTAGGAGGAACAAAATGTAGAAAATTCCACATTATTCCGAAAACGTTACTAATAATGCTCTGTGCCGACTAGTTCAGCAGCGCTCCAGTTTGGAAATACGTTGAAAGTGACGTACGCATGCGTGAACCGCAGTGCAGCGCATGCGCCCTACTGATAGAGTCGACTGGCTAGCCAACTCTGAAAGTTTGGTCGATTTCAATTTATAATAAAAAAAATAAAATAAAAAAAACATCGTGTAGATGAAGTCAGTGATTGTACAGGATAGAACAATATCATGTTAATACTTTATAACAATATAAATAGCTTATTTGGCTTATTTGTCGCTTTGGCTTTGTAAATAAATAAAATAAAATAAAATGATAATAAATGATTAATTCATGAAAAAACACAATTTGTGCTTTTATAATATTTCAAAAAGACAAAGAATGTATTATTTTTACTCATGTCTTTACAACTTTTGCAGATTTCTGAACAATATACCCTTCATTGCCATCATTACTGCAACAGCATATGATTTCTGTAGCAAATTTTTTGAATGTAACACTATTTTACCTTTTTTAGTTTATGCCATAACCATGGAACCAAAGCCTGATAGTGGAGCACATGTCAGCAATGACCGAAGAGTTATATTGATATCTTGAAATGTGAGTAATATAATCATGTATTCCTCCTGAACATAAAGCAGGTTTATTCAGTGTCATTACCATTTATGCCACTACGGCAGTATTTTACAAAGAAAAATGACATATTCACATAATTTTTATCTGTTTAAAGTGCAAAATCCATGAACTAGAATCTTGTGAAAATTGTCATTACCACATCACGTCACTACCAACACACAACTTGTTGTGATGGTAAAGACACTTGCTGATGGTAATGATAGGTTTACAGTTTCACTGGCAGTATCTTTTGAACTATAATAGTGTGATTTTACAACAAAATTCAAGTGAAATACATTACTTCCTGAAGCTAATTTTCACTGTTTTTAGTCAGTATGGCACGTAAGACACGGGCACTCCGGTTTTCTTTCACATTCCAAAGACATGTGTGTTAGCTGAATTGGTTTCCAAAGTGACCTTAGTGTTAGAGTGTGTGTATGACTGTGTGAGTGCCCTGTCTAGGAGTTGTTCCTGCTTAGCGCCCTGTGCCGCCAGCTAGGCCCTGGCTTAGCCTGCGATCCTAACCAGGAGTAAGAGAATAAGAAAATGAATGAATAAATGCCAGGGTAAGGCAGGAAGTACAGCAATACTTGCTGTAAAAAATATTTAAAAGTTGGGACAGTAGTATTTACCACTTTGTTATTTTCCCATTCCTTCTAACAATACTAAAAACAAGTTTTGGCATCAAAGGTGTTATTTTGTCCCATTTTTATTATAACCCTGTTTCTGACAGCAACTCCAGCATGATATTTTGCTGGTTTTGTAGCAGATATTCTTATTTACTTTGAACCTCACAAGACAAGGTTCTATTTAAAAGTTTGTTTTCAGGCTTATGATGCTTATGCATCACATATGGCTGACTACCAACTACCAGCTAACAAATAATCTTCAAAGAAAAAAGCCAAGATTCTTTAAAAGGATTTAGAACACCCAGATGTCTTCTTACAAGAAGACAATGTAAGTGAATGTATCTGCTTTCAGCATTTCTCACTGGTGAACATTTTACCTTGCAGTTTATTGTGGCAGGCTTAAAGTAGATTATGGAAGTACCATATTTGGACCGGCTAGGAAGTTCCTGGCAGGAAAATGAGCTGGTGCAAACATGACATTAAAAGCCCAACTAGCTAACTAAGAGGAGGTAGGATGATAGGAAGAGGCAAGAGTCTTGTGATAATAATTTCTATCGGCATATATAGTACCAAGGGGAAATAACCTGTAAACACAATAGCATAGTCAAAGGTTGGTGGAGAGCGTGGTAGTGAATTTACATTTACAGCATTTAGCAGACGCCCTTATCCAGAGCGACTTACAATTGATACAATCTTAAAATCTAAGCAATTGTGGGTTAAGGGTCTTGCTCAAGGACCCAAAAGTGGCAGATTGGCAGATGTGGGATTTGAACCCTGGACCTTCTGGTCCAGAGTCCAGTACTTTAACCGCTAGGCCACCACAGTCCAGAATTAGTTATTTAACTATAGTTAATTAGTTTTTTATATCAATAAATAGTAATTTTATATCAACATTAGCATGTTTATTAAAGGATAATGTCACATCACCATTGCCTTAGCTGGCTGTCAGACAAGAATTGTATGCTGATTCAGTGACATCATAGGGGCATTAAGAAGGACAGATACCACACAACTGTGCAGGTGACTGAACAAGTGAAATGGAGTCCAATTTGTTCTTAGTTTACAATGCCTACTGTTTCCCTATGATTTTTTTGTCTTGGAATGTTTTATATTTGCTGGTTATTTTGTAGTATTGGTGCAACAGATATGGAGCCTCTATATATCTGAAATGTACGTATCATGGATTTATATAAAAATGTAAAAGCCTGAAGCAGATACTTTATGATTGTGGTTTAGTTTCAGCTATTCAATGAACATTTACTGGACTGAAAACCAAGTTTGCAGTCTCATGTTTTTCAGTGAAGTCATGCTGAAAACAAGCACATAAAGCCATAAAAGTAAACAAGTATACCTGTGCAGCAGTTGAAGCAGTTCAAAGACAGTATTAAGCAGCTCTAGATCTCCTCTTCATCTTCTCTGCTCATGCTTTACAACGGTACTGCACAAAGGAAGGAACACAACAGGGTACTGGAGAATCATCAGAGCTGAGCCATATAAACAACAGGTCTCATAAATAGGTTCATCAAAGCCGCCAAAGCTCATGCTATGTTGGAAGCGGCTTGTCCACATACAAATAATGGCAAAAGAGAGTCAGAGATTGAAAAATGATTGAAAAATTGAAAAATCAGCACAAAAAGTAAGTTTCACAGCCACTGCAAACGCTACTGACTCAGACCCAGTTGTCTAGGTAATGCATGTCTGAACGAGACAAGCTGTAGAACATCAGTCTCACGCATCTTTAATTACTTTTATTGAAGTTACATCATATAGGTAACTCACACAAAAGATGGTTCATGCACTTAGGTTTAGTTCAACACCTAGACAGAACTGTACTGCTTCCTTTGATGAAACATGCATCACTGTCACAATGGTTATGTTCACAGATAAGCAAAAGTGACCCAAACCAAAATTTTATATCATATGGTCACCGGACAAAAAAAATGAGCCTGCGGGATGAACAGCGACACTGTAGAGACACATGACAAGAATATTTCTGCTGTTGTTAATAATTATGCCTATGATTTAAATGTTTTATTTGACATGTCTGATTCTGATCTCTAATAATAATAATTGGAGAATTAAGCCCTACTTGTAGATTCTGAGCATATATATTAGCCACCAGTGACGGTGTTTCATAGGTGTTACCCTAATGGCGAGGACCATCCTTTAGGAATAAGACGAAAATGTCCACTAATTCATCTCATTCATCGCAGCATGTATTTCATTCTGTGGATCTGTGGACTCTCAAATCAAGCTCTTGCAGCCCAACATCAGAGTGCAACTATTTGGACGTCACCAAATGAACAACTGGAGACTGTTATGCAAGGACAAGGACAAGGACATGTAATGTTTGGAAAGTCACCTCTGATATTCCTGGATTCAGTTATTCTGGCCGCTATCAGTGTAAGGACCCATGTGGGCCAAGAGATTGGCATCTTGTGGTGGCCTATACCTTGGAAGCTTACTACATGGGGTGGTAGGGTTTACGGTCACTGGTACTTTTAATGATCATTTCACTGGGGTTTATTGGTCTTCTGAGAAGTCTTTCAGTGGCTGGTATTAATATCATAGTACGTACCCTGAAGGCCCAATTCAAAATGTTTAACTCTCTAACCGGATCAGATGAGCCTGAGGATAAGACTGATAGTGAGGGTGAAACTACTCTTGATTTCATCCTCTTTTTCAACTCTTAACTTTGCACATTGTGCAACCTTCTTAATACCCACATCCTCACTCCATTACACAGATTCCAAGAATAAATCTAACACTTAGTCACACCCTGATGCCACCATACTGTTTTATTTGATGAAACATGCACCACTGTTACGATGTCCATGTTCACACAGTAAGAAAAAGTGCCACAAATCTGATATTCTATGTCATTTACTCACCAGAGAAAAAATTAGTCACCTGTGACTGAAATGTACCTAACAGTGTGTAATACCTCCAAAGATTCTGGTG
Source organism: Ancistrus triradiatus (assembly GCA_025084515.1). Taxonomy (NCBI): domain Eukaryota; kingdom Metazoa; phylum Chordata; class Actinopteri; order Siluriformes; family Loricariidae; genus Ancistrus; species Ancistrus triradiatus. The sequence goes on along the minus strand of JAJAGP010000187.1, from coordinate 262,716 downwards.
AGAATTTCCTGTAGACTGGGATATTTGCCAGTGCTGTATGTAGACCTGTATGACCATATGCTTCGATATACTTGCAAATTCAGCTACTTCCTTCACATTACGGCCTTTGGCATGACCAAATGCAATCACTCCCTATTTATGAATCCCACTGCACACCCTGCAGGTATTTATAGCTTGATAATCCTCATTTAATGCCATCTTCAGGAGCCTGAAGTTACTACCACTTTAAACATGCAAAGTGACATTTTTTTTTGCCCAGAGAGTATATGTGACACAGATGTGTTATTTTTAAACGTACTGACTTTTCAGTTCCGAACTGAGCCACTTTCATACAATGGGCAAAAAAGTATTTAGTCAGCCACTGATTGTGCAAGTTCTCCTACTTAGAAAGATGAGAGAGGTCTGTAATTTTCATCATAGGTACACTTCAACTATGAGAGACAAAACATGAAAAAAAAATCCAGGAAAACACATTGTATAATTTTTAAAGAATTTAATTATAAATCATGGTGGAAAATAATATCAAAAGCTCAACTCAATTCTCAATAAAACATAACCTTTGTTGGCAATGACAGTGGTCAAACGTCTTCACTAGGTTTGCACACACTGTAGCTGGTACTTTGGCCCATTCCTCCATGCAGATCTCCTCTAGAGCAGTGATGTTTTGAGTCTGTCGCTGGGCAACACGGACTTTCAACTCCCTACACAAATTTTCTATGGGGTTGAGGTTTGGAGACTGGCTAGGCCACTCCAAGACTTTGAAATGCTTTTTACGGAGCCACTCCTTCGTTGCCCGAGCGCTGTGTTTGGGATCATTGTCATGCTGGAAGACCCATCTTCAATGCTCTCACTGAAAAAATTAGGTTTTGGCTTAAAATCTCACAATACATGGCCCTGTTCATTCTTCCCTTAACACGGATCAGTCATCCTGTCCCCTGTGCAGAAAAACAGTCCCAAAGCTTAATGTTTCCACCCCATTCTTCACAGTAGGTATGGTGCAACTTAGCATTCTTCTTCCTCCAAACACAACGAGTTGAGTTTTTATCAAAAAGTTCTGTTTTGGTTTCATCTGAAGACACGAGATTCTCCCAATCCTCTTCTGGATCATCCATATGCTCTCTGGCAAACTTCAGACAGGCCTGGACATGTACTGGCTTAAGCAGGGGGGTATGCCTGACACTGCAGGATCCGAGTCCCTCTTGGCGTAGTGTGTTACTGATGGTAGCCTTTGTTACGTTGGTCCCAGCTCTCTTCAGGTCATTCATCAGGTCCCTCCGTGTAGTTCTCTGATTTTTGTTCACCGTTCTCATGATCATTTTAACCCCACAGGATGAGATCTTGCGTGGAGCCCCAGATCGAGGGAGATTATCAGTGGTTCTGTATGTCTTTTATTTTCTTACAATTGCTCCCACAGTTGATTTATTCACACCAACTTGCTTGCCTATTGTAGATTCACTCTTCCCAGCCTGGTGCAGGTGTACAATTTTCATCCAGGTGACCTTCGATAGCTCTTTGGTCTTGGCCATGGTTGACTTTGGAGTCTGACTGTTTGAGGCTGTGGACAGGTATCTTTTATACAGATACCGAGGTCAAACAGATGCCATTAATACAGGTAACGAGTGGAGGACAGAAGAGCCTCTTAAAGAAGAAGTTAAAGATCTGTGAGAGCCAGAAATCTTGCTTGTTTGTGGGTGACCAAATACTTATTTTCCACCATGATTTATAATTAAATTCTTTAAAAATCCTACAATGTGATTTCCTGGAGCCAGATAGGAATTCATGCGACTTTTATATCCCTTCAACTCAACATTCGCCATAAATGCATGCTGAGGAGATGTGAAAATGACAATAGTGAGGAAGGTTTGCATTGGTGGGATAGCAAAGTAACAGACCTTATAAATATTTGTGGTGCTGTCTCTGTGCAAACAAAATAAGAAGACACATATCCCAAATGCTCATTGTTGGAGGACATTTCTAAAGAAATGGTGAACATGGCCAAAGGAGGACAAAGCTGCAGGGTTAAAGAAAAATAAAAAGCCTAAAAGCATAGTTTAAGAAACCAAGGATGCGAACCAAAGAAGTGCTTGTGGCCGAATAACATTCCCCTTTTAACATGATCATTAAAGACGTGCCTGATACTGTTGACTCCATGTTGATTGTTTACCTCTGGATGAACATAAAGCATTGCTCTTTTTTTCGGAGCTTGAACTGTTCTGAATGTCTGATATAGGTCACATTAAAAAAACTTCTGTCACCAGAGTAGTCATACTCTCAGATCAGTCTATCACTGGTAGAATTCCATTACCTGATTGTGCAGTTCTGCAGCAGCTACCTGAAGACACTGCAGCTTTAGTGACTACAGTGGTGCTTGAACGTTTGTGAACACATTAGAATTTTCTATATTTCTGCATAAAAATGACCTAAAACAACATCAGATTTACACACGCGAGGATTGCGAGGATCTGGCAACCCAGACTGATTCTCCGCGGTTGCACACAGGACGCATGCCGTTTCGTAGCTGTTAGCAGCTTATTACCTTTGAACTATTTTAATTCCCGATCGCATCTGTATCATATATAATCGTATATATAGTAGGTTTTTAATCGTTATTTTAGTAACTTTACAGGTATACCGGGCTTGTGTTTGTAGCCATTAGCTAATTACCAGAGTTGCGTCTTCTTTCGCAGTAGTGTGTTGTTTTTATAACTTTTTTACAGTCTTTTCCCACCTTCTTTCTGAGACTTAGTTTTTTGTGTGACGTTTTGTATTAACTTGTATTAACGCTTTAATCGAGCATTGCATTGGGACCATCGGCTGCAGCTGAACCAGATCTTCACTCGGCACCCCACAACACCACCCGAAGCTAAGTACCTTTAATTAATTGTACTAAACATGGCTTCTGCTGTGCTTGTTCCCTGTGCCGAGTGTGGCATGTTTAGCTATTCTTCCTCCGTCATTAGTGTAAATTTTACTTGTGATAGGTGTAGGCTTGTAGCCAGTCTAACGGAGAAGATTGTAGTTTTAGAGGCGCGCATCCAGACATTAGAGAAGGCTAGCTCAGCTCCTAGCTTAGCAGATCTGGATGCCACAGGTGAAGTTAGAGCCCCGGCAGAGTCCTCGCAGCAGGGCAAGTGGGTGACGGTTCGGCGACGTAGTCATAAGGCTAGTCCACGAGAGCACCACTCTTTACCTGTTCACGTGTCCAACAGGTTTGCCCTCCTCTGTGAAACACCCACTGAGCAGCCTGTTGAAAGAGCTCTGGTCATAGGTGACTCTATTTTACGACACGTGAAAACTTGCTAGCCCTTTAGGGACAACCAGCAGCTAGAGCTTCTGTATCCCCGAAGCCAGAGTGCCGGACATTGTAACAAGTCTTAGTGAACTCGAGAGCCGCAGATTCTCTAGGATAGTTATTCATGTAGGGGCTAATGATATACACCTTTGTCAGTCAGAGGTTTACTAAGGCTAATTTTGTAGAGGTGGTTAGCGTGGCGAAGGCGATGTCCGATTCTGTAGTGTGCTCTGGCCCCATCCCAATGCAGCGAGGTGACCAAGCCAACAGCAGGTGATGGTCGTTGAACTGCTGGCTGTCCAAGTGGTGCTCTGAAAACAATGTGGGCTATATAGACAACTGGACAGCCTTTGAGGGTAAGCCTGGCCTTTTAGGATGGGACGGTGTCCATCCCGCTCGGGAGGGTGCTGCTCTCATCTCCTGCAACATTGCCCATAGTCTTATGGCCCGATTGGTTAGGGGCTGACTATCCAGAGCAGGGGTCAGGCAGCAGACAGACCGGCTTAACCAACTGTCTGCTGGTAGCCATGCACCGTCACCCAGAACCCACATTATTGAAACTGTGTCTGTTACCCGCACCTGCCCTAAACGTAACCGCCATCAAAAAGTCTGTTTTAATAACCTCATTAGTATAAACACAGATAGATGCCCAAAGAAATAAACAACATTAGTCATTTGTCAAATTTCACTTTGACAATGAGCAGGATCCACTTAAAATAATTGCTTTCGAGTCCATCTTAGAATCCATGGGTATCACTCAGAATGTGATGGGACCAACCCACCGCTGTAATCATACTTTAGATCTAATATTAACACTTGGTCTCAAGGTTTGGTATCAAGGTAGATAACCTTGATGTTTTCCCGCAAAGTGATTTGATTTCAGATCACTATCTTTTAGTATTTGAGCTATCTCTAATAAATAAAATCCTTCTGCCTCGTTATCACACCAAGCGTTACTATCACATCTGCTACTCCAGCTGCGTTTATTAAAAACCTACCAGACTTGAAATTTAATAGACCTACAGAGATCAATCATCTTGAGTGTGTAAATGACCAATTAGAATGTGTGCTTCGCTCAACCCTGGACACGACTGCCCCTGCTAGGGTCAAACGTATTAGGGAAAAAAGGCTAGCACCATGGTATAATGACCACACCCGTACCTTAAAGCAAAGAACATGGCATTTAGAGCGCAAGTGGAGACATAGTAAAATGGAGGTGTTTAAGATTGCTTGGAGGGACAGCATGGCAGAGTATAAGCATGGCCCTCACTAAAGCGAAAGCTGCATACTTCTCTTCAATCATAGAGAAAAATGAGAATAATCCAAGATTTTTCTTTAATACAGTCTCGAAATTAACAAAAAACCCCACAGAAAGTGACTCTCCCATTCTGTGTAATTTTAACAGTAATGATTTCATGGACTTTCTTTAATGATAAGATAGAAAACTTTAGGGCATTAAAACTCAATGCTCATCACATCACCAAACTGTTCAGCAACCTTCCAGATGCAGCACTAGTGAAGACATCTGTTTAATGAGCTGTAAATCAAGACTAGAATCTTTTACCCCAACTACTAATACTGAACTATCCGCACTGATCAGCTTGTCTAAGTCATCAACATGTTTATTAGATCCAATTCCTACACGTCTACTCAAACAAGTATTACCTAGTGTTATAGAGCCAGTGTTAGCTATTTTAAATTCATCCCTTACCTTAGGTTATGTGCCTAAATCCTTTAAGTCTGCCGTTATCAAACCACTGATTAAAAAAGCCAATCTTGACCCTTGTGTGATATCTAATTATAGACCAATTTCAAATCTACCGTTTCTGTCCAAAATCTTAGAAAAAGCCGTCTATCAGCAGTTCTGCAGTTACCTCCAAAGGAATGAAATTTATGAAACATTTCAGTTCTGGCTTCAGGCCCCATCATAGTACTGAAACAACAGCATTAATTAGGGTACTAAATGACTTGTTTAATGTCCTCAGATAAGGGATGTGTTTCTTTTCTTGTTCTGTTAGATTTAAGTGCAGCATTTTTTTTGACACTATAGATCATGATGTTTTACTAAAACAGACTAGAAAATACTGTAGGTATTAAGGGATCAGCACTTTCTTGGTTAAAATCCTACTTAACTGACCGGTACCAGTTTGTTCATATAAATAATCTAAGGTCCAAGCTTCTCAAAAGTGAAGTATGGGCGTGCCTCAGGGGTCAGTGCTTGGCCCGCTTTTATTCTCTCTGTACATGCTACCACTAGGCTCAGTTATTCGTAAACATGGCATTAGTTTCCATTGCTATGCAGCTTATGCAGATGATACACAGCTGTACATATCAGCCAAACCTAATGACAGTCTTACAATCAACAAAAATCGAGGACTGTGTAAAAGGAAATAAAAGATTGGATGTTATTTAATTTTCCCTTACTTAACTCAGATAAAACTTAGGTTCTATTAGTGGGACCCAAGGCTGTGAGAAAAACAGGTTGGCTACATCTAGATGGCTGTCCAGTATTGCCCAGTCTGTCTGTAAAAAACTTAGGTGTCACATTTTATTCAGATCTCTCCTTTGATGCGCACATTAGCAGCATCACTCGAATTGCTTTCTTTCAATTACGTAATATCGCTAAAAACTTAGAAATATCCTCTCTTTTAATGATGCAGAAAAAAAAATTGTTCATGCGTTTATAACCTCAAGGTTGGATTACTGTAACACCTTACTTACTGGATGCTCTAGTAAATCTATAAATAAACTTCAGTTAGTTCAGAATGCAGCTGCCCGAGTGCTAACTCGAACTAGAAAATTGATCATTACTGTTCTATCATCACTACACTGGTTACCAGTCAAATTCCGCATGATTACAAAATACTTCTTTTAACTTATAAAAGCTCTACATGGCCTGGCCCCACATTATCTGAGTGAACTCTTAGAGTTTTACAATCCAACTCGTCTACTTCGTTCGCAGGGTGCAGGACTTCTTTTAGTTCCTAGAATTAAAAAAGTCACAGCCGGGGGAAAGGCTTTCTCATACATGGCCCCCCAACTATGGAATAAACTTCCCACTTTCGTTCGAGATTCAGACACTCTCCAAAGTTTTAAGTCTAGGCTAAAGACATACCTATTTACACAGGCTTTTGACTAGATTTAGACCAGGATGCATGGCTGGGTCACTGGGGCCGGAGTCTGGAGTCATGTCTGGCCTGCCTGTCTTGTCCGCTAGCTGGGAGTGTTGATTGGGCGGTCTCGCTTAAACCTGGGCTTCGGTCCTCGTGATCTTGACTCGTGCATCCTTGCCTTAGAATAAGGGCAGAGCTGGGGGTTCATAGTCAAAGAGTCTTATGGTGATCAGAGACGTTGGGTTGCTGCCTTCTGCCTCCCGTGGGGTTGCCAATGTCTCATGTGATCCCTCTTGGCTGTGTTCCTACCAGTTTCTCCTCTTTCTAGCTATGCTGCTATAGCTAATGCTGCCGGGGTCTCATGCTACACTTGGCATCAGTGGATTGACATGGCATCAGTGATTGTTAATAGACACTGTGCTCTTAATCAATAACTAATTACATTTTCTGTTTTCTCTCCGAGCTGTGTTCCGGCAGTTCCAGCCCCACACATGATGTTCATCTGCTGGAGCTCCACTCAAAGCTGCTTCCGTCATCAGCTCCAGCCCCATCATACCCGGCCACTTAATGTCGATGTGCATACTTCACATTTTATTTTAACTTTGACTCCATGACTTTGGTTTCGCTCTTAGATTTATCATCTACGCCGCCCAAGGAGGTTGGGTCCCTTTTTGAGTCTTGGTCCTCCCAAGGTTTCTTTCTAGAACTAGGGAGTTTTTCCTTGCCACTGTCTCCCTAGGCTTGCTCAATTTGGGATTGGACGTAGTTATTAGGAGATAATCTAAACTTGTAAAGTTGCTTTGAGACAATGCTCCATTGTAAAAAGCGCTATATAAATAAATCTGACTTGACTTGACTTGACACACAAGTCCTAAAAGTAGATACAGAGAACCCAGTTAAACAAATCAGACAAAATATTATACTTGGTCATTTATTTATTGAGGAAAATGATCCAAAATTACATATTAGTAAGTGACAAAAGTATGTGAACCTCTAGGATTAGCAGTTAATTCCACCTGCTTGGAATTTGCATGTTCTCCTTGTGTCTGTGTGGGTTTTCTCTGGGTACTCCAGTTTCCTCCCACATTCCAAAGACATGTTTGGTCAGTTGTTTTCTCTAACATCACCAAGTGTGAGTGAATGTGCGCATGTGCCTTGTGATGGACTGACGCCCTGTCTAGGCTTGGTTACCACATTGTATACAGCTGGTTAGGCCCCAGTATGAAATTCTGTGCATGAATGAAGAAATGAGCAACATTAATGTAGTTACCTTACAGTACAGTACTTGTACAATTTAGTAACTACAAGGTATGTTGTATAGTATTTGTACACCAGAGGGCAGTCAAATTCCATTTTGCACTCGTTATTTTAAATCCTTCTCAAGCAAATGGTTTGGAAGACATAACTTTATGGCATTACACAATTCCATTATATCTAAGACGAATTACAGTGCTTCAGAACACATCTTTTATATTTGGTGATGAAATGTACTGTATGTCTGGGGCGATTCAGAGGAAGGATTAGAGCTTTAGGGGTGCTGAGCAGCCAATGAAAAACCCACCTCAACCTGAAAAAGTCGTCCTGTCCGCTTTGCAGAAAAACAGCCCCAAAGCACCCCCATGCTTCACAGTAGGTATATTGTTTTTCTTTCTCCAAACACGATGAGTTGAGTTTTTCCCAAGAAGTTCTATTTTGGTTTCATCTGACCACATGATATTCTCCCAACCCATTTCTGAGCCAAAACATGATGTTTCCACCCCCATGCTTCACAGTAGGTATGGTGTTCTTGGGATGCAACTCAGCATCCTTTTTCCTCCAGTTGAGTTATTCCCAAAAAGTTCTATTTTGGTTTCATCTGACCACATGATATTCTCCCAATCCTCTTCTGGATCATCCGTATGCCCTCTGGCAAACTTCAGATGGGCCTGCACATGTACTGGCTTAAGCAGGGGGACACGCCTGGCACTGCAGGATCTCTCTTGGCATAGTGTGTTACTGATGGTAGCCATTGTTACTTTGGTCCCAGCTCTGTGCAGGTCATTCAGCAGGTCCCTCCATGTAGTTCTGGGATTTTTGCTCACCATTCTCATGATCATTTTAACCACACGGGATGAGATCTTGCGTGGAGCCCCAGATCGAAGGAGATTATCAATGGTCTTGTATGTCTTCCATTGCTCCCACAGTTTATTTATTCACACCAACCTGCTTGCCTATTGTAGATTCACTCTTCTCAGCCTGCTTTAAGTCTACAATTTTCTTCCAGTTGTCCTTCGACAGCTCCTTGGTCTTGGCCATGGTTGACTTTGAAGTCTGACTGTTTGAGGCTGTGGACAGGTGTCTTTTATACAGATGACGAGGTCAAACAGGTGTCATTAATACATGTAATGAGTGGAGGACAGAAAAGCTTACTAAAGAAGATGTTACAGGTCTGAGAGAGCCAGACATATTGCTTGTTTGTGGGTGATCAAATACTTATTTTCCACCATGATTTACAATTAAATTCTTTAAAATCCTACAGTGTGCTTTCCTGGATTTATTTTCTCATTTTGTCTCTCATAGTTTAAGTGTACCTATGATGAAAATTACAGACCTCTCTCAACTTTCTAAGTAGCAGAACAGTCAGTGGCTGACTAAATATTTTTTTGCCCCACTCTATATATGTACATGCCTGGAAAAGATTTGATCTTGAAGGCAGCATACGTTGCCTTCAGCATGTACTTTTTTGCATTAATGCAGCAATCACAAAAGTGTGAATGACCTTTGCCAAGGGCACTGACACAGCCCCATATCGTGCCAGAGATTGGCTTTTGGATTTGTTGCTGCTAATAGTCTTGGTGGTTCTTTTTGAATTTGGTCTGGAGCACATGGCATGCATTTCTTCCAAAAAATATCTGGAATATTGATTCCTCTGACCACAATACACTTTGTCACTGTGTTGTAGTCCATCCCAAATGTCTCCAAGCCCAGACAAGCCAATGCCGATTCACAGTTAACTTAAGACTTCTTTTTAGCACAGTAATGTTTTAAGTTTCATTTGTGAATGTAACTCTGTATTGTAGTGTTTGTTAAAGGTTTGATGAGTAATCATTTGCCCATGTGGATCAGCTGTTGATGAAAGATGGTTCTTGATGCAGTGCTGTCTAAGGGATCGGAGATCAAGGGTGTTCTAATAGTATCTCTACATTACCACATACATCATATAACCAAAACATGTGTATTAGTATTAGTAATGCCACTACCTCCAAAACATAGTTATTAGTATAACCATGTTTGCCCCATACATTTGCGGTTACTACAGCCTTTGTAAGTTTCCTGGATTTGAATTTCTCACAAGTGCCTTTGTTTTGTCTTTGAGTCTTGTTATTCTCTGTTGGCATTTTCCCTGAAGTGCCTAATGTCAAGTCAAATTTATTTATAAAGCGCTTTTTACGACACAGCATTGTCTCAAAGCAGCTTTACAAATATATTGGCTCAAAGTCCTAATTGAGCAAGCCTGAGTTGACAGTGGAAAGGAAAAACTCCCCAAGCGTTACAGGGAAGAAACCTTGGGAGGACCAAGACTCAAATAGGGACCCAAATCTCCTTGGCGAGGCTAGATGTTAAATGTAAGAATTAAAGAATATATGTGAAGAAAAACATAAAATTAGAATAGAATAATATATAGGATTATATTACTAAGATTAAATATAATAAAAAAAAATAGATAATAAAAAACTATACCATATATAGTAAGAAATGAGTGAGTTGATCAGGTCAGGTCAGATTTATTTATATAGCACTTTTTACAATGGAGCATTGTCTCAAAGCAACTTTACAATTTTAGATTACCTCCTAATATCTGCGTCCAATCCCATATTTAGCAAGCCTAGGGCGACAGTGGCAAGGAAAAACTCCCTAAGTGTTATGAGGAAGAAACCTTGGGAGGACCAAGACTTAAACAGGGATCTAATCTCCTTGGGCGGCGTAGATGATAAATCTAAGAATGAAGTTGGGACAAAAAGAAAACTCACTGTAGGTTTTTGTGTCCTGGAAGTTATTATCCTCTGATGGGAACTGAGTAATGGTATGAGGACTGGAACAGAGAGAGTCACCACAGGATTGCAGTACGTTCAGCAGATGAGTAGGAAAGGCAGTGTTGTCAACTGCAGCACTGAATCTAAGGTTTTCATCCTCAGGTTGATGGAGGCATTGAGACAGTGTTGTCTTTGCAGCAGTGAAGCCATAGGCTACATCCTCAGGACACAAAACCCAGATCAGGGTTTTGCGTCCGCGCCATCTCGGAAATAGAGAATGTGTTAAAAGCGTGATACGAAGTAAACATTCATATTAAAACGTCAACAATGCAAATACCCCTCAAATACTCAAATAGAGCCAGGTCATGTAGTGCTTCATAGGTTGGTAGTAAGATTTTATAATCAGTATGAAATTTAATTGGCAGCCAGTGCAAAGATAATAGAACGGGACTAATATGGTCAAAATTCCTGGTTCTAGTAAGTACTCGTGCTTCTGCATTTTGGACCAACAAGAGCTTGTTAAAGGATCTACCAGAGCAACCAGAACCTCCGTAGCTTGTGCCGAAAGGGTTCCACCTCACACTCACCACAGCGCTTTGAAGCTCTGTTAGTGCCTATTTGTTTCCTTGAACCACACCTCAGGCAAAAACCTCTCACCCTCCTACTTATCCCTGCAGTCTGGCTCCCATGTGCTGTCATCCTGCCCATAATGTCCTCTTTTTTGGAAACCAACGTATGATTTTAAGAATATTATTGTAATATTTAAAATATGGTATAGTAACGTTTAGTATAGCATCGTGTAGTAGAGCATAGTGAATAAATGCTGAGTTATACAATAGTGTTGCACCAGGGGGCAGTGAAATTTCATTTTGTATTCAGTATTTCAAAGCGCTTCAGTTAAAAGGGCTTGGGCTAAATTCCATTATTATTTTCGAGTCCAAATATACAATTTACTATTACATTAGAGTGAAATTACAACTTGTCAGTTTAAAAAAAATATTACAATTGTTGTTATACTTATCAAAAAAGGATTTCATCATTCCTTATCGATCACTAAGCAGTTCCACATGCATGGAATTTCTCTGTAATGCTATGTGCTGCTTGTGTAGGCAAAACAGCCATGCCCAAACCAAGTTCTAATGCTGCCTGCTCAGATATCCCCACTAGTTAGAGTTTTGAAAGCATCGTACTTGTATCCTCCTATGTGCCCTATGGGTCCTACAGTATAATCCTATGTGCTAACTCTTTGTAGTCACTCTGGAAATGACTTCAAAAAGCATTTACTCATCAATTACAGATCCTTACTCAAAGCTGTTGTTAGTCAACACAGACATTTACAATACAGTTGTGCTGGTAGAGGGGATCAGACACAGCTGGAGTTTTTAAACACCTCAGTGTCACTGTACTGAAAATAGTAAACCTACCAAATATGTTCAGCCACCAGCATCCTGTAGGCAGGATTCTGTAGGCAGCATCCTGTGAGCACTGATTAAGGATTAGAGGATGACTAACACAAACTGTGCAATAACATATGAGTTCATGTCTCTGACTTCTTCCATTCAGGCTATTATCTACAAGATGGAGCAATATGATAGATGTGTCTAATAGAGTGCACATTGAGTGAACACAGTGTTTCACTCAAAACACACACAGCTGGAGTGCTGAGAATGATCTTCAGTGGTGCTTGAAAGTTTGTGCCCCCATTAAAATTTTCTATATTTCTGCATAAATATAACCTAAAACATCATCAGATCTTCACACAAGTCCTAAAAGTAGATAAAGAGAACCCAGTTAAACAAATGAGACAAAAATATTATACTTGGTCATTTATTTATTGAGGAAAATGATCCAATATTATGCAAAATAATACACACCAGCTTGAAGGAATTTTAGCTCATTCCTCTGTACAGAACAACTTTCCTTTCTTCTTTCAGAACTTTCCTTTCCTTTTATCCTTTCTGCAAAAATAATGCTTTTATTTTAAAGAAAAAGTTCTATTTTGGTCTCATCCGTCCACAAAACATTCATACAATAGCCTTCTGGATTGTCCACGTGATCTTTAGCAATGTTCTTTATGGAGAGCAGTGGCTTTCTCCTTGCAACCCTGCCATTCATACCATTGTTGTTCAGTGTTCTTCTGATGGTGGACTCATGAATATTAACATTAGCCAATGTGAGAAAGGCCTTGAGTTGCTTAGAAGTTACCCTGGGGCATCAACAACTTTCTTTTCTGAGGAAATCTCCTTTGTTCGTGTCATGATACACTTCCACAAACAAGTTGTGAAGAGCAGACTTTGACAGATCTCTGTTCTTTAAATAAAACATGGTGCCCACTCACACCTGATTGTCATCCCATTGATGAAAACACCTGACTCTAATTTCACTTTCAAATTAACTGCTAGTCCTAGAGGTTCACATATTTTTGCCACTCAGTAATATGTAATATTGAATCATTTTCCTCAATAAATAAATGACGAAGTATAACATTTTTGTCTCATTTGTTTACCGGGGTTCTCTTTATCTACTTTTAGGACTTGTGTGAAAATCTGATGATGTTTTAGGTCATATTTATGCAGAACTAAAGAAAATACTAAAGGGTTCACAAACTTTCAAGCATGACTGTACCACCAAAATAGTACCTGATCTGTGGTGGTCCTGTGGGGTCCTGACCATCAGAGAACAGAGAAAAGGGGACTAACAAAGCATGTAGCGAAAGATGAACTACAGCCTGTAACTGTAGAACAATAAAGTGCTTCTTTATTATATGGAACTGATCAAATGGACACTGAGTGTAGAAACAAAGAGGTGTACCCAATAAGAATGTGGCTTTACATCCTTTGGATTGGTGTGACTTAGGACTGCATTTGCGTATTATATAATACTACTTCAACTGCAAAGAATAACAGCTCCATTCCTGGGCAGAAAAAAGATGCAAATCTATTGAGTTTTTTTGTCTCAACAACAAATAATTGGTCAAAAAATTAGCACAATTAATGAAATGCACCATTTGTTCATCACTTCATTCTGTAACACATATACACCAAACAGGAGACGGGGGCGGACATAAGTGCACAGTGTGTTTATTTACAGTGGATAAGGTGTGATACAGATAACAGAATAAACAGACAGTCTGGATACAAAACACAAAGATACGATGTAAGCATATATTAACACAAACGGGGAAGCTAAACATAATAGATGCTAACAATGCTAACACACATGGGGAGGCTGAACATAGAGAGATCAAACAAACCAAATGCAACAAGAAATAGAAAACAGTCACAAAGAATAGAGACAAGACCACGGTAAACAGACAAAGGCACAGACACTAACCAGAAGGGGGCAGGAGCACATGAGAGCCAAGATACACCATGGGGAGTAAAAATGCAAGCCAAAGAGGTGCACAGGAAGTGAGGTATTTATAGGAAAAGGGCAGCAGGTGGAAACAGCCCCACCTGCTGTTGAAAAAGAGATAGAAATGGTTAAAGCAGGGAGATCATAACACATTCTGCATTATTGCAGTGAACTGCTGGGGAAAAAGCTGGAAAAAGAGGAATTCACTTACATAGTTTCTGTACATAAAAAATATAAAACCATGAAAATATTTAAATGTTTGATATAAAACTCAAACTAACCAATGGCTGGGTGTTCAAAATCTTCCAAAATATCTATAATATACTGTATTTTATTAAAAGATTGGACTTTAGTTGGTAATCTGCCACAGTCTATCAGGCTCCAATTTTGGTATCCCATTAAACAGGTTTTGGCCTGTTTAATGTGCTACCAAATATTCTCTGTTGAACCATATGAAGTGGTGGACGAACAAAGATCACTCCAAGAGCAAGGCGTGTAATAGTTGGCGAGGTCACAAAGTACCCCAGGGTAACTTCTAAACAACTGAAGGCCTCTCTCACATTGGCTAATGTTAATGTTCATGAGTCCACCATCAGAAGAACACTGAACAAGAATGGTGTGCATGGCAGGGTTGCAAGGAGAAGCCAGTGCTCTCAAAAAGAAAATTGCTGCTCGTCTGCAGTTTGCTAAAGATCACATGGACAAGCCAGAAGGCTATTGGAAGAATGTTTTGTGGATGGATGAGACCAAAACAGAACTTTTTGGTGTAAAGAAACGCATTATGTTTGGAGAAAGGAAAACCCTGCACTCCAGCATAAGAACCTTATCCCATCTGTGAAACATGGTAGTGGTAGTATCATGGTTTGGGCATTTTTTTGCTGCATCTGGGCCAGGACGGCTTGCCATCATTGATGGAGCAATGAATTCTGAATGATATCAGAGAATTCTAAAGGAAAATGCCAGGACATCTGTCCATGAACTGAATCTCTAGAGAAGGTGGGTCATGCAGCAAAACAATGACCCTAAGCACAGACAAAGACCCTAAGCAGTCGTTCTTACAAGAATAGTTAAAGAAGAATAAAGTTAATGTTTTTGAATGGCCAAGTCAAAGTCCTGACCTTAAACCAATTGAAATGTTGTGGAAGGACCTGAAGCAAGAAGTTAATTAATGTGAGGAAACCCACCAACATCCCAGAGATGAAGCTGTTCTGTACGGAGGAATGTGCTAAAATTCCTCCAAGCCGGTGTGCAGGACTGATCAATAGTTACAGGAAACGTTTAGTTGCAGTTATTGCTGCACAGGGGGGGTCACACCAGATACTGAAAGCAAAGGTTCATATACTTTTGCCACTCACTAATATGTAATATAGGATAATTTTTCCTCAATAAATAAATGACCAAGTATAATATTTTTTGTCTCATTTGTTTAACTGGGTTCTCTTTATCTACTTTTAGGACTTGTGTGAAAATCTGATGTTGTTTTTGGTCATATTTATGCAGAAATATAGAAAATTCTAAAGGGTTCACAAACTTTCAAGCACCACTGTACTTCCAGAAATTCTGTCAATAATGTAGTCCTTACTAAACTTGTCATGCAAAAGGTAAACATTTGTTACCCAAAACACCACAAACAAACTCCAAGTTTATACAAAAATATAATATTTTATTCAAAACTACAAAAGAGTTAAAAACATGTAACTTTTTGGTCAAATTTCTCCATAAAATAATACACAAGCTGTAACAAGAACAGCTATGTCAGCGAAAAACAAGCTCTCGTTACACACGATAAAGCAGACAAATAAGAACATCTTAAATTTAAATTAACTTAACCTGTACAAAGTTATGTACATTATTTACAGCATTCAAAAAATAACTTTAAAAAAAAAGAATGAAGCTGCAATCGTCCAGTCATATTTTGACCTAAGTACCAACTCTCTCAGAGTCAGTTAGTCGAAGTTTGACACTCAGTGCTGCAGGAGCCACCTTCTGCTGGTCTTAATAACTTGAAAGAGCTTGAATAGAGCTCCGTTAACTACACACAAGAACACATTCATTCCTCTCACTCTCTCTCTCATTCGGGTAAGGCATTCCGACTACCATTCTGAGGATTAATATCCACTGCCCTCCTCACCTTTCACTACTTTTTGGCCCTCCAACCAATGTTTACAAGAGGGGTCTATCTGAGTTGGGCCAATCAGTGACAAGGGGGTTGTCACTGAGTCTATAGTGCATTTTTATTCTAAAATTTCCATGATAGAATTGTCAATAAGTATCATTGTAACCACTTTGGGATCTAAGAGGCCCTGATATCCGTCATAACACACTGGGGATACACAAATACAAAACACAAATATGCATACAAAGTTGTGAAAAAAATAAAAAGTCAAACGAGTACAGTTCTGCAATATGAGATGGATATCTGTCAGTTCAAGTGGATGGAATTTCTTTAGACTCTGCCTCTTATGCCATGTCACCATGCATCTTCTTGTAGTACATGGACTCGAAGATGTCGTTCTCACTAGGGCAGTTGTAGTGGCAGGCGCACGTCTTAATGAACATCATCTGCCTCTTCATGACACCTCCGTCTGGGCACTTGAACTCGACGGGCAGGGTGGTGGTCCTGTGAGGTGTGCAGCAGCGGCCATCTGTGCACACTCCACAGAACTTGGGTCGGTAAGCCTTAGTGGTGGTGCAGCCCGACACCTCAAATTTCATGGGCTTGGAGACTCTGGGAGTGCGGATGCATTTCTTTCCTTTCTGAAAAGGGAAAAATAGAGTAGGTTTTACTCATTGTGTAGATATGTTTATTTGTTGGGAAAATCAAGCAAGATGGCTTGGGTCAAACTGACATCTATTGTATGTAGTGAACAAATCATGTGCAAATTTTCTACCATGTGTAAGGTTATTATGTGAGCTTAACTGATCACTGCTTACCTTGATTTTTTCCTCCAGGTGGGATTCGCAGGGGCGAACCATGCAGAGGCGTGATTGCTTCTCCAAACGGCATTCGCGGTTGTCATTGGTCACACGAGTTGAGATGCCAAGGCCGCATGTTTTTGAGCATGCACTCCATTCGGTGGTCTGAACCAGGCAGTTTTCACGCATGAGGGAAAGATCTGGGCCATAGGTCTCTTCTTCTCTGTAAGCTAGAGCCAAGAAATCCAAAGCCTCAGTCAAAACTTGTCCAGTGACATCATCAATATATGTCCTCTCAAGCCTTATTGATTCTTAATGGTGCAGCCTTTGACATGCAAATTGTATACTGGTTTGGTACTTGAAACCCATGCATAGTATATTAGGTGAAAAATGAATTGGCTTTTTACCTGGTAGAGCAGGGCCCACAAATGTGTTGCTGGATGGTGTGTCACAGATCCACTCCTCACAGCACTTCCCTGGGACCTTGACCCTGCGTGGCATTGGACAATCCTCGCTGGGCAGACGAACATCCATGCCACAAAGAGGTACACAGCCCACTGAACCATCCAGGCATGTGCACTGATACTTGCAGCTGCTCTGGAATGATTCGCCACTGTGGTACACGTTCCCTCCAAACACACAGGGGGCACCTTCTCGAGCTGTTGGATGAAACAGAAAAGGAGAGAATTAGTTAAGGAGTTAAGGAAGAATTATTTTTTTATGAAATCCCCTTTCACAATCTTTTCAGTGGATAAAATTCAGTGAATGATTTAAACTGTATTTACCAGTGCAGACTCCAATGCGTCTGTTGGTTGGAGAGCCGTAGTCACAGTAGAGTCCTTTGTGAGGGTCACACACATCTCTGTCAGTGCACAGCTCTCCCAGCTGTTTAGCACACACACGGCAGCACCCGCAGGCATCCAGGACCAGGCTGACACCGGGAGGGCATTGAGGAGGTATGTCAGGGCACTGGCACTGGCCAGGACACTCCTGAGCTGCCACCTGAGATTTAAGAGATGAAATGTCATTATGCTACCCTTCATAGCAAGCTTCATACTTAAACCTAAATATTTTACTCATTTAAAGGCTACCTAGACAGCAGTAACCATCAACCTGGATAAGTTTTAAAAAGCTCTGTATGTGCAATTTAGATTTTTACAGATAGAATATCAGTACTCTTGAAACTTACCCAGGTGAAGAAAGTGAAACAGAGTGCAAAAGTCAGGCTTATTCCGGAAAACATTTTGCGTTTTCTATCGTTCTGTTTCAAAAAAGGCTTAAAAATCTTGCGGGGTCTTCCTCAGTCTCTGCAGTCTGTTATATACTCTTCTGTCAAATCGTCCGATTCAGGTGATCTTGCTGGGGCTAGACTGCTCCGTCAAGACAGAGTGTTGTTTCTGGTGCTTCTTAGTCTGCTTAGCCCTCGTCACTTCTCTCAGCTGAAAGCCAAAGTCGTTCTGAGTCTGAAGCAGAGACAGGGGCTGCCTTTATACCCGCTTGCCTGTGGTGGGCCGCCTCTGGTAGAATGGAGCTCTGGATAAACATGGACATTCCTGGCATTCTTTCCTTGTTTCCTGTCCTCCCCCTCCTCCTCTCCTCCTCCCCTCCACTCCTCCTCACCCTCTAAGACTCGCACCCCCTGCCATCCCACATTCCAGCTGTCTGAGATCGAAAGGGAGCTGTCACATAGTAAAATAAAAAGTGCAGCCTTGGCACTAGCCTGCCCTCTCTGTAAATGTCTGACACTTTTTTTAGGAGCAGAGGTTTGTCAAATGGACTGTCAGCTATGTGTTTTTACTGTATGACAATGTCAAACGTGCTTTGGACTTTGGATGCTTGATTGTGGAGAGATTGCATAATGACTGAGTGTTTTTTCAGCAAGACTATTTTGATTGGCCAAGAGATTTAGTTCTCTGTCATAGTGGAAACAGGATTTAATGATGTAACAGTTTACAGACAACTACAGAAGCAGAACATACAGACTCCATATATACTCTTTCATTGATTAATTTTCATACCCGCTTAATTCAGTTCAGGGCTGGGGGAGAAATGGGGCATAAGCAGTAGCACAGGGCACAAGGCAGGACCCAATGCCAGATTGGGTGCCAGTCCATCTCAGGGCACATAAATACACACACACAGGGATTCATGTCTTTTGAATGTGGGAGGATGCCAAAGGGACGAACATGGGGAGAACATGCAAACTCCAACACAGGTGGAGTCCGAACTGGGAATCAAATGTGAAGTGACAGTGCTAACCACTTGCCCCACAGTGCCACATATTTGCTTAAATCTACAAAAATATATTTTACCCAAATTCAGAATGTACCATCATGGTCATAGAAATGAAGCATTGAAACTCTTGCTTTAGCTGGATGTTCTGTCTATGATTTTTACTGTTCCTGTAATCACTACATATATTTTTTACAGTTTAGTCTGTGTGCCACATAGCACAGGTGTGTGGCTAAATCCAGACGCTATGAGAGAGACAGAGCTGCAGGAAAGTGGCTAGACTTCTCAGTTTGTGTATTTTGAAAAAAAAAGTACCCCAGACCCGCTCCGCTTAGGAAAGGGAGCGCTGGCCCTTGCACGGAGGCCAATCGGAAATGAAAAGCTCCGAATGAGAGCTGGAGGAATGCTCTGGCCATGCCAGCAGACATGCTTTTCCTACACGCACACCGCCTTGGAGGAAGCCTTGCCTTATAAGGGAATCTTCACTCCAGGCCCTCTGTCTTTTGCACTTTCTCTCTAACTCTCACTTTTTCCCTCTCCTCCCTTGTTCTCTTTCTGCGGTCTGGCCAACAGAGTACAGTAGGAGCTCCATCTGGAAACGGCCTTGCTGAATGATAATGTACCCTGTCTGTCAACAACCTCTCATTCCTGTTGAGCTCAAGACTGCCAGTTCTTGCGTACAAACAAACACACACACATGCACACACACTTTGGTTGGTTACAGTATACCAGGACACATCATGCTGCCCATGTGTGACCCAACAACCTGCCAATCATTAACAATGTGCTGTGACTCTTTGGCATGATAACACCTTCCTTTGTGTGTGGCATGCCTCAGGTACATTAGCATCATCTTTTGGAATTGCGATTTGAAGCTAAAGTCCATAGTGCCTGCAGGAATAAATATGTTCAACCCTGTTGAACATTAATATGCTTACACTTTAATCTGTTCTCTCTGTGGGGGTAAAATTTGAACAAAACTTTAAAAGGTCTTAATTAGTCTTGAATCAGCATTCTATGGCTTGAAACAGCAGCACCCCCATGCTGAGTCTGGTTAAACACTGATTGTTGTGGAGACGGCTATACTCGTCTTAAAACATATTGGAGGGAAGATTTAAAACTAGTGACCGTGACGAGCTGCTTCTAAAACAGGTAACAGCGGAAGAGGCTGCAACAGAACTATTTTTTGGTTGACTGAGACAGCCTACGCTAGTCAGCCATAACAATGGGTCAAATGTCAATCTTTGATGATGTAATGGAAAAGGGTTTCTCTACAGGGAAGATAAAGGCATGTGGATAGCAGGCATGATCATAGTTTCAAGGCATGTGACCATGTTAATACATTTCCCATTCCTTTCCAATGGGAGGGAATATAAGGGAGGCTGGAAGCTTGTTTGGGTCATAATTTCTTGGTGCTTTATTGTTCCCTGAACAAAAATAACCAGACCAAAATACTTTCAGCCTGCCAGAGGGCAATATTTTGCTGCCGTTCGGTTCCAGGATCACAGTCTCGACTTAAGTTCTTCTTTAGCACATGATGGAATGTTCCATCTATAGGTGTTTTGATTGAAAATTAATTGGCAATGAGGAATGTGGACGCACCGTTCAAAATAGTTAATTTAATATTGACTGCTTCTTAACATTTGTCCTACTTATTTGCTCTGATTTTCTCATGGCAATGCAGAGTCAAACAACTGCATATTTTGAAGAAGGATACTTTAAACATATAAGATTTTAACTCAGAAAATGAATTGCAACAAGAAACCAAGAGCTGTCTGGCAGATCCTTTTGTAACAACTCTAAAAATACCTCTGGCCATTATTAATTCCATCTGTGAAAACCTAGACAAATGCATGGGAATACGCAATGAGAAATTATGCAAAAGAGAAACAGGCTCTAGGCCAGCAGAAACAGAGCTTAAAACCATAAAACAGATGCTCTTGGATTTGTGCTTTTAAAAAGTAATGCTAATCTACTTTTACCTACTTAACCCAATCACGCAACTGGTCCCTGATAAATGCTTTTGTATGCATTTCAACGATAAAAACCTACAACAATCATATATTAGGAAATGCTAGATGCATAGAGAAGACAATTAATAATTAACATTAACACTACAAGCTGTAGAATTCTGGATAAGTGGACACCATGCTGTTAATTCTTATGGAACTTAGATTGAAGTCTGGTAAAATATTTGTTCCTTACAAGTAAAAACAATAGCAATGCATTAAAGGGTGAAACAGGTGGTCATATGAAGCATATACTGTATTGTAAATAAGAGTATCAGCACATGACCATATGATCATATATTAATAGTAACAAAGTAACAAACCACCAAGGTGCCTTACAGCCTCACCAAAAATGGTTAAAAAAATTCTTAGTATTTTTAAACATGCAAACATATATTTTCTGTTGTAATGGAGCAAGAGCAATATCCTACAAAAACTTATGCGAGTAGTATCGATCCTGACCATTAAAAGGTTTGGACTTGACTGTTCATCTTGCACAGCTGCATCTTGCACTTCTTCATGCTGACAATTTTTTGACAAGTCTTTTTATTATATTGATTAATGCATTTCAGTAAGACCACCTTGGCTTTATTACATCTGCACACTGTATTCTCTTTATAATCAAATGACTTGACTGAATCTTAGTGGGTGAGAAAGTCTAACCTCCATTATTATATAGCAATCTATCACCAAAACACCAGACACTGTTGAATACCTGTGTTGTTTTCAGGATGTCTGACAGCTAATTGAGGTATGATGCCAAGAGTAAAGCATTATGAGTCTGTCTTCTAGGATTTGTGATTGAGGGACAGAAGTTTTCAATACGTTAATAAGTGCTACAGAAAGGTTCAGTAGATTACAGTCTTAGACATTGTTGGGCAATGTTTAATAGAGCCTTGTGGAACATGTTTCTCCTAATCGGTTTTGATGTTTAAATGGTTAAGGGGAATCTTGCAGCTTGGTTCTGTTATATTTCCCATAAGGACATAAGCTCAATATTCCTTATAGGATTCACTCTAGTTTTTGGATTTTCAAACCTTTTGAGATTCTCATAACCATTTAACAAAACAGTATTTATGGTCAATTTATAGCTAGCATCAATGTAACACTTTCAGTTTAAACTACATTTACAGCATTTAATGACTTATCCAAATTGACTTGAACTGTTTCAATCATATAAGGTACTAAGAAACTGGTACATGAACAGAATCTTGTGGTCAATAGTCCAGTACCTTAACCACTAAGCAAAGAATTCATCACTGGAAATAAGGCACTTTTGACTTTTAGCATTTTAGGTCAATGTCAGTCCAAATGCCTAAGACTAATTATCATATCACTGCATATAAATTATGATACATATTGGTTTTGTATATATTGTTTTGAAATATATTCATCATGCCACTGCTTATTCCTGGAATTGTTGTAGTATGGGGTTGTGGGGTTGGAAGGTGCAGATGGAAGGTGGAAGCAGGTGCCTTCCCTAAGACATGTGTCACAGTGGTCCCTGACTCTGTTGGAATGCACGGATGGGAGTCAAACCCAAATTGCCACTGCATCACCTGAGTGCCTCACACATATTGAGTATCTTGTAAGTCTCTTTATATATTTTTCCATATCACTCTTACATAATGTGGTCCATTACCTACAAATCTTGAATTTGTTCTACCACGACAAAAATATTTTTAAAGTAAAAAAAATGTTTATGGTCAGTGCCATACATAATGATCTGCCTTAGTAGATATTTATCAACATTTTAAAAGCTATACTAACGTTTAAACAAAATCCAAGAATATTAGTCTACCTGATCAAACTATGTTGTGCCTGGATGATAAAAGAAATCAGACAAGTTGAACTATTTTAGATTAAAAAGTCTCATTATCAAAGGCACTACCAGCCATTAAATAAAGACGGGAAAGGGTTTTAACCACCTTTGATCTGCTTCTCCATCTAGAGCCTCTATAATCAGCTGCTGGCTGGCCTCTAAAAGTATGTTCCCTGCTTTGAAACTTCAAACTGACCATCCATTGGCCATTGGTGGTTATGGGCTGCACTTTTGAGGCTATTAAAACAGTCTAACTCGCTCTGACTGAGGTGATTCAAACTCCAGACGGGCTCTGGCCCACCGCCCTGCATCATATGTCTCACAGAAAGCCCACAGCAATCATTTGATCATTTTTAGCAAAGAAAAGGTTCTTGCCCTACAGACAAAAATAGTGAAACTGAGGAATGGGATTCTGGCTGACTTACCAGTACATGAAATGAGAAGACCATAATAGAAAGATGAGGATAGAGGCCTATTCTTGGAGTTGGATCTTGAATTCATAAGTTGAATAAGGAGCATAGTGTTCGACTGTGAATTTGGGACTTTTAAATAGAAGTAGGTACAGTTTTTGGACTTCACAACAGTTATGGTCCTGCTAAGTATGTCTTTACATTAAAAAAAATGTCTATTATACTGAATCCCACATAAATGTTTGGGCATTTTGTCAGTGATTGTTTAGTAATACATTCATTGGCAGAAATGACATCATCCAGATGTATAGAGGAGCAGCTAATGGTCTTTGTATTCTTCCTTCACACTCTTCCTTACAGAAAGTAGAGCTTTAAAATATTCAAGTGGACCATTCCAAGCCCTAAGGTTTTTTATTTCTTGAAGTAGCTCAAATTTGGTTTTGAAATATGTTTTGAATAATTGCCTTCTTGTAATTTCTATTTAACTTTTTTCTTAACTGAATGTGAGACACTGGCTTATAGGATATGTTGATATTTAATAAAACCCATACTTCCCTTTAACCCCACAACCCCAAATAATAATAGAACCACGCTATGCTTAAAAGTTGAAAAGGTCTTTTTTTTTTTTGGCAAGGAGTAGGATATTTGTTAAATCATACCACAACAATTGTCTCCAAAATACCTCTGACTTATCTAATCTTATCTTATCTGCATATTATATATTTTTGGATGAGCTTGGTCATCCGCTACTTCTGAATAAGCCATACCTTAGCAGAGTCCTTAGCAGAGTTTTGCTTTAACCTGTTTAATTCCCTCACTGCTACAGAACTGTAAAGATTTCTGTAAAAAGCATTCAAAATTGCTGTTACTTGTACCACAGTAGACCCTCTATTGAAGAGCCATGGGTGCCTAGCACCCTGTCATCGATTCATGGTCTGTCCCTCCTCGGTCCACTGTAGGTATGTACTTACCACTGCTGACTGTGATCTCCCCACAGGCCCTTCTGTTTCAGAACTGCACTGTCCCAGTCCTTCGGTCATAACAGTTTGGCCCTTGACAAAGTTACTTAGGTATTTACGTGTATTTCTCCCATATCCAACATGTTAGCTACAAGAACTGACTTATTGTCTAGTATATCCCAAACTTTGAAATGATCATTTGTAATGAGATAATCGATGTTCTTCATTATTCATTTTTTATCAGATAATGGTCATAATATTTAGGCCCATCATTTTAATGCATACCTGGCTACACTGCACTGTTCTCAGTATTCCTGGTCATTTAACCACTTCCAAACAAGAAACTATAAGTCCAAGAGACAGTCTACTATAAGTGTAGACTGTCTCTGTGCTGAATTTACTGTTCTACCAGACAACGCCAAGGTATGCGCGCTCTGCCCCTTACCAAGCAGCTACTAGAACATTCCATTGATGTGACTTGATGTTTTCAAATCTCCCAGAGAGATCTGCTGTTTGCACTAGCTTAGCCAAACCTCATGCAAATAGGTTGGTTTTGTTCATAAAGCTTGCTATGCACCATCTGAAGGTCAGTGTGTTTGGAAAGGCATAGAGGATGAAAAAGGGCACCACAGACTAAGGTAGATGGTGCTTGCAATAAGCTAGACACTGAACTTAATGAGCTTGATCCATGCATTTTCATGGAATGTATATCCAAAGAAGGACTCTTTTTTGCCTATGAGTAGAGAAATACTATGATGTATTAATACAAGTAAATATTGTTAGATACTATGTGTTGAACTAACATTTACTTTGCATAAAAGCTCCCTATAGCATGTAATAGTCTTTTATAGATTTGATAGATTCTATTTATACTGTACATATATTATTGTGAAAAATTACAATATTAGTAACATTTACACTTACTCATTTGGAAGATACTCTTATCCAGCAAAACATGCACACAGAAATGAATGCCTCTCAAAAACTAACAAGTAGGTTTTCAGTTTGACTCTAAGGCCTCATGTAATAAGCAATACTAAGAACTTGATTATAAATTGGCAAAAGGTGAAAAGGTGAGTCTTCAGACTTCTGGAAGAGAGACACGGGGCCAATCTGGTGTGGAAGACTCATTCAACCAGTGAGGTGCCAGGATGGAGGAACAGCAAGTTCTGGCATTACAGGCATTGCTCAATCTCAGAGAAAGATGTACAAGGTGTTCTGAAGCTGAAGACCTCATTGGCATGCAGGTGTGCCATCTTTAAATCGCAGACATTTTGATTGGACCATATAAAACTCAACAGTTAACTAAACATAAACATGATAGATGGAACAAATGTATTGCATGCCATTTTCCACTTCAGTCATCAACTGTTATGTAATTGTTCATTGAGATTTTTATACAGTGCATTCCTCCAAGGGCTCAGAGAGATGCATTTGGAAGTCTGTGGTGGTAGCCATGAAAAGCTCTGATTCATTTCAGCACCATGGCATGAAGTCACTGAGCCAACACAAGCACGATGCAGGAATGCCCCCAAAAACAGGGCACAGAAAGAAATGTATAACTCAATAACAACCCCATCCACAACCCCCCCCCCCCCCCCCCCAAAAAAAAAAAACATCCCAGGTGACCAAGCTCACACAGCCAACACCGTATAACCATCAGCAGTTTGGGGAGTTGGGAGAGTAAAACTCAAAAGCCTCAAACTGTGATACTGGCTGTGTTTACATACAAGATATTCATTGTGATTTTAGGTGGTTTCATTGCAGTTTATATTCAGGTTAAACTTAGGTGTCAAAAATTCTCCACTTACATGCTTTTTACCTCCAGTTTGAAGTTGTATGGATGTGAGGAGTGACATTTACTGTAAAGTTACAATAATAATAACTCTCACCATAGGTAATAACAAGTGCTCTTGTTTAGCACAACACAAGCATTAGTGTTATCATCCTGAGATAACAATTTCCATCCCAAATGATGCATCCAAGACAGACTCCCATGGCATCCAAGAAATCTCTTTGTTTAGCAGCAGTCTGACATATCGAGATTTGGCTGTTAGTAGGATTATTAATGTATATTTATCTGCAGCTATCCAAAGCTATTTAGACACACCAACAAAGCCATATCAAGTGATAACTAGTCAGAGTCTGGCATTTATTTCACTCATACATATTCAAAAGTTGTTGAGCTTTTCCAGATAATGTGTGAACTGTAGTAAAGATGCTGTGAGTCAGTACCCTACTATAGTAAAGGTGTTCAGCACTGAGACGTCTGCCTACACTGTGAGGAATCTGTCACTCCTGAATCAGTGTCTGGCCACACTTCCTGTTCACTTCACCTCCCTTCCCAAACAACGGTACCCTATTCTGTAGTTGGATATACAAACCTACTGTACCGTCATACAACATTCACCGTGCAAATGACGTAAAACTAATACCAGTGTCTTGCTAGGCAAACAGTTCCACTACATAAGGCTACACAAACAACACAAGGGAATTAGAACATGGAATATTTCACTGCAGAAATAGAACTGTAGCATATTGTGGTCAGGCTCATCAGACAAATACATAATCATGTTCAATGGCTTTCAACTACGAAGCAAGAAATGTTCTCAGATCTGTACTGACCATAAACCAGTTTGTTTCTGTGATTAGCTAACTGACCTAAAATTGTATCAGTTTTGAAGCATTGCCTAATACAGTGGTGCTTGGAAGTTTGTGAACCCTTTACAATTTTCTATATTTCTGCAAAAATATGACATAAAACATCAACATATTTTCACACAAGTCCTAAAAGTAGATAAAGAGAACCCAGTTAAACAAATGAGACAAAAATATTGTACATGGTCATTTATTTAATGAGGAAACTGATCCAATATTTCATATGAGAGTGGCAAAAGTATGTGAACCTCTAGGATTAGCAGTTAATTTGAAGGTGAAATTAGAGTCAGGTGTTTTCAATAAATGGGATGACAATCAGATGTGAGTGGGCACCCTGTTTTAAAGAACAGGGATCTATCAAAGTGTGCTCTTCACAACACATGTTTGTGGAAGTGTATCATGGCACAAACAAAGGAGATTTATGAGGACCTCAAAAAAAGAGTTGTTGATGTTCATTAGGCTGGAAAAGGTTACAAAACCATCTCTAAAGAGTTTGGACTCCACCAATCCACAGTCAGACAGATTGTGTAGAAATGGAGGAAATTCAAGACCATTGTTACCCTCCCCAGCAGTGGTCGACCAACAAAGATCACTCCAAGAGCAAGGCATGTAATAGTTGGCGAGGTCACAAAGAACCCCAGAGTAACTTCTAAGCAACTGAAGGCCTCTCTTACATTGGCTAATGTTAATGTTCATGAGTCGACGATCAGAAGAACACTGAACAACAATGGTGTGCATAGCAGGGTTGCAAGGAGAAAGCCACTGCTCTCCACAAAGAACATTGCTGCTCGTCTGCAGTTTGCTAAAGGTCATGTAGCCAGAAGGCTAAAGGAAGAATGTTTTGTGGACAGATGAGACCAAAAAAGAACCTTTTGGTTTAAAAGATAAGCGTTGTGTTTGGAGAAAGGAACACACTGCATTCCAGCATAAGAACCTTATCCCATCTGTGAAACATGGTGGTGGTAGTATCATGGTTTGGGCCTGATTTGCTTCATCTGGGCAAGGACGGCTTGCCATCATTGATGGAACAATGAATTCTGAATTATACCACAGAATTCTAAAGGAAAATGTCAGGACATCTGTCCATGAACTGAATCTCAAGAGAAGGTGGGTCATGCAGCAAGACAACAACCCTAAGCACACAAGTCGTTCTACCAAAGAATGGTTAAAGAAGAATAAAGGTTTTGAAATGGCCAACTCAAAGTCTTGACCTTACTGCAATCAAAATGTTGTGGAAGGGCCTGAAGCAAGCAGTTAATGTGAGAAAACCAACTAACATCCCAGAGTTGAAGCTGTTCTGTATGGAGGAATGGGATAAAATTCCTCCAAGCCAGTGTGCAGGACTGATCAACAGTTACAGGAAATGATTAGTTGCAGTTATTGCTGCACAGTTGGGTCACACCAGATACTGAAAGCAAAGGTTCACATACTTTTTGCCACTCACTAATATGTTATATTGGATCGTTTTCCTCAATAAATAAATGACCAAGTATAATATCTTTGTCTCATTTGTTTAACTCGGTTCTCTTTATCTACTTTTAGAACTTGTGTTAAAATCCGATGATATTTTAGGTCATATTTTGCAGAAAATAGACAATTATAAAGTGTTCACAAACATTCAAGCACCACTGTATAACACAGGACTGTATGTATTCCAGTTGACTAAATTAAAAATACATCTGTAATTCAATCAGTTTCTCTGTGTAATATTACATCAAAACATAACAAATGTGTCAGAAACATGACAATACAAACCAGTTTCCAGTAATGTAGAAAATAACAATAAGGGCTAGACGAATGCCTAGCCCTATTGTTGGATAATACAACAGCAGCCTTATTTGAAAATAGCATCAACGTTATTCATTTTAGCAGAGACAAGGGAATCTAGCTATAGAAATATAGCTAGATTTGAGATCGGTAATTGAAGATGGAGTAGGTAACACTCAGAAACTAAAGATCACCAAAAAACTTTGTAATGAATGAGGGATTACACAGGGTTTAAATGCTGTGTTGCTGATGAACAAAAATTAGGTGAAAACAGAAATCATCACAGGACTTGCGAGTCAGACTGTGGTCACTGAGAGGCTTGGCAGTGTGTATGTGAATGAGAAGGAGCTTGGGAATTGGAGTTCAGGCTGTGGAACTGGACTGCTGCAGGTGTGACACATGATCAAGTCAATTTTATGAATTTGCAGTAGTGGTCTGCATATATTGACACCAAAACACATTTCCTATTTAAGTCTAGGGATGGGGTGTAGCTTGTAGAAATAAAACAAAAAAAAGTTTCAAATGATGTCCTACAAGAAGTTGTGCTTTCACTGTGCTCTAATTCAATTGTATAGGAAAGTGCCCTTGTCAGTGGTTTTTCAAAGGTTACCCTGTAGCAGAAATTCATTTTACACGGCAATTTGTTACTACACAACATTCCAACTAATTCCAACCTGAATGTGCAAGAGTATAGAGTTGTAGGAGAGATGTTCAGAATTTGAACAACTATTGTGCATCCTAGTGTTCTAACTGCATGGCAATTCCAGAAAGAATAATGTTCAGGTCAAAACTAGGCATTTCACCACAAATATTTTGTGTCACAAGTGTGTGTAAGTGTATCGCTTTCTCTTTTTCCCGAGCTGCCGGTTGGACTCATGCGCAGTCTCTGTGAAAGAGAGAGAGAGAGCGATCGCTCTTTTCCTTATCTGAGCGATTTCTTTCACGTTCTCGACACATTTCCTTATTTAAGCACAGTTAGTGGCGATCATGCTTAATCTGTCCATTCACCGTTTCCCTATTTTCGAGCTCGCTGTAGGCAGAGCTTTTCAGTTATGGTTAAACCTCCTATGTGTACACGTCACGTGTAGTCCCGCTGTGTCTCACGGTTAATGTCACGAACCCTGACGCTGTCATTCAGGGTTCGATTCCACAATGTGACTCACTAATTCCATCTGGAGCTAACTGCATTATGGGTCCTAAAACCCCCCTTTTTTAGGGTTCACTTTATTCCATCTTGGTGAACCAGTAACAAACACCTCTTTTTCTGAGGTCCTCAGAAATCTTTGTTTGTGCCATGATACACTTCCACAAACGTGTTGTGCAAAGCAGACTTTGATAGATCCCTGTTCTTAAATAAAACAGCGTGCCCACTCGCACCTGATTGTCATCCCATTTGATTGAAAACACCTGACTCTAATATCACCTTCAAATTAACTGCTAATCCTAGAGGTTCCCATACCTTTGACACACACTAATATGTAATGTTGGATCATAAATGAGGAAGTATAATATTTTTGTCTCATTTGTTTAACTGGGTTCGTTTTTATCTACTTTTAGGGCTTGTGTGAATATCTGATGATGTTGTAGGTCATATTTATGCAGAAATACAGAAAATTCTAAAGGGTTCATATAAATGTATGTACTGGAAACCTGTAGAAAGCCAGAAATGTTTATTTTCAGACATGCAGGGCTGTTTGGAGACTTTGTACTGTATTTACTTTTAAATGACCTCTAGTGATAAACCTTTTTACACACTAACTATGGATTGTCTATAAATACAATAGTAAGCATTCCCGTCTTCTTATGTTACCAAGAAATTATGTTTCCATTTCCTACATGAACAGTTTTTTAGTGATAGAAGAGATTTAGCATAAAATCCCTAGGATGGAAACCCAGGTAAATTATGCTTTCATATTTCTCGTACAGTGATCTTTTGTTTAGGTAGCCATTAGTCAATCAGCAGCTCTGGTGTGGTGAGTCATATAGCATTTGCAATTAAGGTCACTTTAGCAAGTAGTATGTACCCATGAAGTAATTCTGCACTTATGTCATGCAGTCATGTATTGCCATTTTGTTTAAAAGGTAAATATATAAGCACCACTTTACTTCAGGATGACACATAACACCTAAATGACACCTGAATAGGCCCTTCCTGACATCTGATATTAGGCTTTGTATCTCAATGCATTGTCAAATTGTATACAGGAAACAAGCTGATAGCGATGGGAACAGCACTAAGCACAAAATGACACTGAGGTTTTGAGTATATTTTGTCCAATGTTTTGTCAATTACAAAGGATATTGTCATGGCACAGTACCATCAGCTAATCTGTAAAGTGCTAAATCACCATTTTGCAAGAAGATTAATTCATTCATTCTTTCATCAATTAGGAATTGCTTTATCCTGGTGAGAGAAGCAGTTACTCAATTACCAGAAATACCCAGAAGCAGGTCAAGACAGGGCACTTGTTCATTGTAGGTCATCACATTTATTCACACCTTGTTTTTAGAATATGTCAGAAAACCAGAGCACTCAGAAGGAAAGTATGAACAAGGAGAACATGTACAACTCCACACAGACAGAAAGTAGATGCGTGGATCAAACCTGGGTGCTTGCAGATGTCCACCTCTAACACTCCCTGATCTATAGCCATTTCTCTTGTTGTACTTATGGTTACTTCTATATGACATGAATCACAAGAGCCCCATGACCCGAGCCAAACTTTCTGTAGTCAATTCCTACCTTCAGCTGCTAGCTTCTGCAGTAAATCACAACCTCACTAACTTTTTTTCAGTAGAAAAGCTTACCTTTCCTTAATTCTTAATTGTACTGGTGTAGACGTCTGTCAGAGAGGTTGTGAATGGAGGATTTGGCTTTTTTGTTCTACTCCTGAAAGGAGAGGAAGTCATGTACCCAAACAACAATTAACCACCTTTCATAAGCTGACACTTTCTCTCCAAGTGAGGAATGCCCATTTCTCCCTCCCTTCCTCCTTCTCTGTGCAACCACTTGCATTCCTGTCCTAATTGGCTTCCTGAAAGTGTTTTGGATATTGAAATTGCTGTCGGTCAAACATACATGGCTTGTTTAATTTTCTGCCAATATAAATTTTACCTAACCTCCTACTAAGACTACGAATGTGACTGCCAGGTTTTTTTTTTTTTTACTTTTATGCAGATGTCACCATCCTGTCTCGTTTGATTGGTCCTGCTTCCTAAAAATCAAAGAGAGGTGCTATGCCGTTTTGGCTACAACTCATTAATGCATGACCTTGCCCTTCGTCCGGTAAATACATGTGGATTTACTCCTCCCGAGGGAGCTGTCAGAGTTTTTTTTTTAAACCAGCCTAAAAGGCTTTCAGGTGTTCTGGATTATTTACCGAGTGGTCATAGGCAAACCTTTTTATTTCTTGATTTAAAGTGCACTTGTGGTAAACATTAGATGAAGTTTGATGTGTAATTATGGGAGTTTCTGAGGCTGTATGGCATGTTTTGGTGTAGCTTTATTCTTCCTCCATATCCTCCCATAGTGCCTGCATCTATAACTACTTGTTAAGTTTTTTTCACATTGATGTGCCAGTACTGCACTGACTCATACCTAGAATGCATTACAACTCCACTGACTCATGTGTAGAATATTCCAGCCATCATGTGTCTCTGTACACTCTCTAAAAATAGTTGTTCTTTTCCCTACACTTGTCTATGGAGCACAGGATAGTACGTAATATTTGGTCATCACTGGTCAGACCATTCCATGGCACAATCTTACAAAATCTTCCCTGGCAAAAGACAGGTAGCCAAATTCTATTAATAGTATTTTACCAACCCCTTTCTGAGAGGGCCACTCAGATCAGTAAAGTTGTCTGACTGTGACTAGTCAGAAATTAAAATATGGCTTATCAAATGGTTTGTACAGTTACATGCTAGGAATTTCCACAGAATGTCAGTCTAAAAAGCCAGTGGTTATTTCAGCTACAGTCACTGCTAACATGTAACATAAAGCATTCAGGGTTGGACTCTTTATAGGCAAACAATGGTAGAGTGAGTGGTACTGAACCCCACAGTGACTATTAACATGACACTTTCATAGGTTTCCACCTCCAACAAGTCACATGCCAATTGTCTGGTCTGGTCTCCCAAAACAGATGCCAACTTTGATGGAAAACTTAGCTGACTCACACAACACCCTGCCATTATGTCTAGAAGACAATTTTGAGATACATTGGAATGCCTTCCATGAGCCTGAGTTATCCATCATCAGTACCTTACCTCACAGTCATGTTCTAAAATCTAATTGAAACCCTTCTCAGAAGAGTGAAGGACGCTGTAGCAGCAACGATGGCCAAAGTTCATACTAATACTCATGAGTTTGAATGTAATTTTTGGTTGCCCACAAACTTTTGGTTATACTGTAGAGTGTGTCTTAAAACTTTTATTATAGGTTAAGGATCACTTTCCAATCAGTTTTCATAGCTCTCAAGGGTTCAGTGCTGTACACTTTATTCAACAATTTTTTAAATATCTATTTTTTATTAAAAAAACTGTTTTCTTTTGTATATATTGTGTAAGCAAGTATTTATTTCAGTAAATTAAATAATTTAAAATGCTGTAACTTTTCAAATAAATATTTTTTACAGTGTAGCTAAAATAACTACCAGTTTAAAATATATATAGCAACCAAAAAGTGATTAGTTATATATAGTCTAAATATCTTCTTATACAGTCAAAGAATAAACATATTTTATTTTTTAAAATCCCTATTGATATCAACACATGCAATGGGCTTAATTATAGACAAAGTGTCTGGAATGTCTGCTATTTATTTATTTACTTATTTTACAAACAATACCACCTATCAGTCCAAGACTGCATTTAATTGTCAATGGAATGGCTAATGATTGAAACAGAAGGTTACAGTACAGATTGGAGTTACACCATAGGGGATATTTTAAGGATGGATTAATTATTTGGGCATTTGGCAAGCTTATGTAATTCACTTTTCATATCTTGAGTTAAGATAATAAAGGAAATTTCACTATGTAGTTTCTAAATTATATCCGTTCTAAAATGACCATGGTAACCAAAAATATTAGATTTCAGACTTGACGTTTCTGTAATATGGTCCCAGATCAAGAACAGTCTCTTAGAATGGCCTTAGAAGCATTCCAGGGATTACCATAAGAACTGAGCTCAAAGGGAGTTAAAAAGGACATAAAAAGTGTCGTGACAAATGAAATACATACCTCAACCAAAGTGATGAAAAACTGAAATAAATCAGTCTGGCAACTGTGCTGTCTGGTTATACTTGTAAAAAAAAAAATCTTTGTCATTAAACAATGGTTTTAAGCAATTATCTAGCCCTGTCTGAAGCAATAGTTTAATGTGTCACCTTCAAGTAACAAAACAAAACAAAATCAAAACAAGAAAAGAAGAGAAAACAGAACCATATAATTAATTCACACAATATATTACAGTATAGGCAAGAACCCTTACTAACTTGAACACGGGTTAGAACCGTGCTGGCTTATGGGTAGTGCTAGTTTGAGTTTCGTTTCGAGTTGTCATGATGGCACGAACTCTGAAACTCACCATCGCTGTTTGTTCTCTCACTTGTCATGAGGTTATGAGTTGACCCCTCATAAGCACAAAGGCTACTGTCTCCTCAGTGACAGGGCTCTCTCATGTAATGGGGGCTTGCCACATGACGCAGACCAGGGGTGGTCCCAATGAAATCATCTTTTTCAAATAAATTCCTGGCATTTCTCCCTGGGCAAGTGATATGCAGTATGATACTCTCCTGCTCTCTCCTGCTAAATGAGGAAATTAGGAGTGCATGACCTAGGGAGTGATGTGGCTGGAGTGATGAACGTTGGGAGTGTGTCAATAACCATTTTGTTTTGTTTTTCACTTTCAGTACATTAGTCAATGTATTACATGAGATATTCAACACTTTAGTAAGCTTGTGTTAATGATTTTGTTCAACTGTAGTTTAAAGTAAGTGTTTTAAGCATCATTACACTATGTTATATACAGTTTATATTAAACTCCTCTATTCATGATGCATTCTACTTACGATGGATTTGTCAGAACATATCCACATTGTGAAACAGGGAGTACCTGTATACTGCATATGAACCATATAGCCAAAAGTTTGTGAACACACAAAAATTACATTAAACAGCATGGATATTAGTATGCAGTTTGCCCCGCTTTGCTGCTACAATAACCTTTACTCTTCTGAGAAGTTTTGACTATGAGGTCAGTCACATGACACTGATGTATGAAGCACTGGAATTCCAATGTATCCCAAAGGTTTCCGATAGAGTTGAGGTAAGAGTTCTGTATAGGCCAGTAAGTTCTCCATCAGAGTCGGGAACCCAGAGTTGTCAAACACTGAATGTGTTACGGAGGAGTATGATTCATGATACTGCCTCTATTTGTATATGGGGATTCCATGATTGTTTATTTTATATTATGAACATGCTAGCAGTGAGTGTGCTAAAATAACAGATCACTAATTAGAAGGGACGTATAAAGACTTTTTTGCCATTTAGTTTATATACACTGCATGCGAACTCATACACCATTATAAAAATGCATTAGTCATAATCCCACAAACTGATGTGTCTTTAATTTCATTCTGCAATGACCGAACCAGACTGGAGTGAGATAAGCTTTATTTTTAGGACTGGAAACTTATCAGAGAGCAGCATGATTTTCCTGTGGTTTGGCCCCATGAGGAAAAGAACAATTGTGGTCTGTCTGGTTTCAAAAGACTCTGTCTGCTGCAGTGTAATGGCCAACATCCACAATAGTATGCAAATAGAACCAACCAGTATGGGTATAACAACTTGAGTATAAAAATCTGACAACTCCATGTTGTCAATTGTGATTTCATTGTAGCCAAAGAGTTCTGATCACTCTCTAGTTCCCATAAATCTTTTCAGTGTTTTTACAGCTTTTTTTTTCAACCTAAATCTAACCCAGATGCAAATTTTCTGCAGCTAATAAACTCTAGTCAGTGTAACTGGTGCATAACAATCTTTCAGCCTGAATCTCAAATCTCTGCGTCAAGGGACTTGTGATAGCCAACAGACTGAAAAGACAGACTGAACTGTGTTTGTTGAGGGTGGAACCAGGGAAAAGTCTTAATGCAAACCTGAAATGCGGACACTTAGCCTTGGCTACTCATGAAGGGTTTGGGAAAACATTAGCACACAGCATGGAGATGTTGCAAAACATGAAAGGTTTCAAGTGGCTGTTGACTTGTACTTGATCTTTCCTTAAAAGCAATTTAGTACATTTCTACATGTTTTAGGTGAACTCGTACAATGTAGCAAAGAAACTGCACTTCTTAGTAGTTCAAAAAAGCAGAGCCATACCTTAAAGTAATAAATGTATTCCATAATAGGTCAGCAACCACAAAGACAGAAAAGATGAATCAGCTGAACTGGGATTAGAAGATGCACATTTGGCTTGGTTTTGGTTGTTTGTTTGCTTATATAATATCACATCAGCGTCAATGGTTATTCGTGACAGGAGCAAGGCCATAATGATAATATACTGACACACACAGTGGCAATTTAGAGTGATCAGTTAATTTAATGTATGTCTTTGGAATGTGAGAAGAAACTGGAGTACTCGGAGAAAACCAACTCATGCATGGGAGAACATGGGAGAATTTTACTGGAACTACCCTAGTATTTTAACAATTTTTTTGTAATACTGCAATAGTGCTTAAACTTGGACCTTTGGTAATAGGACTAGAACGCTTGATGCTGGAACTGGACAATTGGTACTGAATCTGAAATGTTTGGTACTAGTCTTGGACACCAACAGGAAATGGAATGCATGATACTGTAAACAGGGTGTTTGATATTGAATCTAGTAGTTTTGTACTGGTACTGGAACCTTCGCACAGGGCCTTGAATATTTGATACTGGAAATAATGTGATGAATGTCATAAAAGGAATATGTGGTACTTGAAGGGTAATTTTTGATACAGGAGGAGGGAAGTTTGGTATTGGAAAGTTACCTTCAGCACTTAATCTGGAACCACAGAAAAAAAAAATTTGGATTGCTGGAAAACTCTGTGTTCAGTTATATCTCAGGCAGATATGTAAATTATTACTTGTATGGTCTGATTAGACACTGGATCTTGCCACAAGAAGGCGAAGTACTTCCCTCACTGCTCTATAAAATGGCTCTCAGAGGTTACTGTTGGATAAAGTTCCTCTTGGTGAGAGATTGTTGACTGCCAGACTTGCCTCTATGACGCGCTTGGCAGGATGGTTGTTTCAGCAAATTGCCCACCATCTAGGCTGTGCTAGCTGTTAGGAGGTGTTGCGAGCAGTGGTTCTGTGCGGGCATGCACACACGGTGAGTAGGCTCCGGACGGCCGAGACAGACCACCAGTAGAGAGGATATTTGATCCACTGACAAGTAGCACCCACAGTTTTGTTGTCCACCATCCAGACACACACTTGCCTCTGCCAGGACCATTTTCAGGCACTTAGCAGAAGGAAATCTCAATCTAAAAATCCAGTGACATGGCCATTTCAGGACATGTAACAGCTCCCATTACATGTCCTGCCACTGACAGCCAGCCACCCTCGCCTTCATTTGCAGTGGTGTTGTGAACGAGAAACATGGACTTCTAGGGCTGGTCTTTAGTGACGAATCCAGTTTCCATTTGGGATCCAATGACCCCAACAGGGGTCAGTTGTACAGTTTTCACCAATAGACTTATCCTTTGACTCTAATATTGCAATCACTTACATATATCATCATTACATATAAAGTTTCAATTCAAGAAGTCTTTCTTGGTGTATTATTAATTTTTTGTTAATGATTGTATTGTATTGAGTTCTTCTAACTCTGGTGCTGAAAAATCAGAGTTTGTTAATGGAACAAGTACCCTTGATGCTGAATCTATAAGTTTTGTAATAGAACTCAAAACTTTGGAACTGGACCTTGAATTTTTGACACTGGAAAGTTTGTTATTGGAACAGATATCATTGCCACTAGTTTTTATTGTAACTGGAATCTTTGGTACTGGAACTTGACTTGTTGGTGCTGGAATTAGAATACTATATTGATACTGGGATTTTAACCATTGTTAGTGGAATTTCAGCATTTGATACTGAAATTTATATCTTTAGTACTTCAACATGAACATTTGATAATCATGCTCAGACTGGAATGCACTGGATCTGAAAGATTTGTGCTTGAACTGGACTATATGGCACTTGAACTGTAAATTTTGGCCCTGAATTGGACCATTTGGTACTAGAACCAGAAACCTTGGTACTGGAACTGCACTTATTGGGCCTGGAACTTGAAGGTGGTGTACTGTAACTGCAATGGTTGGTATTGAAAACAGAATGTTTGGTATAGGCAATGGACTGTGAGATCCTGAAAAAGGAAAAAAGGTTATTGGAAAAATATCTCTTTTGCGCTGGAACAATAACTTCTGTAAGCAACTTTTGATAGTGGAATTTTTGGTTATACAGGTTAATAATATTTGATTTTGATATTGGAACAGGTACGTAAACATTAGCTTACTGGTACCAAAGTTTTATAAGAAGTGAAAAAGGCTATTCATATTAAATAGGCCACTTACCTATCGCTAACGTTAAAGAGCACAATATTCACTTTAATCTAGTTTTGCAACAATTTCAATGCTGCAAAAGGTTCTGTCTGTCATGTTGGAACTATTGTAGCTCTCAAAAGATGGATTTGCATACCATATGCTACATCAGCTTTTTAACACAATCTGCTATTTTTCTTAGGTTATACAGTATACCTGCAGCAGGTTATACATGTAAATTATAAGTGTGAGATTAGCCCTGTAATCCCATGTGTGATTGTTTGTGAAGATGAGTTTTTCTGTACTAAATTATATAGCTTTTCTCATCTTTCCTCAGATTTACTTACATAAATGCCATGCTGGTGCAGATGGTTAGCAATATTGCCTCACAGCTCCAGAGATTCATTCATTCATTCATTCATTCATTCACTTTCTTATCTGCTTAATCCTTTACAGTGTCACATGAGAGCTGATGCCCAGTCGGTGGAACAGGGCACAAGGCAGGAACAGCATTAGACAGGCCACTAATCCATCACAGGGCACACACACTTGCATACTTGTACACTTTAGTGTAATCAATTAACCTAAAGCAAGTATTTGAACTGTGGGAGAAAACTGGAGTACCCTGAGTAAACCCACGCGGACACAGGAAAGAAATGCAGACTCCACACAAAAAGGACTCAGACTGCCCCACCTGGGGTTGAATCCAGGACCCTCTCACTGTGAGGCGACAGTGCTACTCACCATGCCACCATGCCACCACCTTCTGAGGTGCCCGGTATGATTCCTGGTCCAGCCTTCGCCTTTGTGGAGTTTACATGTTCTGCCAATATTCGCATGGGTTTTCTCTGAGTTTTCTGGTTTCCTACCATATTCCAAAGACATGAGTTAAGTTGTGCATTATGCCTTGTACTGCCAGTTAGGCACATGCTCTCTGTAACCCTCTATTGGAAGTGGGTTTGATAAT
This sequence comes from Ancistrus triradiatus, assembly GCA_025084515.1. NCBI lineage: Eukaryota > Metazoa > Chordata > Actinopteri > Siluriformes > Loricariidae > Ancistrus > Ancistrus triradiatus. Next base: position 223,615 of record JAJAGP010000187.1, on the reverse strand, counting down.
GAACAAATGGATGAAAATAACCTCTGTTGAACCTAAGCAACTATGAACTGCAATAAAACCTCAACACAAATCCTACAGAGTGCAATGTACATACCCTTTTTGGCAAAAAAACTGTAGTTATTAATTTATCTGAATGTCTGTGTAAATGATGCATTTTTAATATATTTTACAATTGCAGTCTTGGTCAGGAGACATTCTAAAAGTTTTTATTATAGTCATTTGGCCATGATGATCAGGTTACTGTACTGCTGATTTAATTCATGTAATAACAAATTTGGACATCTGAAAGTCCAAACCTCTTATCTAGAGCATAATTAATTTCTGCAGATGAAAGCTCTATATAGATTTTCCACAATTATTGCTGTTCTAGCATTGGTCAGTTATGCAAGGCAGCTTGTAAATTCATCAGTAATGCCCTAGTACATTTCCTGGCTTTCTTAGAGAATATTTCGGCTAAAATAAGCCCTAATTTTTAATCCAGAACCAGCATCCATATGCCAGTTGGAGAGTTTTAAAGGAGACGCACTTACTGGAATTCTATGTGAGGGTGGGAAACCCATTCCTGAACACTGATGAGGTCTGGTGCATTACTGGAAATGTTAACGATTATGTTTTATAGCATATGTTTAATAAAAACAAATGTTTAAAAAAAACATTATCTTATCTACATTTACATAAGATATTTAATTATCATTGAACTGGATAATAATAATTACCCAATTCAATGACAATTCTGCTGAATAGGTTCTACAGTAAGTAAAAGAAAACAATTTTGAAATTTGTATTTAGGATTTGGTGGCAAGGTGGGTAGCACTGCTGCCTCAAAGCAAGAAGGTCCTGAGTTCAGTCCCAGGGTGGAGTGACCTGGGTCCTTTCTGTGTGGAGACTGCATGTCCTACCCATGTTTGCGTGGGTTTACTCTGGTTACTCTGCTTTCCTTCCACAGTTCGGTTTCCTCCCACAGTCCAAAGATGTACGTAATTGATAATGCTAAATTGGCATTGACTTGAGTGTATATACAGTATATATGACTAGTCTTGAGGTAGCCTTGTGTATAGATGTAACCTTGTGTGTGTGTTGCTGAAATGGCTATTGATGCTGATAACGACCTTAAATAATCCAATTAAACAAACTGGCAACACTGGTTAAAAGAAATTCACCTTGGGTGAACTGGCTAAATCTTGCACTTAAAAAAGAGAAACATTCAACATTTATTTTAAGTAAATATATCAGAGAAAGAAATCTTTCATCAAATTGTTTCAGTGAAACACGCTGAAGTTATTGGCACCCCTGCATTTAATACTTTGTGCAACATCCCTTTTCCTGATATTGTTGGAGAATACAAATCAAGGAACACAAATAATAAAAAGTTTTACCACTTGTCTTTACATAATCTATGCAGAACAATATAAATTACATTTTCTTATATAGGGTTAGTGAATTCAGTCACAACACAGATTTATAATGTCATTTTAGGGCGTACTCACCTAGTAGGAGTCCACCCTTGGTATTTAATAGCTTTCTAACAGATAGTTGTATAACATATTGTCACCTGTTTTAGTCTTGTCCAATGAAACTGATCCCTGTTTTGTTTGGTTAGGATGATTTCACTTATAGCATTCCATACAAGATTGGTCCCAGCTGACATTTTTGGGTTTTGCTCAGTAGGATACAAATCTCCTACAGTTAATCTTTGGTGCAACTTAATTGACTCCCTTTTGACTGCTTAAAGGTGAATTTGAATGGGATATGGAATGGTCCAGCTGGTACAAGCCAGTGCTGAGAATTGTCCATCTCTCAAATAATATCTAATCAGTGGTGGTCATTTTATGGATGATTCACTTCCCAGCAAGAAATTTAAATATAAAAGCAGCAGAGCAAAAGTACAGTGAACAGGATATATTCAAGTGTAATTTATGCTTAAAGAAGTAAGATTATAAAGTAGCTGTGCATCAAACAAAATGCAAATAAAGTGCAAAACATGCAACAGGTGTCCGATGAACTTGTTCTCAGAACATTCTGTAACGCTTGTTTGTTTATTAGTTTTTGCATATTGACGACAGACACAAATCATGGGCCAATTTAGAGTGGCCAGTCAACTGAATGCATGTCTTTGGAATGTGGTGGAAGATGGAGCACCTGGAGTAAACCAGGGATCTCTGAACTGTGAGACAACTGTGCTAACCACACAATGCCTGGGCACAGGGGTGAAGTGTTATCCACAGTGATCACTGTTAGTAAAAACAGCCTCCTTTGCCATTCAACACTCCTTTTTACAGCTGAACTGAATGAGTTGTTTACCGAAGATCTTCCATAGTTTCATCATGGAGGTCAATGACCAATTCCCCAGGATGAATAACAGTTTGTTAAGAGTCCTCCTTTGCACAGCTACATTAAAACTGTCCAAGGAATATTCCAGGTCAGAGCCAACCTTTTTTTCAGTTTGTTTTGCCTCCCTGCAATTCTGGCTCTAATGCTTCCTCCTGGCATATCTCCATAAAGAATACAGCACTTGCAATAACACACTGGTTGAAGATCTACAACATCTTGACGTGAAAACGACCTGATATCTCAGTCTGCTCATTCCCTTCCTGTACACAATATCTTTGTTGACCCTTCACTCCACCCTGTTTGAGGGTGGACACCAATATATTTCTCTCTGTCAGTTTAACATGTTATTCCACAGTGTTGGTTTGTTGTAGTCCTCTTTCTCCTGAAATTGGCCAGCTTCGCCTTGGTGTTGTCCACTTTGAGGAGTAGATGGTTCTTCTCACACCACTCACCAATTTGTTAACCAGGTCCCTACACTCCGCATCCTCTCCATCAGTGATGCAGCCAACCACTTAAGACTCATCTTAATAATTTCTGTTTACATCAGAGTTAATTTGAATGAAAAACAATCTGTTAGAGACGTGCTTTAGATCAAATTTCCATTAGGTAAAAAGTGGACTGTATCTTTCAGATATCGATGAATTGCCTTTTAAAAGCTTCTGGTTGGTCAATTGTCATAATTAGGAGTTAATGGGGAGCACATATGTGCCTGTATTTAAGGGCTTTGGAGTCAATTTTAATTTTTTGCTTCTCATGAGTCACATTCTCTAGTTGAAGGTATCAGTATATGTAAACACAATCTATGCAAATATGAATGCCCAGAACATGCAAATATGAACACCCAGGAAAGAGGCACAAATATATACCCAGGATTGAAAAACCTTTTTCCCAAAGGCTCAACAGCAAAGGAACTGCTAAAGGGGTTTTAGTCTGCAACTTAACTGTCTATATCACCCTGGCCTAAAAGACTGTTTCAGAACCGAACATTTGAACTTTCTGCATTAACCGTAACTACAAAGTGCACCTTGACAGGTGTTCCTGTTAAAACAGGAAGTGACATTACATAAAAGCTAGATGCACATAATAAATTGGCAACTAAATATACAATATGAGTGTTTTTAAGTTTTAATGCAATTTGTTACTTCTCTTTCTGTTCTGCTGGACTGTGTCTAATGTACAAACTCTTTTGTCTTTGTTCCATATGTCAGTGATAAGAACCTGTGTAAGACGTCTGGATTACATAAGTGTAGTTGGAATTTGTCTGATGAGTCTGGACTCTAATCTTCTGTTTTAGCGAAATAGCATCTCCTTGCATCGCCGTCTGTCTTGGGATGAGTCATTATGAAGCCTGGATAAGCCATCAGCCAAGGCTGGGTCACCTGTTTGTGAGAGTGAGAGGCCTGGTGAGCCCCTTGTTTGCTCAACAAAGCCTCCTCTGTGCTCTGCTGTTCGCCAGTCTGGAACAGAGAATGGAGCGAATCTTCACACAACTGCATCCTGTTTTATACAGATGTCAGCAGTGAGATCCTGAAAAAGACTGAGATTAATATGTGAGGAAGGAGAGGGAGTGAAGGAGAGTGAAAAAAGTGATAGAAAGAAGGAAGCAAAGAAAGCAAACAAGTCCAGATGAAATGGGGCAGTGGCTGAATTTGTCTCAGGCCCTGCTGAGCTCTGGGGCTAAAACTAGAACACATAGTGCTTTAAAAACAACCAGTAAAACCACAGAGTATTTTTTATTTTTATTTTTGTCTCTTTCCTTTTCCACTACTGCAGGTGTTACTCTATACCACCAAGGTCACAGTTATATAACACACTGGACTGCCAGTAACTTGTGATTGCAGTCTTATGCAAAGTGTTGGCACCGCTAGCCAAAATGCATGTCTGGTCAATTTTTTAAACAAAAAAACAATTAAACTTTGTAAGAAGCAAATGTAAATATATGCTTGCACATATTATTGTTTGAGCACCATTTCGGAAGATCCGCTAGTGTTTTTGTAAGAAATCAGAATCTGATGCTCCCTTAAAAAGTGAAGAAATGTGACATATTTAAATAAAAAAAAACATTGTATTAAATACAAAACAGAAGCATTCTCACTAGGTGTCTCAGATTTTTAAGTACAATAAGAGACCACTAAGTAAAGCAAAAATAATCCAAAAAGTGCTCCACTAATTAGTACTAGTGCTCCAGTAATTCAGATATTATGTATAATTTATAGTAACTTTCCAGTCAATAAAGAATTATATATGAATATTAAATACTTTATATATATATAAAATTAAATGCTGGCACCATTAAAAATAAATACAAAATAGAAACAAAGAAACAAAGATGCACAAATGAGTCTTTGGCAGAATAATATTGTTGGTTAGCTAGAGTAGCTCTTTCCTTTGTTTCAGAATGAAGCTAATGAAAACAAATTTAGCTAATGAAAACAACTTTAATGTTTTTTTTTAAAAGATGTAGGGTTTGGGATATCACTGTATGTTTGTGTATTGTAATTCAACAGCTCATGTGGCTGGTATGTAAAAACTAAATGCTGATTACCAATAAATGAATAATATTTTAAAAAAAAGCAGTTGCATAAGAAAATGAGAAAATAATTTGTAATATTTGTAGTTTTAAAACACAATTGTACTACAATTTACATAGTGTAATCAAGGTAATGGTGTGTTACATTTATATGAGAGCTTCTCAAACGATAGAAAAATTATTTGACTGAAATAGGAGTTTTCTGATATGATAAAAATCCCCTCTCTCTCTCTCTCTCTCTCTCTCTCTCTCTCTCTCTCTCTCTCTCTCTCCCTCTCTCATATTCTTTCTGTCATTCTCTTTTTAAAAGTGGTGCAATTGAAAAATTCCTAGTAGACAATTTGTATTAAACTATATAAAGTCTAAACCTGCTAAGGGCTGTTATGCATGTTTAACTCCAAATGCCAGGAAAAGTCTTGCTATGCTTAATATTGTGTCAAAGGTCAGACTGTGCAGGGGGTCCAGCTTTAGTTTAGGAATGCTGATGACTGCAGTGACGTTAATGCACGTTTGCTTTCTGTCCATACTACAGAACCATGTTGACTTATCGCACCATAAACCCATAAGCTGCTGCTGAGCAAGTCTGAGAGAAAACAAAGGGGAGAGATCCTTAATTTCACATGGAACCACAAGAGCTGAGACATAAAAATCTGGTTTAAAAATAAAAAAATGAATTTTAAATGAAGGAAGTGTAATTTGATAATTGTCTGATGTTTATATCACATCATGCATTGTAAAAAATAAATCAATCAGTCCACAACAACAACAGCATAGCCTTTGTCACCTTGACTCATTTAATTGACCTTCAGCAACCCAGGTTACTTAGTAGACGTGGCTGTTTTGTAAAAAATAAGATCAGATTATCAGGCTGGTTAAAATGAGGTGATATTTGGGAAAAATAATGCATATTCCACATGAATCCAGTGACAGAGATTGATATATGACTAAAGCAAGCAGATGCTTCAGGTCTCATCGAATGGAGATGGAATTCCAACAATCCTCTCACCTGGAGCGGACTACATTTCTTTGCTCTCACATCTGTAACCTTGCCTCCTTCACTTCATCATGCAAAACTGACAAGTTAAAAACGAAGCAGAGGGGTTGGTGTCTGGCCAGCAAGACTCTTGGATAGCTGGCCAGTTAGAAAAATGAGTCTTTTGAAATGAAAAAGAAAGCAGTCAGATCTTTAATTGGACACAGAAGGCATTGGAAGGAAAGAAAGAGCAGCAATTAGTGTGAGAGAAAAAAAAATTGGAATGGCAGAATATATTCATGAAAAGGGGTAACAAGCATATCAATTGGTGCTGGTTGATGACGCAGTAAGCATGTCTTTTAATTGGAAGCTTGTGTGCTCATCAGTCATAGTCATTGATCCTTGATTCATTTTGTGAAATTTGTACAATAAAAAGGCAACTTAACTTGCTAATATTGGGATAAAACAAAGCTTGTAAGATTTAGTAAAGAAATGCCTAAAATGTTCCAGATGTTATGATTGACTTGCAGTCAAGGAATGCACCTATACACATAGCAAATGAGACGCCCATTATATTTCCTCAGTAGAATTATGCCCTGGGCAGTCAGACATCCAGACTTGTTGCGTGTGAGCATGTTTCCATGAGAACTGAGAAAGTGTGAGTAAGTTTGGGTAGAGATTGGCAGCGTTAGTCTCACTGACAGGTTAGGATAGCAGGGCGTTAGCGCAGGGTTCTATGTGAACAGCATGGCATGTTTTTGCAGGTGCGTGGACTGCCCAAAGGAGGAATTTCCTGCAGCGAACTGCAGCCACTTGTACAACCCCCCACACCTCTCACATTCCCCCAATGCACAAAAACGTATGAGTGCATGCTCTAGCGTCTAGCCACTCACCTATAATACTGGGTCAAAGTTTGCATTAAACATGCAAATCAAATAATGTGACCAAATAATTACTTGATCAGACTCATGCTTTGTACGTGGACAATTAAGTATATTAAAATAATAATCAATCATACAATTAATAGTAACACTCAGTACTAACATATAGAAAATTGTTCCTGTTATGGATTTTGTTGATATGATCTTTGTGATGCTAAAGGTTCTCCATAGTTTGGGTTAATATGGATTGATAAACACTAAAGTCTCCAGCATTTAGCATTTCTATAAATCCATAAACTTCTAAGGTCCTTTGACATTTGTGTTTCATATACAGTGGGGCAAAAAAGTATTTAGTCAGCCACTGATTGTGCAAGTTCTCGTACTTAGAAAGATGAGAGAGGACTGTAATTTTCATCATAGTTACACTTCAACTATGAGAGACAAAATGAGAAAAAAAAAATCCAGGAAATCACACTGTACGATTTTTTAAAGAATTTAATTGTAAATTATGGTGGAAAATAAGTATTTGGTCAATAACAAAAATTAAAATACTTATTTTCTTTCTAAGTAGGAGAACTTGCACAATCAGTGGCTGACTAAATACTTTTTTGCCCCACTGTACCTTTTGTATAAAGGAATCTTTTTTTTCTGAAAGTGTATTGTAAGTATTATTGTTGTGCTTTTATGTGCCCTTCCAAAACAAATATCATTGACTTATTTATTCAGCAACATCTTTACAGATTAATTTACTTTGTTGAGGGTGAATCTGAAGACTCTACAGACCTACCCATTCATAACTGATGACAGCCAATCCACCTAATGCCATGTTTTTGTGAGGTCTGAGAAAATCAGAGGAATGAGACATGGAAAATGGGGAAAACATCCTAAAATTCTCAGAAGAAGAAGAGAACCAAAATGGGGTTGAATCAAAACTACTGCTTGCAAAACAATAACTGTAAAAAACCCCACTGAATGACACATATTCACTTGCTTTTCTCTTGCCTCTGCATGTTTCTGTAGTATAGTAGAACTGCTGGAATAAGTGTGTAAATGGTTTGGTGAGGTTTGAGGCTTGGGAAGTGTGTGTGGTATGATGCATAAAAAGAAAGGTGGTATTAATATACTTCTGTATACATTTCTGTTGGGAATCCAAGTAGTCAATTGTTGATGATGAACCCAATCAAAAGACACCATGGTTAGGGCAATGTGCATCACAGGAAGTGATCTTTGGTCATAATGGACCACCCAGACACTTCTACATTCTATTACTGGGCTCTCTATCATCTGTTTGGCCACACTGTCATAGCAGCCAAGCAACCACTCCAACAAAGACCTGGAGGTCCAAATGCACATGTAACCCACACACGATGGTGGTGAGAGTCAAAAATATCTGTTAACCCTATCACTCATCCAGAGAGGTCGAAGGATGTTGGTGACCACAAAACAGATGTTAGCTTGTCCATTCTATAACTTTATTTCCTCTTTTATCAGTGACCTATTAACTATAATTTCACTACAAAATTATATTCTTGAAAATTCCGATTGGTGAAAGAAATGTCATCAGATTTTAAGCAGTTTAAACATTTAAATGTGCATTTTTGTTTTGAGTAGCATTACTACTATTCTGTCTGTCTGAGTTGATTACTAGCAAGCTTGCTAATTTGCCAATCTTAAACAGTAAAATACACAGAATTGTTGATTGTGACAAATTTTGTTAAAGTAAATTAGCATGAACACATTTTAGAAATACTTATTCTTTTTCTTTTTATTCCAGCTACAATCATTAGGGCTTGCCACATCGGATCTGCACCCACATATTTAACCTCATGTTTTATGCCCGGATGCCCTTCATGTTCCGTGTTGAGACGATTGCATAATCCACATTAATGGATTCAAATCTGGTTACTGAGAAGGTCACTGAAGAAGACTGAACTCATTGTTATTTGTTACTCATTGTTATTTTAGATTATCTTCTAATATCTACAGTCAATCCCAAATAGAGCAAGCCTAAGGCGACTGTGGCAAGGAAAAACTCTCTAACGTTATGAGGAAGAAACCTTGGGAGGACCAAGACTCAAAAAGGGACCAAATCTCCTTGGGTGGTGTAGTTGATAAATGGAACATTGAAACTAATTCATCTAAACAAATAAGTCTTATACAGAGAGTTCAAATTAAATAATGTAACATATGCATATCGGCATTATGTAGTCTGATACACAGAGTCACGCTGGGATCTTGAGTCTAAGCAAAAAAGTCCTTGGTGGCACTTCATCCCCAGCCAATCGGAGGAGGGAGAGAGTTACTGCCTTCTGGTATGACCCGGGTATGGTGGGGCTGGAGCTGATGATGAAAACATCTTGAGTGGAGCTGAAGCAGATGAACATATTCAGGTGTGGGGCTGGAACTGGCACTGGAACACAGCTCAGAGAGAAGTCCACGGTCAGCTACTTTGTCTTGTTCATGTTGATGTGGAGATTGTTCGTCTGGCACCAGATCTCCAGGTTCAGAATCCCCTCAAGGTAGGCCTGCTCATTGCTGTTGGAGATCAGGCCCATCACAGCGGTGTCATCGGCAAACTTGACAAAGGTGGTAGAGCTTGAGGTAGCAATGCAGTTGTATGTGTACAGAGAGTATAGGACAGGACTCAGTACACAGCCTTGGGGTGCTCCAGTGCTGAGAGTTAAGGATGGTGTGGTTTGCGTCCACACCCTCACTGTCTGTGGCCTGTTGGACAGGAAACTGGAGATCCATCTGCATAGTGGTGGATTGATGCCGAGGTTCTCCAGCTTGTCGAAGAGTTTGGAGGGGATAATCGTGTTAAATGCTAAGCTGAAGTCGACAAAACACATTTTAACATAACATGCAACCCACCTGCTAGTTTTGTATGCCTGCTATCACTATAAAGTCTGCTGGAGTTCATCACTCACAGTAATCAGAAGCTGTTTACTTTCAAGTAAGAGGTCTCTTTGAAAATTGCATTTGTGTACTGTGTATAAGGAATACTGAATTGGTGCAAAAACAACCTGGAAACAGGCTTAGACACTCAGGCATGACACTCTTATATATTTGGGTTTCTCAAGGATCATGTTTATGGTTAATGGTTTAAGGAGCATTTTTATTTTAAACACCCCCTTTCTTTACCATCCCTAAGACATTTGACAATGGTTGTACTTGGGACCTTTTATGTTGTTATACATCTACAGGTTCTACAACTTAAAGTTTTCCCATAGAGGGACAAATCTACAAACACTTTAGCGTGTTATTTTATTTTTTAACATGCTAGCTTGTGAGACTTAAGGACAACAGCACTGAATGACTCTGAAAGCATGGTAAGTGTTCATATAGACTGCACAAAGATTTTAAGAGGCAGCATTCTTATACTTGTGGTCTGTGTACAGTAGCCATTATCCATAGGCACAACAGGAATGTGCTAGTCCATGACCACTGAGATATACGTTTGAGTGGTACATGTGCTACACAAATTCCGAGAGAAGGTCAGGCAGTCACCAATGCGAAGAAGCCTTGGATGAACTCACATTTATCGATGGTGGCGTGTGTTAACATGCACATACACAGGTCATGCTTGCGACTCGTAATTATGCACGTTTTAATATGGTGAAAAATGGGCACAACAGAAAATAATCTAAAAAGAATAGCTACAAAAATATCCACAATAAAGTAATCCCTTTTGTTTGGGTGGATAGAATGAGTCAGTGGGTGTCTGTTTCACCATCTAGCTGTGAAATCCTTCGTCCTATTAGACTGGCTGTTGTGGGTGGCAATCAGATGAGAAATCTGCTAACCTGACCCTTTTTACAACTCTTACCAGTAGTGAATGTTTTTGTATGTGTATGCCTGCAGAGGTGTAGTTAACCTATAGGAAGGCACCTTGAGTTGAGGTCAGGAAAGTTGGGAAACACCCTTTCTTTCTGGTACAGTTTTTCAGATTTATATACCAGCGGTCCGTGAAGAGAGTCTGGAAAAGTCTGGCTGGATAATATTTTTAGGAGGAAAAGGGGGTTCAAGCTCAAGCCCTTGGGAAAGTCATTGAAAGACTGAGGAAAAACAGTGGAATTGCTCAGTCAGTGAATTTTTAACATGAGGAGTCCCAGCACACTGCATGATACTATTAAAACTGGTTAAATCCAACCTCTTTACCTAATGGAACACTTCAGCATAGAACAGGGCATTCAACAAAAACACATGCATTACTAGTCTGCAAGCTTTTACTGAGCGGTCTCATTTGGTTCACCTGCGTCAGAGACTGTTTGCTGGCTACAAACCTCTCATGCTGGACTCAAAAAGACACAATAAATTGCTTTCTGTCAAATAGCTCAGGTAGTCCAGCTCATAGGTATTGAACTAAATTATGTCGAGAGCAATTATTTTGGGTGGGCCCAAGTAAGATTTCTATTAAGATAAAGAGGCCCTCATCATCAAATCCACAGTAAACTGTTTATAGACTAATCACACATGTACATGGTTCTGGGTTTACATTTAGCACAAACTATATTAGAACCAACCTACACAGAGCTGAATTTGCTCTACTTATAACAATTTACCCTTGTAAGGTCAAGCTGAGGGCCTGGCAAGCCAGAAACAACACTTTAACTCCTCAGCCTTTAACGTGCAACCTGTTGATACATTGGACAATCACTGGAGGTTGTAGATGTGTGACAGCAGTGGTGTGCAGTTGGGCCCTTTTAGGGGAAACAAACAGGTGTATGTAAAACATTATATACATATTTATTTCATAGATAAAGTAAAAAAAACAACAACAAAAAAACCCAACCATTTCAAAATGCTGCTCTGCATTTTCTTGGTTGCTATGGGATGCATATCTGACTGAGAGTGTACTAACCAATCATAACTGCTCATGAGAATGGCTTCTATCTACGTGCCAGTGTGCCCCTTCAGATGATATATTGAGGGGTTCAGCATTGTGAGTCTATTCAAAGTATCTGACCAATCAGATTTATGATTTTCACTATGGGGGCTGGCCCATACCTATCTAACCTTTCTCAGCATACTGAAGAAGGTGCTACATAATCATCATTCATAAATATAAGTCACTGTCTATGTGCATGCTTATTAGGCTAAATAATGTCAAATGTTGACTTGCAAGGAAACTTATAATAATAATAATAATAATAATAATAATAATAATAATAATTCAACAAGGTCAGCCAAGTCTACCTACAAAGTAATAGATCATTTTCTGGAAAAGGATATGGAGGATGGACTTTATCTTCAAATAAGCCTAACATACTGTACAAGTGAGCTTAGTGTTTAATTAATATCTTGGCTGCCTTGGCATGCTGTATACATAAGAAAGTTTGTACATGCTGCTTTTGTTATATTTGCATTTGTGGGCTGCTGATCTATTTGTCGTGAAATTCAAACATTACTTTAAAGTCATGCCTAAGTTTATGTGGTAGATTTACTGTGCATTAAAAGTATGTGTGCGAGCTCCTGGGAAGGGGGTTAGCAGAAGGGGTACCCACTGGATGCACTGCCTGCCACCATGTGACAGTTCATTTAAACTGGACCATCAGTATTTAGGGCCTACATATGGTTCCCCCAACATATAAAATAAAAGAATAATGTATACGTGACAACATATTTTTCTCCCTAACGTTTTATTAATAATACAAAGATTAGAACATACACTAATATCACAGATTAAACAGACTTCACCAAATTTTCTTAAGACCCAGAAAACAACCAACCTCCCTCTCAAAAAGAGTAAATATAAGTATACAAATAGATAATAATCAAGTAAATAAATAGACAGACACACATGCAGACATATAGAAAAATAGATAGATAGATAGATAGATAGATAGATGCTAGGCTATTGATATGCCTATTCACATATACATTCTGAAGATTTTTAAAATACAGAGAAAGGCAGCCAAATCTTATAACTCAGGTCCACGAGACCCCTAAGACAACATTTAATTTTCTTCAGGCTGAGAACAAGCAACATATATGTTAACCACAAATAATGTGAAGGAAGACTCCCAAATAAGAGGATTCTTACTTTTATGTAGTAGTAGAGCAAAAGCAATGGCATCCACATTGTAGGCTTTACAGGTGAAAAAAACAGATAGGCCAAGAATTGCAAACAGAGGTAATGATGGTAACAATATTAACCCAAAACCTTTCCGATTTTTAACATGACTAAAACATATGATGCACAATCACACTGGAGACAAGAATGACAAACATTCTAGTAAATCTTTGCCAGCCTAGCATTGCTGAAGTTGGCTCTATGAAATTATTTTGAGCTGCATCTAGGCCAAGGTGAGCACACAAGGAATTAACTCTATTCAAAGCCTTCACCTACTCCAGCTCCACCCTCAGCTCCACCTCCCACTTGGTTTTGATCACAATCTTAACAATATTAACATCAGAGAAAGACATGATGCTGTAAATAACTCAGTTTGAATTAGGTTGTCGCATGCAAAGCTTTTCCCAAGATAACTCAGCAGGCATTGGTTAGGAAATGGTGTAGAAATAACATGAACAGTAACAAATATGCATAAGTGGAACGATTTGTGCGTGTTTAAGATTCGTTTATCATCATAAAGATTCTTAAGGCTATGAATTCCTAGTCTTAAGATTGAATTTGAAGATATTGGAACCTAATAAAGAGGGAGTAAACAAATGAGTTTTAGATACAGGATCCAGCAGGAGGGCTGCTTGGAATTTACAGTAAACATCCAGTTTAACAGGTTAATGTGTCTAGTGACATGCCCAGCAGAAAGTAGAAATGGACACAGTTATCTGATTCAAAGCAAGCTTTAATGTAAAATGAGCAGAAGTAACCAAGGGCAGAACAGAATTAGAGTAACCACACAGTCCGAGAACAAAAACCAGGGAAAAACAGAATTACTAGCAGAAAGTCTGAGACACAATACCAATATCAGAGTCTGAGAAGCAGACTGGGATCATACACAACAGGACAGAAGAAGAATGCTAAGAGTCAGGGTTGTGCGTGGTGCAGGGACGATGAAACTTCACAAAGTGCAGCATTTAAATAGATGGAAAGATGATAACAAAACAGGTGACTGATGCACACAATCAATGACATAGTGTGTGACGAGTTGAAAAACTGGCCAGACAGAATTACTCAAGTGCAGCAGGAATCAATAGGAGTGGGTATGAGCAGGGAGGCAGCAACAATTACTTGCCCTGCCACCCAAAGAGGACAGCCTGAACCTAGGGATAACAAGATAACCTGCATCAGATGAGGAGGAGTGTACTGTTGGAGTAAATCGTTGAGACAGGGTGGTGCAAGGCCATGCAATACCTTGAAAGTTAGAATAATTTGTAGTAAACAGGCTTTATAACAGGTAACCTTTGCAGTTGTTTTGGAACAGGAATTATATGCTCAGATTTCATTGTGAGAATTTGAATTCTTGCGGCAGCATTTTGTAGACGATGTAAAACACTAACAGAGATGTCCAAGGGATGGGTTTGGTGGGTGATGGTACCTGAGCCCACCAGATGTGTGTCCACCGCTGCCACAAGAGGTGATCTGCCACCTCTTGACCTGGCCAAAATGCAGAAATGAATTTATATAACAACTGAATTGACGATGACCTGACAAAACATGAAATAACTTGGGTTCATACTTTCTGCAATGAAATAAAAGTCAAAGTAAATGTAAGATACATTTTTTTTTAATTTGCAACCATACACCATTAGAAAAGAAAGCAAGGTTACAGTGGGCTAAATAAAGCAGTTGTGGAATGCAAGTGAAGAAAGTGATATTCATAGATGAAATATGGATGTACATTGGCCAAGGGGATTGTATTGTACCTTTGTTTGATGCCATTCTAATGAAACTTGGAAAGATGACTGTGTGAATAAAACAATCATAGTTCCCCACTCATATATCATATGGTTTGCATGTCAGGTAAATGACCAGGGCAGATAGAAATCATTATCACAACTGTAACATGGGTGTATACTGAAATTTTAGAATGTTTTCTCATTCCATCAATAGAAAAATAAATTGGTCATATTAATGCATCTTACCACAGATCAAAGAGTGTTAAAGCTTTTCTTCAGGAAAGGTAGATCAAGGAATGATGCCTAGTCTACAGTGGTGCTTAAATGGTTGTGAACCCTTTAGAATTTTCTATACTTCTGCATAAATATGACATAAAACATCATCAGATTTTCACACAAGTCCTAAAAGTAGATAAAGAGAACCCAGTTAAACAAATGAGACAAAAAAATTATACTTGGTCATTTAATTATTCTGAAAAATTATCCAATATTACATATTAGTGAGTGGCAAAAGTATGTGAACCTTTGCTTTCAGTATCTGGTTTGACCCCCCCTGTGCAGCAATAACTGCAACTAAACATGTCCTGTAACTGCTGATCAGTCCGGCTTTGAGGAATTTTAGCCCATTCCTCTGTAGAGAACAGCTTCAACAGCTTCAGTTCATGGACAGATGTCCTGACATTTTCCATTAGAATTCTCTGATATAATTCAGAATTCATTGTTCCATCAATGATGGCAAGCCGTCCTGACCCAGATGCAGCAACACAGACCCAAACCATGATACTACCACCACCATATTTCACAGATGGGATAAGGTTCTTATGCTGGAATGCAGTGTTTTCCTTCCTCCAAACATAAAGCTTTTCTTTTCAACCAAAAATTTCTATTTTGGTCTTATCAGTCCACAAAACATTCTTCAAATAGCCTTCTGGCTTGTCCACGTAAAACTTAGCAAACTGCAGATGACCAGCAATGTTCTTTTTGGAGAGCAGTGGCTTTCTGCTTGCAACCCTGCCATGCACACCATTGTTGTTCAGTGTTCTTCTGATGGTGGACTCATGACCATTAGCTAATGCTAGGGAGGCCATCAGTTGCCTAGAAGTTACCCTGGGGTCCTTTGTGATCTTGCCAACTATTACACACCTTGCTCTTGGAGTGATCATTGTTGTTCAACCACTCATGGGGAGGGTAACAATGGTCTTGAATTTCCTCCATTTCTACACAATCTGTCTGACTGTGGATTGGTGGAGTCCAAACTTTTTATAGATGGTTTTGTAACCTTTTCCCAGCCTGATGAGCATCAACAATTTTTTTTCCTGAGGTCCTCAGAAACCTCCTTTGTTCGTGCCATGATACAAACTTTGATAGATCCCTGTTCTTTAAATAAAACAGGGTACCCACTCACACCTGATTGTCATACCATTGATTGAAAACATGTGACTCTAATTTCACCTTCAAATTAACTGCTAATCCTAGAGGTTCACATACTTTTGCCACTCACTAATATGTAATATTGGATCATGACCAAGTATAATATTTTTTTCTCATTTGTTTAACCGTGTTCCCTTTATCTACTTTTAGGACTTCTGTGAAAATCCGATGATGTTTTAGGTCATATTTATGCAAAAATATAGAAACTTCTAAAGGGTTCTTTCAAGCGCCACTGTATGCCCCAATACATTCAGACCATCATATAAGCTCAAAAAGGAGCAACAATGTAGAATTTTATTGTTTTTGTTGTCAATTCCATATGTTTCATTCATTTTTTTCAACACTTAGCATTGAGTGATTCCATAATTTTCTCATCCACTGGATCTTAAAAAAAGTCATTAATTAAAAATGTATATTTAGTTCTTTGAGCAATGCATCACAAACACAGAATGTTCAACTATATTTCAACTGTTATTTATTGATTTGCTATGAAGTGAAGAGAGGTTTAGGAGCTGAAGTCATTGTGATTGTTTGGAATGACTTTCCAAAGATGAGTTTAGCATGTATGGCATGCATCTACTGCTGCATTCATCATGTGCGTGGCTTTAAAGAAGCTTCTGCATCATGAGCAGAAGTTCCTTCTGTCATTTGCCTAAAATAGTTCATTATCAGCAAGACAGCTGGGCTTTTTCATCCACTCTGACATGCAGGCACTCAGGACACACTTCTTGAGCTGATGAGGTCATCCCAGAGTGTATCACATTTCCGAATAGTGTCGAAAGAAGTATCAACAATTTAGGACCACATTGTGTCTTTCTGTTCTTTCGAGTCTTTATTTAAACAGGCTATCAAAATATATCAACATTTAAATACTTTTACACAGGCATCACGAATACATTTACTAAATCCCTGTGAAATGTTGTGGTCATTTTTTCCATAGCACAGATGTGCAGTACATTAAGATGTTAAAACTAACTGGCTTAATATACAGACATTCCTCATAATTTCAGGCAAATCAGTATGTCATGTTAAATACTATTATTTGAATATTATGAAAGAAGAAACAAGACTAGGGAAAAAGACTACAATTGCTTGTGCATGACTGGAAGTAGTGAGCAAGTGTCCATTGTGATATATAAGCTGTGATGAGTTGGGTAGTGGGAAAGAGCGGTGAGTAAAGCAACTTATTTTTGTGTGTCAAACCATAAGAGAAAAACCTATGAAATGGTACAGGGTACTCATATCTCAATTCTTCAGAAACAAAAGGGATAACCATCTATAAGCACACATGCTACAATTATTTAGAAAAAGCAAAGTGCTTATACCATGTTCCCATTTTTTAAAATTCCAGTCTGCCTTGAGTAAGTTTTTCTTGCCTTTCTGTTGAGATATTTTGAACATGTTGAAGGTGGTCAGCTTACATCCAACTGGTAACCTAAACAGCAACCTAAAATTCTAAACTGAATTTGTTTTACACAATCCCGCATGAAATTTGAGCAACTAATATACAGAAAGGTGTCTTCTTTTAGACACACTCACTGATCCCATCTACCATATACAGTGGGGAAAAAAAGTATTTAGTCAGCCACTGATTGTGCAAGTTCTCCTACTTAGAAAGAGGAGATATGTCTGTATTTTTCATCATAGGTACACTTCAACTATGAGAGAATAGAAAATGAGAAAAGAAAATCCAGGTAATCACATTGTAGGATTTTTAAATAATTTAATTGTAAATGATGATGGAAAATAAGTATTTGGTCAATAACAAACGTTCAACTTAATACTTTGTAACATAAACTTTGTTGGCAATGACAGAGGTCAAACGTTTCCTGTCTCGCCAGTCTTCACCAGGTTTGCACACACTGTAGCTGGTATTTTGGCCCATTCCTCCATGCAGATCTCCTCTAGAGCAGTGATGTTTTGGGGCTGTCGCTGGGCAACATGGACTTTCAACTCCCTCCATAAATTTTCTATGGGGTTGAGGTCTGGAGACTGGCTAGGCCACTCCAGGACCTGGAAATCCTTTTTACGGAGCCACTCCTTTGTTCAATCAATCAGTGTTGCTTCCTAAGTGGACAGTTTGATTTCACAGAAGTTTGATTTATTTGGAGTTATATTGTGTTGTTGAAGTGTTCCCTTTATTTTTTGAGCAGTGTATATATATATATATATATATATATATATATATATATAGATATATATATTTATATATATATATATATACTGCCACACACACACACAGTGGGGCAGTGATGAATGACTTGCAGAGAGCTTGTGACCAAAGTAACAAAGGCTACCATCAGTAACACCAACTACGCCGAGAGGGACTCTGATCCTGCAATGCCAGGTGTGTCCCTGCTGCTTTAAGCCAGTACATTGTCCAGGCCCATCTGAAGTTTGCCAGAGAGCATATGGATGATCCAGAAGAGGATTGGAAGAATATCATGTGGTATAATATATCAGAACTTTTTGGTAAATAAAAACTCAACTTGTTGTGTTTGGAGGAAGAAGAATGTTGATTTGTCGCATCCCAAGAACACCATACCTACTGTGGAAGCATGGGATGGTAAACATCATGCTTGGGGCTGTGACTTTTGTGCGCAAAGGGGACAGGGGACAACTGATCCGTGTTAATGAAAGAATGAACGGGGCCATGTATCGTAAGATTTTTAAGCCAAAACCTCCTTCCATCATGAGAGTATTGATAATGGGAACATGGCTGGGGTCTTCCAGCATGACAATGATTTCAAACACACCACTCAGTCAAATGAAGTTTTTAGTGGCTCCAATAAAAAGAATTTCAAGGTCCTGGAGTGGCCTAGCCAGTCTTCAGACTTCAACCTTATAGAAAATTTGTGGAGGGAGTTGAAAGTAAGTCCGTGTTGGCCAGCGACAGCCCCAAAACATCACTGCTTCTAGAGGAGATCTGCATGAGGAATAGGGCCAAAAATACCAGCTACAGTGTGTTGCCAACCTGGCGTTTTAGGAGAAGTTGACCTGAGGATGAAAGGCGGTCTGGTGGGTGGTTAGGGAGGGTGCGAACGGACGGGTAGCCAGGGTGGGTACGGCTCATGGGAAGGAAAAAAAGATGAATAACCAAGTAACAAGAGAGCCCCTCTCAATCTTTCTAGCAGACAGTCCGTATGAAAAAAGTTTGGGCCACCCCTGATAATTTGGGGGTTAGTCTGTTGTATAAATCATTGGTTGTTCAGATCAAGCAAAGTTGAGTTAAATATATCATATAGCAGTACGAACACAGTGATATTTGAGAAGTGAAAATGAAGTTTTATAGGATTTAAAGAAAGTGTGGCAGTAAATTATCAAACAAAATTAGGCAGGTGCATAAATTTGGGCACCCCCAACGAAAAAATTACATCAATATTTAGTAGATCCTTCCTTTTGTAGAAATAACAGCCGCGCCTAACGCTTGGGGTGTAGAACAGGCTTCCAGTCTGGATTTTGGTTGAAGGTGCTTTGGACCAGGGCGTCTTCGAGTTAGACAATCATCCCAGTTCAGTCAGGTTTGATGGTTTCCGAGCAGTGGGGACAGCCCACATTTTCAGTATTATTCATGTCTGGGGACTGAGATGGCCATTCCAGAATGTTGTTACTAGTTTACTCTGCATGAATGCCTTAGTAGATTTTGAGCAGGGTTTGGGGGTCCGTTGGCCTTGGTGCAACTTTGTCACTGATTCTTGAACATTGGTTCTCAAGAATCTGGAGATATTAACTGGAATCCATGCGACCCTCGACTTACAAGATTCCTAGTACCTGCACTGGACACACAGTCCCACAGCTGATGGAACTGCCACCAAATTTTACTGTGGGTAGCCAGCTGTTGGTGTGTCTTGGGATGCTCGCTGTGTCTGTTTTCCGCTCCTTGTTATGTCAAAATAACTCCATTTTAGTTTTCATCAGTACACAGCACTTTATTCCAAAATGGAAGCTGGATTGTCCAATGTGCTGTAGCAACACCTTCAAGTGACTCTGTTTGTGGCGTGTCTGCAGAAAAAGGCTTCTGCATTACTCTCCCATACAGCCCTCTCCTTGTGTAAAGTGCGCTGTATAGTTGAACGATGAACAGTGACGGGACACCATCTGCAGCAAGATGAGGTTTTGTAGGTCTTTGGAGGTGGTCTGTGGGCTTGACTATGACTGTTCTCACAACTCTCACCATCCTTCGCCTCTGCCTATCTTAGATTTTTCTTGGTCTGCCACTTCGAGAGTTCCTTAACTAGAACTGTGCCTGTGGTCTTCCATTGCCTCACTATGTTCCTCACAGTGGGAAACTGACAGCTGAAATCTCTGAGAGAGCTTTCCCTTTCCCTGAACCATGATGTTGAACACCTTTTTGTTTTCAGGCCATTTGAGAGTTGTTTTGAGGCTCCCATGTTGCCACTCTTCAGAGAAGATACAAAGAGGAGAAAAACTTCCAATTGGCCACCTTAACACTTTCTCATAGTTGGATTCACTTGTGTATGTAGATCAAGGGTCAATGAGCTTACAAAACAAATTTTGTGTTCTCATAATTAGTGCTAAAGGTATTCAAATGACAAGGGTGCCCAAATTTATGCACCTGCCTAATTTAGTTTGAATAATTACTGCACACTTTCTGTAAAACTTATAAACTTAATTTCACTTCTCAAATATCACGGTGTTCATCTGCTATATGATATATTACCTGAAATTGCTGAGCTGGACAACCAATGATTTATAAAGAAAAATCATGAAAATTATCAGGGGTGCCCAAACTTTTTCATACGACTGTAAGTAGGAGAACTTGCACAATCAGTGGCTCACTAAATACTTTTTTGCCCCACTGTATACACTACATTGCCAAAGTATTCACTTGTCTGCCTTCACACGCATATGAACTTGAGTGACATCCCATTTTTATCCATAGGTTTTAGGAGTGTGTTTGTTTAAAGTTTTGGCCATTTTCCAGAAACACATTTCTGAGGCCAGACACTGATGTTTGAGTCCTGGCTAGCAGTCTCCGCTCTAATTCATCCCAAAGGTGTTCTATCGGGTTGAGGTCAGGACTCTGTGCAGGCCAGTCAAGTTCTTCCACACCAATCTCGCTCATCCATGTCTTTTATATTATTGGATTCCCATCGTAAAGTCAAAATATTGTAAGTTGTGGCATCACAAAATGCAGAGTATCTGTATATACACTCTCACTGGCCACTTTATTAGGTAAACTTGTTCAAGTGCTCATTAACATATATATCTATAAATCAGCTAATCACATGGCAGCTCATCTCAATGAATTTAGGCATACAGACATATACTTTGTCCCTATTTGATCCACTGTCATTAGGTACTCTGGTACTACTAGGTACTACTGTTGACTGACGGTACCCCCGAAAGCCTTGCTGATTCAGAAATGCCCCTATGCAGTTCTTGACTTGGCTATTATCAGTCTCTCAGGTCGTTATACTGTACCTGCCCACTTCTCCAACATCTGTCACACTGACTACGATAACTGACTGTTCGCTTTCTGTCTTATACTGTACATCCGAGACTATGATATGCACAGTCATAATGATATAATCAACCTTACTTGTTATTCAATCTGTGAGTTTTCAAGGTATGTTGGCTCATCTGTATATAGTCTGATCATAAACTATTCTATGATAAACTGCATTTGCATTACGTGTGCACTGATTGTAATGGTTATTTTATATATCTGATGTGTGTGTTTGTTAATTTCTGTTTGTCAAGTACAGAATGCTCTACATTATTCATGTTAAATGCCTCTAATCATTTACTCGTGTCCAAGATTTCCTCTGTCCTGTTTTATGTTTTTTCTTTTCTGTTCCTCTGTTCTGTTTAGCAGGGTAAATCCACATTAAGCCTCCTCCCTGTAAAGTGCCATGGCTATTCAGTGAGTGGGAGCCCGAACACTCCCGTGCCCCTTTTTTTCTCCAGCCACAAAATGAAGGTAAAGAAGGGTTTTGTGAAATATCACAGTTTGGGAACTAGTCTGAAAATGTGCTTGTGGTTGATATACTTCTCCTACTGCTGACTGAAAACATCCAACCATTCCGAATTCCTCAACCTTCTCAAAATAATAAAAACTCTCTCTAAATAGCAATTTTCTTATATTTAAAATGTAACCCAAAATATTTTTATAGTAAACAGATAAATGCCAGAGAGAGCATGAACCAGAAATAGACTGTAAAAGTTATAATATTTTTTTTTCATAATTAATTGAAATTAAAACCAAAAACATATAATTTGGGAGCATGACTGGGCTCAAAAGGGGATAGTATGCAGGGTGACTTGGGCCAAAAGCATCTGAATATGCTGCTTCATCAGACACTTTTTACATTTTTTTTGTATACTACATATTGGGCCTATTGTATACTGTTAACGAAACATTGCTACTGAATCCAAAATGGTGTCTGTAAAATATCTAAACTGATTGGAAAGTGCCACTGGCAAGTGGTGAGCTATCAAATTGCTGCTGCAACACCCAAACTCCTCGCTAATATACTTAATATGTACATGCATATATGTATACATATATACATACTATAACATGTATATTTGTTGTGTATGATATTGCTTTTGTAGCATGAAGCCTGTATAGACACAAGTACTGCGACAAATATACAACATGTATTGATAAACACTCCGGCGGGACCTGGAGGTTCACAAACACAACTGGATATATCTGAAGTAGGGAAGGCGGGGCAGACAACGACAACCCCTATACTGATTGATGAAGGCATTGACAAGAATAGCATATCGATATGGCGAGCAGGGTGTGTTCCTCCAAGCACGCAAATCTAACATTAACAGACCATCTGACCTGCTTTTGTATAATAATGACACTACTGGAGACATTCCCAATATGGACATCAAATGTTCTGACAGTTTGTACAACCTGCACCAGTGGCCAAATTTATGAAACGTGGCAAAATCTGATCTTGGCTTTGAAACTACAAAAAAATCAGGTCACTTTGCCAAAGAAATCATTAGTTTGGAAGCCATTTCAAAAAGAACCATCACAACCTATGTGAAACTGAAACTCCTAAATGAAAGACAAACACTTCTGAAGCATATTTGATGAATGTTGAATAAGACATTTTCTTTAAGCTTTGTGAGGTTTGCAAGATAGGCTTGTACAGGTAAAGTGAACCCTACGATACACATAGGCATGCACACTCAAAAGGGTGAAGTATTTAAAAGAAAATAAACAAGTCCTGCATACTCTGAGTTAAACAAGCTCCGAATTCCAGAGCAGGCTGATGTACCTTGTGGTCTGTCAGTAGCTACAAAGGACTCCTGTGTGTGTGTGTGTGTGTGTGTGTGTGTGTGTGTGTGTGTGTGTGTGTGTGTGTGTGTGAGAGAGGGTGTGGAGATGGAGCCTGGTGAACATTCCACTGGACATAAGAAGACTTTTTCTCTCCTTCGTGCTCTCCCTCCCTCACTCTCTACTCAGCCTGTTTTGCTAAGCTACTTTCAAATGTTTGTGCAACCAACCGTTGACCGCTTCATTAAAAATACCGTTTGATGCTGAGGCTAGGTCCAGCAGCTAGTCGGCTCAAACTGGTTTCAGAAGAGAGGCAACATTTTCAGCATGGTGTAAACAAAGTGCCTCTAATAAGCCTCAGGTTGTAGCTGCTGAGGAAATAAGCCGGTTTAGACCAGTTTAGGCCAGTTTAAGATGTTCAGTGTGAACCACGTTAATATTTTTACTTAAAGTCAAGCAATGAAAACCGTGTCAAAATAATAACAAAACTACATCATCTAAATTATACTACATCAAAAAATACATAATCTAAATTATATACTATAATATACAACAACCTACAGTATATAACAAGGTAATCTACTGGTTTAATTCGGTAAGGCTACAGCAGCAAGACCACACTCTGTGCCTCTAATGTAAGCTAAGAACAAACAAATGAGGCTACAATTCGCACATGCTCAGCAATATTAGACAATAGAAGTTTGCAAAAAACGTTGTCTGGTCTGATGTTTCTCGATTTCTGCTGCAACATTCAGATGGTAGGGTCAGAATTTGGCATAGCCAACATAAAAGCATTGCTCCATCCTGCCTTGTATCAATGGTTCAGCCTATTGGTGGTGGTGGTATAATGGTGTATAAGATATTTTATTGACTCACTGGGACCCTTAATACAAACTGAGCTTTGTTTAAACACCACAGCCTACCTGACTACTGTTGCTGACCATGTCCATCCCTTTATGATCACAGTGTACTCATCTTCTACATGCCACAAAGTTTAGTTTCAAACTTTAGTTTCTTAAACATTGCAGTGAGTTCAGTGTAGTCAGTTGGCCTCCACAGTCACCAGATTTACTTGAAGATGATTTTAGAATCTGTTGATTTCAATAACTGGGATGACAGTCAGGTGTGAGTGTTATATTTAAAGATCAGGGATCTATCAAAATCTTATATTCATAACATATGCCTTTGGAAGTATATGTGTCTGAGTGTGGGAAATCAAGTTGGTAGGTAATCCTCAGATCTTGAAAGAGTGACGACTACCGAGCCCTGTGATGCACTGGTGTCCCACCCAGGATATGCTTACTGCTGTGACCTACTGCTGTGGGTAGGTGCCAGAGGCCTATGCCAACACAAACCTCTCCGGAAAAACTTGTTGCAAAAATATGGTTCTCTAGTACAATTACAGAGACAACTTAAAATGTAAGGCTGTAATTTTTTTTTCATAGAATACACAGTTTGCTTAGAGAACATTTTAACAACACTAAATGTTCTGACAACATTGCTGAATCATTTGAAGTTGCAGAAAAATGTTCAAGTATGAAACGAGTACATTGAGAACATTGTGGGCGGTCAAAGAACATTGCAATCCAACCATAATTACATTACAAGCTGTCAGAACATTGAGGGAACATTGTTTTTAATGGTACAGCCTAATCTTCTTAGAACTTGTCAAATGTGTTAAAGGGCCGTATGATAAGCCAGAGGGGAAAAAAAGAGTGCTTGGTTGCTTTTTCATGCATCTGAAGTCGGTGTGTGATTTTCACTTATGTTTCTTCTAAATTGTCTTTAGAGAAATAAAATTAGCCAATTTTTTTTCTCAGCAACAGAAAAACATCGTGATGTTGGCTGATCTGAACACAATGTGAGTCTTCATTAACATTCCTGCTAAAACTTATCGGACAAACATGAAATGTTCGAGGTTTTTTTTTTGAGAAAGACCAGAGACACAGGAACCTTCAGTTAAAGCTTCATTGTTTTTTTCATTTGCTCTCACTGTTGTCTATGAGAAACAAAATATATTCAGGATGTTATCTTTTGTGATTTTGTTTTCCTATGATTTATTTATTTATTTTTGCTCTTGACCAGGGATTCAGGTTTATTATAGACAGGGCGAAAATAAGAAAGTAGGTGATTACAGTCCCCATCACATTCCAACATTGCCTTCTCAATTTTAAAATCTCTTTGTGTAAACCTGCCATTAGGTTTAATGAGAGGTATAATGAACAAGAATGGTCCAATAAACAAGAAAATAATTAACTGTAAACAAGGAATAAAAAGGCCATTTCAACACACACTAATTAAGGGATCATGACAAACAGATGATGTTAATAATGGGAGCACAGCATTGAAAGTAAGATATTGAATCTACTGTGTGTTTAATTATTTAATTAAGTACTGTTAGTAAGGGATTTTTGTTTTATTGTGTTCATTTTTTCTATAAATAATGAACAAATGTTAGCTACTATGACGAAAAAATACCGTCCGACCCTGTATCTGAATTCCTGAATAACATTCTGAATAACATATGGCATACATTAATATTATAACTCAGCATTAAGCCCACCAACCCACTATAATGAATGGCAATTATGGAAGTAGATGTTGTTCCCTTTTCGTACATCTGCGTACACACTCCACTTCCCTACTATTTGTGAATAACCTAATTGTTTTAATCAGTTATTAATTATGTAGTAATGGTTGCTTATTTATATTGTAGCATTACATTGAAAAAGAAATACAGTTGCTTATGTTATATTGTAGAAGAACAAACTGTGAGACAATGATAAGGCCCTGCGCATGCTAGAGAGGCAAAGCCCTGCCTAGTCTGTAGATAACAGACAGAAAGTGCCCTGTGCCAATTCACTATATTACACCGACTTCACAAAGAGTGAATGGGGTTTTGAAAATACAGAAATGAGGAGAGAAATTTTCCTATATAAAAAAAAATGAAAACTGTATGTAAAATGTAAAATGTAAGGATCGAACCCAAGGGGGACGCGTGGGTAACAACTGTGAAAACCCGATGTGCCACTCAGCCACTGAAGAAACAGAAACGATAAATGAAAAGAGGAGGCTGAATTGACGTCAGCACAGCGTCTTTTCAGACCGCGACCTAAACGGGGGCACTACTTTCCCCAATTGCGGGCGGCGGGCAGTGAGTGAGGGAGAAGGTGGAGCACAGCGAGCGAGCCAAAACCGCCGAGGAAAACGGGAAGATCTGTGCCTGCACTAAATCTACGCCTGAAGACACTAAGTTTTCTGATCCTTACAGTAACCTCTCCCCTAAAGCGGAAGGGGTCTTTACCGCTCTCCCCTAGTCGTCGGAGCGAGAAAATGACGGACAAACACGATACGCATGACACGCGAGCGTGAGAACAGGCGATATGAACACCAAGAAGGGTTGATGGTGCAACAACTGCCAAGGCTCAGGGATGCACTTAAATACCTGAGCTAGCAGGTGTTGCAAATATTGAAATCATGCAGATTAAGCAGGTGAATGCGTGATTGCATCAAGCATGCCCAGGCTGAAAACTGAGTCAATGCTGACCTCTAGCTTCCAAAAGATGGAAGTCAGCGAGACCCATAACAGAAACAGAAACATGTACTCACTATTGAAATGAAATTTGGATAATGGGGTTCTGTATTTTGGGTATTTTAATATAATTTCAAATTTCATATTCATCAGAATTAAAAAGGTTACAAGTGTTAATAATGCTACCATTGAAACGACGCAAATTATTGTGCATACTGTTAGATTATAGCTGTCAAGTTTATAGTGAAGAATATAGCTCTCTCCCCATTCATTTAGATAGGAGCCCAGGATTGTATGAGCAAAAAAATCTGTCTTACTGCATTTCCAAGATGGAAGTTGAGTGACTGGACTTTGCTAATGCCCAGATCCCAGACCTGGAGTACAGTAACTCTGAACACTCAGACACCAGGCTGACAAATGTGCCTCCTTGTTTATTACAGTCACACAGACTGTGAGAAGAAATGGGCAGAGAAGTGGAAATCGGGCAGTCTCTGTTAGTAAGCGGGTATTACATGGTAAAAGTAACGTGCCACTGAGAGTAAACACAGCTAGAATGACAGAGCCAGTGTGCGCACAAGCCGAGGAATTGGGTGGATGTGTTAGAATTGTGTGTGTGAATGAGTGTGTAGACTGGGATGTCAGAGACATATCAGCAGGTGAATTAATGGTGTGCATGTGTGTATGTGTATTTGTGATGGGGAGGGGTGGAGAAAGAGTGGTTTCCTTTCTCTATTTCCTTTTCCTTCTCCTTCAACCCCTAAGTGCTCACCCTTGACCTTTTCTCTGTCAGCTTGCACACCTGCAGTATAACACCATTTTAAGTAAGAGTGCACCCTATAGGTCATGTTCATATATTTATCAAGTGGCTTAAAGTATGAATGTTAAAGAATAAACATGAATTTACAGTGGTGCTTGAAAATTTGTGAACTCCTTACAGATTTCTATTTCTGCATAAAACATTTTCACACAAGTCCTAAAAGTAGATAAAGAGAACCCAGCTAAAACAAACGAGATAAAAATATTATACTTGGTCATTTATTTATTGAGGAAAATGATCCAATATTACATTAGTGAATGGCAAAAGTGTCATGAACCGGACACGGGAGGCGGACGTAAGTGCAAGTGCAGAAGGTTTATTGAAAGTGAACATGGTGAAACATACCAACAAACCAAACACTAGGAACAGAACTAACAAGGTAGCATACAAGACAAGCATCTAACACATGGAAACAAGCTAACAAACAAGGAGCTAATGCTAACTAAACAAACAAAGAGGCCAATGCTAACAGGGTAACAAACAAAGGAAATGCTAACAAGGCTAAGAAACAATGCTAAACACAAACACAACTAAACCTAGAACAACTACCTAATACAGGGAACACAGAGGAACAGAGATAAATACACAGAGACAAGACTAAGTAGAAGAGACAAACCAGAATAGAGGAATGAGGAGCAAAGAAACAGGAGCCAAGGACAACCACCATGTGAAAAAGCCAGACAAGGAAGTGCACAGGAAGCAGGGTGTGTATATATAGGGCACAGACCAGCAGGTGGCAACAGCCCCACCTGCTGGGTTGGAAGGAGGAAGCAGGGGGAGCTAAACAAGATGGATGCAAGCTGAAGGCTTGCATCATCATTACATAACCCCCCCTCAAAAGGCGTGTCTCTGAACCCAAAGGACAGGAAAAAAGAGAAAGCTAGGAAACAGGAAGACCCAGACTAACCCAAGGGAGCAGAGCAAAACATGGATGAGACCAAAGCAGGGGGCCAGAACAGAGGAGGTACAGACAGGAGACTCAGGATAACAGGGGACAACACGGGAAGGGAAACAGGCCTAACAGGCCACACAGGCACAGTTCTGGTCCATGGGGTGGGACTCTCGTAAAGAGTCCTAAAGGACCCCTTATGCCCATAAGTCCCGGGCCAGAAAGTCCTGGTGGCTGCAGGAACCCCCCGAGGCACAGGATGCCACCTAGGGTGGAGAGGCAGCTTTGTCCTCCACCAGGGGGGTGCGGTCCATGACCTGGAGTCCGTAGGAGACCCAGGTGCAGCGTTGACCTGTGCAGGGGTTGCGGTCGGGATGTGGGCAAGTGGGGTCGTCGCCGGGCAGCCAGCGAGCGGGTCACTGGCGAGTTGCTGGCAAGTGAGGCCCTTGTCACGAACCCGGGTGGGTGGTGGAAGACCAGACGGAGGGCACGACTCCAGCTCAGAGTTCTGGATCTCCTCTGGAAGGGCCTCTCTGGAGCTGATGGCCTCAACGATACATACCACAAACCCCATCGCCTCTCTGGCTCCCTGCAGAATCTCACTGGCTTGCTCTATGGCCAGGTGAGTAGGGGTCAGGAGTGAACATGGGGTTGCGGGCAGGCGGCTGGGGCTGGAGAGTACTGAATCCTGCTTGACCTGGGGGATTCTCAAACAGCTGGCGAGAGGAGGATCCAGCACATGGCGGGTTAACTGTGACCGGAGCTGGTGGGGAGAACAGAGACACGCAGGCGTGGTGATGGCGGTCGTGGGCTCTGGCGTTGAGCTAGCAAACGTGGGCTCAGGCACGGAGTTAGCGAGCGCTGGCATCGCCGTTGAGGTAGCGGGCGTGGACACTGTCGCTGAGCTAGAAAACGCTGACTTGGACATCATGGTAGCGGGCGTGGACTCGGGCGCTGAGCTAGCAAGCGCTGGCTTAGGCGTTGTGGTAGCGGGCGTGGTCTTCTGCTTTCAGCGGCGCTTCCTGGCAGCACGGGGGATACCACTGTCCGGTCTTTGGAGGAGAACCACTGGACAGGACCCATGTCAGAGTCCAGGCTGAGCTGAGTTACGGGAGGCTGGTACTCCCATTTGGGTTGACTCTTCGGGTACTCATCATCTGACGAGTCAGACCACATACTTCGGAGAACAGGGGCCACACTTGCTACGTTCTTATTAAGGTCTGGCTTACTGTCATGAACCGGACACGGGAGGCGGACGTAAGTGCAAGTGCAGAAGGTTTATTGAAAGTAAACATGGTGAAACATACCAACAAACCAAACACAGGAACAGAACTAACAAGGTAGCATACAAGACGAACATCTAACACATGGAAATAAGCTAACAAACAAGGAGCTAATGCTAACTAGACAAACAAAGAGGCTAACGCTAACAGGCTAACAAACAAAGGAAATGCTAACAAAGCTAAGAAACAATGCTAAACACAAACACAACTAAACCTAGAACAACTACCTAATACAGTGAATACAGAGGAACAGAGATAAATACACAGAGACAAGACTAAGTAGAAGAGACAAACCAGAATAGAGGAATGAGGAGCAAAGAAACAGGAGCCAAGGACAACCACCATGTGAAGCAGGGTATATATAGGGCACAGACCAGCAGGTGGCAACAGCCCCACCTGCTGGGTTGGAAGGAGAAAGCAGGGGGAGCTAAACAAGATGGATGCAAGCTGAAGGCTTGCATCATCCTTACAAAAAGCATGTGAGCCTCTAAGATTATCTGTTAATTTGATGGTGAAATTAGACTCAATCAATGGAATGACAATCAGGTGTGAGTGGGCACCCTGTTTTATTTAAAGGACAGGGATCTATCAAAATTTACTCTTCACAACACGTTTGTGGAAGTGCATCATGGCACGAACAAAGGAGATTTCTGAGGACCTCAGAAAAAGAGTTGTTGATGCTCATCAGGCTGGAAAAGGTTACAAAACCATCTCTAAAGAGTTTGGACTCCACCAATCCACAGTCAGACAGATAGTGTAAAAATTGAGGAAATTCAAGACCATTGTTACCCTCCCCAGGAGTGGTCGACCCACAAAGATCAACCCAAGAGCAAGGCATGTAATAGTTGGCGAGGTCACAAAGGACCCCAGGGTAACGTCTAAGCAACTGAAGGCCTCTCTTACATTGACTAATGTTAATGTTCATGAGTCCACCATCAGAAGAACACTGAACAACAATGGTGTGCATGACAGGGTTAGAAGGAGAAAGCGACTGCTCTCCATAAATAACATAAAGAAGAATAAAGTGCTCGTCTACAGTTTGCTAAAAATCACGTGGACAAGCCAGAAAGCTATTGGAAGACTTTGACTTAAAAGAAAAGCGTTATGTTTGGAGAAAGGAAAACACTGCATCCCAGCATAAGAACCTTATCCCATCTGTGAAACATGGTGGTGGTAGTATCATGGTTTGAGCCTGTTTTGCTGCATATGGGCCAGGACGGCTTTCCATCATTGATGGAACAATGAATTCTGAATTATATCAGAGAATTCTAAAGGAAAACGTCAGGACATCTGTCCATGGACTAAATCTCAAGAGAAGGTGGGTCATGCAGCAAGACAACGACCCTAAGCACACAAGTTGTTCTACCAAACAATGGTTAAAGAAAAATAAAGTTAATGTTTTGGAATGGCCAAGTCAAAGTCCTGACCTTAATCCAATAGAAATGTTGTGGAAGGACCTGAAGTGAGCAGTTAATGTGAGAAAACCCACTAACATCCCAGAGCTGAAGCTGTTCTGTACTGAGGAATGAGCTAAAATTCCTCCTAGCCGGTGTGCAGGACTGATCGACAGTTACAGGAAACGTTTAGCTGCAGTTATTGCTGCACGGGGGGGGGGGGGGGGGGTCACACCAGATACTGAAGGTTCACATACTTTTGCCACTCACTAATATGTAATATTGGATCATTTTCCTCAATAAATAAATGACCAAGTAGTGTATTGTTGTCTAATTTGTTCAGTTGGGTTCTCTTTATCTACTTTTTAGGACTTATGTGCAAATCTGATGATGTTTTAGGTCATATTTATGCAGAAATACAGAAAGTTCTAACGGGTTCACAAACTTCCAAGCACCACTGTACCTACAAAGTAATAGACAATTTTTTTGCCAAAGTAGCACAAGATGGACTTTATCTTCAAATAAGCTTAACAGACTGGTGAATTTGGTGTATGTTTAATGTTTAGGTTGCCCTGGCGTACTGAATACATACAAAACTAAGGATTATAACTACCTTTATTTACACATTTTGGACAAACTAGAGCTATTGGATGCCAGGCCCTCTTGTAAATTATTTCTGGATATAAGACTGAGCACCATCAAGGCAGTCTGCATTATTTGCACACTCCTTTGTTCATCCAAGGTAAATACATAATATTTTATACCACAGTATAATATAATATATAATAATTGAAATCAATAGAAACAGCCAGTTCATGCTTGGATACTTATTGACTAACAGTGAGGTGAAGGGCAGGTGAGGTGCTGCAACCAGATTTATATATACTGTATATGAACGTCAAAGAGATTAAATTATTAAATTTAATGTAACTTGGTTTAATTAAGCAGTGTTTTTTTCCTGTTTAGTATTTTTTTCTTAACGCATGCATAGAGTATTTGTATCATGTTTTATTCCTCGGTTATTGGTGTGGTCTGTGTATAGGATCTAAGCCCGATTTTCATTATCACTTGGTGGAAAGATGTGGGATGGACCAAGGAAGACCCCTTTAAATTTTTGAAATGGTTCTGACTCACATCTGTGCCATAATAGCTCTTGTTGTCAATAAAGTTGAGATATTCACTCATTCAACAAGGGGAGCATCATAAGTTCTTCGGTGCTCGCATGCCCTCATTATTGCAGAGGTAACGGTTGCCTCTCATTGTATTTTTTTTTCATTGCAGTTTTATCAATAGTAACAAGCCTAAATATCATTTGCAGATATGTGAAATATATTACCTACGGAAGGTGACGATATGCAGTAATGAAGTAAGAGGTTTACAATCAGCATTTGGTGATATTCACACAAATAGCAACAGACACATGTTATGTAAATTTTCCTGATGTTAAATCTATTTTAATAAAGATTTAAACTGGATAATCCCAACTTGAACAGGGCATAAGGAGAGTAATTCATAGAGGATGAGTTGTGTAATGGCACAGATTCTGATTATTCAGGAACAGTAAACAAAACTCAACCTCTCTGTGTGGTGACTTTTCTCCACAGTGCTTATTTTTTTGCAACAAACAAGGTCTGTGGCCATGGTAACACATGCCTTAAAGCATTACAGAGGCAAAAATGATGATGATGATCTCACTACTGGGAGTCTGTTTACCTCTTTAGCCTCTTTCTGTCAATCCCTCACTCTTTTCATTCTTTATATATTTTTTCCATGTAATCCACAGTGAGTGACATCATTCTGGGAGAAAGTAGTGTGGCAAATGTGGAAGGGTTGTGGTAAGTCGCTGAGTTGTCCTCTGACACAAAGTTTAGCAAAGAGGTGGAGAGGATGTGTGAGTGTGCGTTTGTTTGTGTGTGTGTGTGTGTGTGTGTGTGTGTGTGTGTGTGTGTACTGTATACACACGTAATATACTAAATATACACTCAATTACATATTCCAACTATTTTCAAATAACAGTGACGATATTATTATTATTATTTTTTAATTTAATTGTTTTAAGCTTTAACTTAGCTTTTATTGCTCAGGGTTGAGGTGGGCCCCCGGCACCTATCACCAGAGAACACAAAGCACCGGCATAAGCAGGCTGAGAGGAGTTGCTGTCAGAGCGCATGGGGACAGTCCCCTGACCAGCCTCTCTATGTCCAGGCAAAACCAATCATGCCGGCATGTGATGCCCGAACCAGCCAGATGGCACCCTGGAGACAGCAGTGGTTAAGGTACTGGACTATGGCCCAGAGGGTTCAAATCCCACCTCTGCTAAGCTGCCACTGTTGGGTTTTTTTGAGCAAGACCCTTAACCCACAATTGCTTGGATTGTTACAGTTGTAATTGCTAAAACTGTATCGATTGTAAATTGCTCTGGATAAGGGTGTCTGTTAAATGCCTATATCTGGAAATGCCTAGATGTGGTTTTCTAGTGCATTAGACTGCTGCGCCACTCATGTGCCCCATACTGGAATTACCTGGATAAATTATAGTATACTCTCCTTTTAAATCACAACTGTAGACAAACACATTCTTCCTAAAGTAATAATACACACAACAGTAATTTCAATGTTTTTATTAAATACATTAATCATCATCAGATGTGTCCTTTTGAATGATGGCCTATATATTTGGAGGGGTGACTGTCACAAGTGAACTTATACATACATTTGTATGGAATTGTTTGCAAAAGACCCTGATTGTACTTAATGCTGTCTTTATAAAGCCACATGACAAACAACATAGGGTGGGTTTCCCTAAATGCTTGTAATGTTAAATACTTCATAACCTTGTACATAAGAAAATATTTAAATTTATGAGTGTTTCCCAAAAATCCTTCATAAATAACGTAGTACTTAAACTTGTTTGTAAATTTAAGAGAATTCTTACACATTTGTAACTCACTAAGTACTTCTTAACTTGACATTCTCATGCAGTTCTACCTCAAAAAAGATAGAGGACAAATAATTTTCCTTAAATAAAAAACAAACATAAAAACAAACTCACTGACTTCTATGTAGGGTAACAGCACATTTAACTACATAAAACATTATGAAAATTAATATTTATTTTTGAAAACATACTTGCATCACATAGGCTACATCCAATGCCAACAAAAATTAAATCTTGATTGAATTATGTAGTTAATGTGTTAAGAGTGCTAAATCAACTTGTGCTGTACGTTTCATGGTGTAGCGGGTAACGTTACAGCTACCCATTATAAAGGTCCTTTTCTGAGCATAAATGTATTTCATTTTATTTCAGAGTTTAAATCATTCATACATGTGAAACAAACACTATTTTTATATAGGGATTATATAGATTCAGCCCTTTTCTACTTTTAGTTACGCCATAGGTGCCACTCAGCTCACATGTGCTCTAGATCAGTTTAGAGGTGGCACAAATTAAGCAGTGAATGTATTAGGTTATAGCCTGCTTTACATAAGTGATACAGACAAGAAACTGAGCTTCATAAACTGCTAAACAGTGGCATTGACATGAAAACTTCTGTCCTGCTGTTTGCAATATTATTCTATAAAAAAGTTGTGAGATGTTTCAGATTAATTGGGGCCAACTTGCTAGCTGCACCAACATGAATGACTATTTTCACTGGGATTACATTATGAACTCTTAATTAAATTGGCCAAATCTCTTTCTAGGTTGACATTGAAAGTTTCTCACATGTCCTGGTGTAAATGTGTGTCTGGCATTCAGAGGCGAAGTGGAAAAGATGTCAATACACAGAAGGTGACAGGACATGAAGGTTTTACAGTTTTTCTCGCAGACTTCGTGCGTCACCAATGTTGGCACCTTGACATTTTCACATTCCTCACCAACCAGAGAGGAATCCTGAGACACTGCTTTGGTTAATCACACACACACCGGACATCCCCACGGCAGACAGACCTCAAACTTAACCTTAACCCTAGAAATCAATACAGGACAGAATGTGATCTCACTCTCACACAGGAAGAAATAAAAACACACCACAGACAAGTTTCTCAATAAGTGTGAAATATTTTGTATTTATATTGTCTGATTAAAAACATACTAATATTTAAAAATTGTTAGTTGGTATAATTTCTGGGCTTGTTTAGGGGTATTACATATTTAATTAGTAATTGTTTAAGAACAATTTAACAATTTAAGTGACGACTCATTAAAATGTGACTCTCACTAGAATATTTACTGTTCCAATAATTTTCCATTACTTTAACTTAAAGTAATCTGTAGAGATAGGGCTACATTTTGTAGAAAAAAACTTAATTGACAAGAGCGGAGGAACAGCACTACCTGGACTGCTGAAGCAAGTGGTGGTGATGCTAATTAGGAGCTTGATACTGAGTGCCACACCTGCCTTGTTCTCTCTGGTGGAGCCATCCATCTCCACCTTTAGTGGATGCTAGATAGCGGCAGGTTCTAGATGAGACCAATTTTCATTCAATACTAATTCAGTCATAGACAGGATGCCAAATCCATCATAAAGCAAATACACTCACACACTAGTCACTTTAGAAACACCAGTTAACCTAACACACACGTCTTTGGACTGTGGGAGGAAACGAGAGTACCTGGAGACATGCAGACTCCACAGAGTAAGGACCCAGACCCCACCTGGGGATTGAACCCAGGACCATCTCACTGTGAGGTGACAGTGCTACTCACGGAGCCATCGTGCTGCCCTCATTCAGTTCAATTTCCGGGTTTCTTCTTCTTTTTTTTTTTTTCAAATTTCCTTCAATTTTCTCAGATTTTCAATTAATATTCTTTAATTATATTCAGCATATTCATATGTTTATTCAGTATTCCAAGGTATCATTGAATTCAGTATTCATTGAATGGCCCCACGATATACTGTATAATGCCCAGGGCATCACGTTCCCTTCTTCAGCTTGACTTCTTCCACATATTTACACTCAGCAGGGTCCAATGAATAGTATACAAACATTGTGATTTGTCCATAGTTGCCCAGATGGAATAACCATTGATGCCCTTCCACATCCATGAGTTTTGGTCAT
Organism: Ancistrus triradiatus; assembly: GCA_025084515.1. Taxonomy (NCBI): domain Eukaryota; kingdom Metazoa; phylum Chordata; class Actinopteri; order Siluriformes; family Loricariidae; genus Ancistrus; species Ancistrus triradiatus. The sequence continues at coordinate 187,430 of JAJAGP010000187.1, read as the reverse complement.
CCAACACTGTTCAGGATCACCCCACAAGCCTTGTCAGTTCTCTTGCATCCAACATACAGTGGTGCTTGAAAGTTTGTGAAGCCTTTAGAATTTTCTATATTTCTGCATAAATATGACCTAAAACATCATCTGATTTTCACACAAGTCCTAAAAGTAGATAAAGAGAACCCAGTTAAACAGATGAGACAAAAATATTATACTTGGTCATTTATTCATTGAGGAAAATGATCCAATGTTACATATTAGTGAGTGGCAAAAGTATGTGAGCCTTTGCTTTCAGTATCTGGTGTGACCCCCTGTGCAGCAATAACAGATAAACATTTCTTGTAACCGGCTTGGAGGAATTTTAGAACAGTTTCAACTCTGAGATGTTGGTGGGTTTCCTCACATTAACTGCTCACTTCAGGTCCTTCCACAACATTTAGTTTGGATTAAGGTCAGGACTTTGACTTGGCCATTCCAAAACTTTATTCTTCTTTAACGATTCTTTGGTAGAACGTGTGCTTAGGGTCGTTGTCTTGCTGCGTTATCCACCTTCTCTTGAGACTCAGTTCATGGACAAATGTCCTGACATTTTCCTTTAGAATTCTCTGATATAATTCAGAATTCGTTGTTCCATCAATGATGGCAAGTCGTTCTGGCCCAGATGCAACAAAACAGGCCCAAACCATGATACTACCACCAACATGTTTCAAAGATGGGATAAGGTTCTTATGCTGGAATGCAGTGTTTTCCTTTCTCCAAACATAATGCTTTTCTTTTAAACCAAAAGGTTCTATTTTGGTCTCATCCATCCACAAAACATTCTTCCAATAGCCTTCTGGCTTGTCCACGTGATTTTTAGCAAACTGCAGACGAGCAGCAATGTTCTTTTTGGAGAGCAGTGGCTTTCTCCTTGCAACCCTGCCATGCCCACCGTTGTTGTTCAGTGTTCTTCTGATGGTGGGCTTATGGAATATTAACATTAGCCAATGTGAGAGAGCCCTTCAGTTGCTTAGAAGTTACTCAGGGGTCCTTTGTGACCTCACCAACTATTACACGTTGTGCTCTTGGAGCAGTGTTTCTCAATTCTGGTCCCACCGCTCAGCCTGATGAGCATCAACAACTCTTTTTCTGAGGTCCTCAGAAATCTCCTTTGTTTGTACTTTGATGCACTTCCACAAACATGTATTATGAAGAGCAGACTTTGATAGATCCCTGTTCTTTAAATAAAACAGGGTGCCCACTCACACCTGATTGTCATCCCATTGATTGAAAACACCTGACTAATTTCACCTTCAAATTAACTGCTAATCCTAGAGGTTCACCTACTTTTGTCACTCACTAATATGTAATATTGGATCATTTTCCTCAATAAATAAATGACCAAGTATAATATTTTTGTCTCATTTGTTTAACTGGGTTCTCTTTATCTACTTTTAGGACTTGTGTGGAAATCTGATGATGTTTTAGGTCATATTTATGCAGAAATATAAAAAATTCTAAAGAGTTCACAAACTTTCAAGCACCACTGTATATCATGGACTTTTACATGCACAGTTGTAACAAGACAATCTTTTTTTTTAATTATTTTATATGTGTGGTCATAATGTTCTGGCTCATTGGTGTATATTTGAAACAACAACGCAGTAAAATATGGTGTATAAAAACTGTACCTTGCTACCAACTCTAATGCATGCTGTAATGTTCCTAGATAAAATCAAGGCACAAAATATGTATATCCGGTCAAAATTGCAGAACAAAATGTTCCTCAGGATATGACTTCAGAGATGTTAACTATTTTTGGCTTGAGTGCAAAGAACAAGGATGAAATGGCCAGGTGATGCTGAAAAACATCAATATTTATCTGGCTGTAAAAATGCACCAGAGCTTTGAAGCAGTAAGAATTTTTATTTTTCAAATATACCTTTTCATGTACACACACTGACCATCCATGAAAACACACAGGCCCTGCACACTCAGATCAACTACGAGTGACATGGCCTACATACTAGGTCCAAAGTAAAGTTTGCATTCCGCGGACAGTTCAGTGTATTTGGCGGTGCCTGTGATGTGTTGCACAAGAAATTATTAGAGAAGGAATGTGTGTCTCTAACAAATTTGTGGCCTTTTTGCACACTGAGTATTTCCTCTCCTTCAGGAAAAGATAAATACAGGAGTTTATTTTTTGCTGGCCTTAGTACTCAAACCTAAAATATGGTCTTCAGAACCCTGTGGGACATTTGGCACATATACTCACACAGTTTTTTTATTTTGGCTTTTTTTTCAGATCAATATTACAGTTAAATAAATAAATAAATAAATAAATAAATAATAGTAATGATGAAAATAAAGAAATAAAAATTTCATTGTGTGATTCAGCAAAATTTACCCACCCCCACCCAAACATACGTACACAACATACACACACATTCACGCACGCAAATACACACCCGTGAACACACACACACACACACACACACACACACACACACACTGACAATTTAGTGAGACAAGGTGATCTAACGCACGTCTTTGGGATGTGGGAGGCAACCGGAATACCAGGAGAAAGCCCATGCAGGCATGAGCACAACATGTCAACATGTGAACTAGGCGAACTTGCATTTACATTAATAATAATTACACAAATTGGGATGAAGTCAGAGGATGCAACTTCGAAAACATGAATCAAAACTATCACAAATGCTTGTAATAGTTTCATACACCAATAATGTTACGTTATTACAGGAAAGATTACAAAGCTACCTTAAACGTACAGGTATGTATTTTAATTCCAGAAAAGGAAGTCTTGATAGTTTTTCTATTCTGATAATCATATAATGTCATAGATACCTTTGATCTTGCTAAATTACATGTAGCTGATTTCATGGTTTGAAGCATCGGTTTTAGGTTTTTTTCTGCCTTAAAAATCCAGAAGATCTCCTAAAATGAGATTGAAATGGTTTGGGCTCAAAACACCACTCTATACTTGAGTTATTAGCATCTGTCAATGGACTTTGTGCACTTTTCATTAAGATTATGGAAATTACTTAAACAAATCAGTGAACTAGTGACACATATTGTATTTTACAGTTATAATATTCAGGTTATTTAGTAGACATGCAGTATTGATATGTTACTAGGAAGCATGAAGCTAAAGAGTGGTCAAATCATTTGATTATTCTTGCATATTCATTCATTCATTCATTTTATTATCACTCATCACTAGTAGGTGCCTAACCAGCAGCACAGTGAGCAAAGCAGGAACAATCCTAGACATTGATAGAACCCAAAATATTTCATGTTTTATCTGGTCAACTTCAGTTCATTTGTTAATAAACATCTGTTCTTGCATTTCACATCTGCAATACATAAAAAAAAGTTGGTATGGGGCCACTTTAGGGCTAGTAATGAGGTAATGAGGTAAAAATGCATGAGAAATATATTGCAATGTTTAAAAACAATATACCTCAAAGAAAGATTGAAGGGAATTTTGTTTTTTTCCTTCTACAGCACAGAATATATTTAAGCGATTCAAGGAATCTGGAGGAATTTCAGAGCATGACCAGCGCAAGGCTAAACATAGAACTGTGATCTTCAATCCCTCAGATGGCACTGCATCAATAACCATTATTCATCAATAGTTGATAGAACTAGATGGGCAAGGGATTAATATATAGACAAAGACAACATAAAATGTTGCTGTGCAAAAAACAAGCCTTGTGTTAACTATGTCCAGACGTGATGTTGACTTCTCTGGGCTCAGAGGCATCTGAGATGAACCATCACACAGTGGAAATGTGTATTGTGGTCAGAACAATCAGTATTCCAGATCTTTTTTGGAAGAAGTGAACGCTGTGTTCTCTAGCCCGAAAACAGCCCCATACTGTTGCCCACCTTAAGACGTTCCAATATTTGGAAAGGTGCCAAAACAACATTTAACTGTTGTGAGAAGGAATGGCAACATTACAAAGTGGTAAATGCTTTACTGTTCCAACTTTTTTAATGTGTTGCAGGCCTGAAGTGCGTGAATAGATGCTTATTAACAAAAGAAATGAAGCTGACCAGACAAAACATAAAATATATTGAGTTCATACTGTCGGCAATGAAATAATGGTCTAAGGAAATGTAAGAAACACTTTTTATTTGCAATTTTTATACTTTTGGGGTTGTATATAGAAAGTTTCCAAAATGCAGTAGACATCTTTAAACAGGCCTGCACAGTGATTTGTACTGTTACCTCACAGTTCCAGAGACCTGGGTTTGAGTCCCAGCCCAACCACTGTCTGTGGGGAGTTTGCATGTTTTCCCTGTGTCTGCCAGGGTTTCCTCCAGGTACTCTGCTTTCCTCCGACATTCCAAAGGCATGTGTTTGGCCAGCTGGCATCTCTAAAGTATCCCAGGTTTCAGTGATTGAGTGAGTGTACAGTGGTGCTTGAAAGTTTGTGAACCCTTTAGAATTTTCTATATTTCTGCATAAATATGACCTAAAACATCATCAGATTTTCACACAAGTCCTAAATGTAGATAAAGAGAACCCAGTTAAATAAAAGAGACAAAAAATTATACTTGGACATCTATTTATTGAGGAAAAATGATGCAACATTACATATTAGTGAGTGGCAAACGTATGTGAACCTCTAGGATTAGCAGTTAATTTGAAGGTGAAATTAGAGTCAGGTGTTTTCAATCAATGGGATGACAATCTGGTGTGAGTGGGCACCCTGTTTTATTTAAAGAACAGGGATCTATCAAAGTCTGCTCTTCACAACACGTTTGTTGAAGTGTATCACACGGACAAAGGAGATTTCTGAGGACCTCAGGAAAAAAGTTGCTGATGCTCATCAGGCTGGAAAAGGTTACAAAACCATCTCTAAAGAGTTTGGACTACAATCAGACAGATTGTGTACAAATGGAGGAAATTCAAGACCATTGTTACCCTCCCCAGGAGTGATCGACCAACAAAGATCACTCTAAGAGCAAGGTGTGTAATAATTGGCGAGGTCACAAATAACCCTAGGGTAACTTCTGAGCATCTGAAGTCCTCTCTCACATTGGCTAATGTTAATGTTCATGAGTCCACCATCAGAAGGACACTGAATGCGGTGTGCATAGGCATCAATGGTGTGCATAGGCAGGGTAGCAAGGAGAAAGCCACTTCTCTCCAAACAGAACATTGCTGCTCATCTGCAGTTTGCTGAAAATCATGTGGACAAGCCAGAAGGCTATTGGGGGAATGTTTTGTGGACGGATGAGACCAAAATAGAACTTTTGGTTTAAAAGAAAAGCGTTATGTTTGGAGAAAGGAAAACACTGCGATCCAGCATACAATCCTTATCCCATCTGTGAAACATTGTAGTGGTGGTAGTATCATGGTTTGGGCCTGTTTTGATGCATCTGGGCCAGGACGGCATGCCATAATTGATGAAACAATGAATTCTGAATTATATCAGAGAATTCTAAAGGAACATGTCAGGAACATATGTGCATGAACTGAATCTCAAGAGAAGGTGAGTCATGCAGCAAGACAACGACCCTAAGCACACAAGTTGTTCTACCGGCCAAGTCAAAGTCCTGACCTTAATTTAAACAAAATGTTGTGGAAGGACCTGAAGCAAGCAGTCAATGTGAATTTCATCAACATCTCAGCTTTGAAGCTGTTCTGTACAGAGGAATGGGCTAAAATTCAACTGATCAACAACTAAATGTTTCCATCACACCAGATACTGAAAGCAAAGGATCACATACTTTAGCCACGCACTAATATGTTACATTGGATCATTTTACTCAATAGATAAATGACCAAGTCTAATATTTTTGTCTCATTTGTTTAACTGGGTTCTCTTTATCTGCTTTTAGGACTTGTGTGAAAATCTGATGATGTTTTCAGTCATATTTATGCAGAAATATAGAAAATTCTAAAGGGGTCACAACTTTCAAGCACCACTGTATGTGGGTGGGTGCATCTGCCTTGCATTGGGCTGGTACCATGTCCAGGGTGTACCTCTGAGTGCACAGTCTTGCACATGCACCTTAACAGAATGTAGTCAATTAAACAGAAAGTAGTCAGAATGTATTCTTTGTTGGGGTTTTTTTGTTGGCAGATTTTCACTTGTGAGTCTAGATTTCTGATTATTTATGGGCTGTGTTAAAAAATATTGGAATTTGTGGCTATTTAGTGTTGTTTAAAGCACTGCAGCTATTTTTGTCTCAAATGCTAAAATGCATTGAATCCATCCAGTGATTCTGGATGGTTGGTATTTTAAATTGTTCATACACTGCATTCTAGGCACTTGGCAGACTGCCTGGCTGTGATCACTGAATGAAAAGGAAAAAGCAAAGCCAAGCATTCTGTTTCACCCAAGCTTATCCTGGTCAGGGTTACAGGGAATGGTCTGGAGTCAAACTTGGAATTCACAGGGCAGAGCAATGGTACACTTTGGACAGGGCACCAATCCACTGCAGATTTCTGTACTACCTGACCATCACTTGGCAAGCCCAATCCAAAATATGAACCCAGGACCTTAGGATCAGTAGCTGGCTCTTACTACCGAGATAAATCACTGAATGACTGTAGCAATATGTTGTCTATAACATATAGAATTATATATAAATAACTGGAACTCAAACCCAGGCTTACATCTTTAGACAGCTACACCCATTTTTTTTCCCAAAAAGTAAAACATTTCTTAGAATGATTTAGTGATATTATTAACATATATAAAATAATAATAATAATAATAATAATAATAATAATAATAAAATGTTACACACTAGGCAACATGTTGGCAGGTAGTGGTGTCACACAACTCCTGGATCCTGAGTTTGATAATCTTTTCTGGTTACTTTCTATGTGGAGTTTGCCAGTGAGTATGAGTGTGAACATGTGACTGGATATTTGATGCCCTGCAATGGATTGTGACCCTGTCGAGAGTGTATTCCACCTTGTACCCACTGTTTCTGTGTTAGGTCTCACAATGAAAACATGAATAGGATAAAATGCAGATGGGCCAATATTGCAATCGTGTCCTGTTTTGACTTTATACATCAAAAGATACAACAGTTTAGAGCAAAATTACTGAAAATAATTTGCAAAAACAATTAGGTAATGCTATGAAATGAACTGTCTACTAACAGTATTTATCTCATACTGCATACTACTGCAAACTATTACCAGGAATTGAATGTTCCACACCTACGATGGGTTGGCGTCCTTTCTAGGGCTGTTCCTGCCTTGTGCCCTGTGCTGCCGGCTAGGCACTCTGCTCTCCCATGACCCTGTTCAGGATTAAGCAGATAAGAAAGTGAATGAATGTATCACACACTATGCAGTAGTTCAGCATTCAGTATACAACTGTCGCATTTTGTAGACAGCTTATGCATTTTTTCAGTGGGATTTAGATCATGGGACTGGGTGGATTTGAAAAGCTTAATTCTGTAGTCTTAAGCATGTGGTGTGGATTTGGATATAAATTTTGGCAAAGGTAGCCATATTTGGCATTTAACATCTCCTGATACATGATGTAGTTAATGTTTCCTAAAAAGGTCCATACAGCTTTGGAAGTGATGGATCACGGATTCTCAATTACAGGAGGATTTGGTGACCCTGGACTTTTCCACCAATATACATGGTGAAACTTGGCCCTCTAACCATCATCCTCACTGTTCTGGAGAAAAAATAGAGAAATTGAGAAAGAAAACTAGAAGACAGTCAAAGTTTCCATAGACCATTCTTGCTTTGAGTGGATTTTCCCTTTAGTAAAGACTGACATCTGCTGCCTGAATGTGGAGCTGAGCTACCCAGTAACAAAAATTGCACCCTGGCTAGTTTGCAGTTGTGTTTTCTAGCATTTAGAAGCTTAATGACCATTAATCCTTTCAGACTCCAATAGACCGAAACCTTGGATGGAATTTTTTCACCAGAGTTTTGTCATTGAACACATAGTGAGCTGTATAGAGTCAATAAAACTTACATAAATTTCAGTGTTGAGAGTTTTTTTTATTAACAGCTCTGTCTACACTGGGACAACTTCTGATTAAGTCTTATAAAATTGAATAAGCGCCTGGGTGGTACAACAGTCTAATATGTTAGCCCACCACTGCAGTGTCCGAGTGTTCAAGCCTTCTAGCTCGGTCGAGCGTCACATGCAGGTACATCTTGCTGTGTCTGAAGTGCTCAACAGTGACACCTAACCAGTCCAGGGGGATCATGCCCTGTTGCTAAAACAGTGACCCCTACACAGTTCTGTGATTGACTGGCATACATTTACTCCTGTGCTCTGTGTTCTCAGGGGATAGGTGCTGAAGCCTTCATGACCAGGAAAAACAGGAAAAGTAAGGTTAAATCTTACTTTTAAATACGATTGCATGTGAACACTTTGGATCCCCTGAATTTCTGCATTAATGTGGTCTGATCTTCATCCAAGTCATATCCAACAAACGTTTTTTGTTGGTGGTGTTTCAGAGATTGTAAACACAACTTCCTTTTTAGAGCAGAGCTGGTGTGTGCTTTATAAACTGCTTCTACAACCCACACCATCAGTCTCATTTCATTAATTGGATATCTAACTTTCTAAATCAATGTGTTAAATAAAAGTAAATTCAATTGTATGTTATTAGTTACTTTAAGCAGGTTGCAGTTAGTACTATGACTTGGGTGAAAGTTAGATGGGCATCATGATGACACAGTAGGTAATGTGGCTACTGCATAGCTCCAGCAACCCACGTTTGACCCTTACCTCATTTAATGTGGGGCTTAGCATGTTCTTACAAGTCCAACAAAGAGTCTATGATGTGCTACAGTGGGCTGGTGCTGAAGAAATGGACACTGTGCTGAATGTAATCCTTGCCTACACCTGGTGTTTACCAAGTCATACCACCATGACTGGTGCTAAGTGAATGGGCCATATGCTGAGTGTATTCCTGGCCTATACCTGGTGTTTTCCAAGTGGAAACCACCATGATTCAGAACCACCATGACTCGTACAAGGATGAAGTTGATGTTACTGAAGACAGCAGAAAAAATAAAGACCAGATTAAAGCTTATGAACAATCAATAAGGGCAAGACAAACATTGGATATCTTTACAAACTATTTCCCATAGCAGTTTTTGCCAGTTTGTACAAACCATTTACTAATCTATAAGTGTGTAAAGATGTAAGTGTACATGTGGACTATTGGCGCACACACTCGGGATACTTTATGAACACCAATTAGCCTAACATGTGTCTTTGGATTGTGAGAGGAAACCGGAGCACCTGGAGTAAACCCATGCTGACACTGTGAGGACATGCAGGCACTGCAGGATCAAACCCAGGATTAACTCGCACTGAGGTGACCGTGCTACCCACTGATCCAATGTGCTAATCCTCATTACAATTATGAGAAACGAATATTAAACCAATGAGAAACTGATCAGTATTTGCACATTATTTGTACAATAGTAGTATAGCAATATCTCGTCTGCAATCAGGTGGCATGGTATTGCAGTAGTTAATGCTGTCACTTTACAGAGCCAGAGACCGGGCTTGAGTCCCAGGCTAGCCACTGCCTGTGTGTGAGTTTTCATATACATGCACATCTTTTGCTTCCAAAGTCCATTGGAATTTATTTTAAGCATTGTAATTCATACTAAACTGCAACTTCTTGTTGAACACATCCCCTTTACCATGGAATTAATATAAGTGACATGCATTATGTTTCTTAAACATGCCTTTATTCATTTGCCTTGCTGCACCCTCCCTGCAATTGTTCCACCATTTGGGAACCATTGTCTTAAGGTGTGAAACAGTATGGGGTCTTTGTTGCATTTTTTGTTCCAAAATTCAAAAACACATTTTCTATTGCGGATAGATCAGAACTGCAGACAGGCCAGTCCAGTACCCGTACTCTCGGGTGCTGTGTGCAGCCTTTGGTTTTGCATTGTCTTGTTGAAAAATGCATGGACGTCCCTGGAAAGGCAGCATTTATTGCTCTAAAGTCTCAGTGTACATTTCTGCATTAATGCTGCCATCACAGAAGTGTGAAGTTCCAAGGGCACTGACACAACACTATCCCATGACAGACCCTAGCTTTTGAACTTGTTGTGGATAACAGTCTTGGTGTTCCTTTTGCTCTGTGGTGTCCATTTCATCCGTTTCATCTGGAATATATTAGGGCTAATGCTGACCCTGGCTCGTGATGCTAGATGTCAGCGTTGACTCATTTTGCGGCATGTGCACGCTCGGCTCGATCACGTATGTGCCAGCTCTTGTTTGGCACCATGCACGCAAGTGGTGACACCTGTCGCGTCTTTGGACTCCTTGGCCTGCACCCGGCTGTTTTTTCAAAGCACTTTATATTATTAGGGACAGAGGTAGTTGACGAGTAGTACATCGTCAGCAATAGGCAGTCTGGAGGATGCCCGGTAATCAGTAGGGCCTAGTTGCTATTGTAGGGCAAGCTATTGTCTAGCACTCTCGGTTGCTGCTCTTCTTCAGCGGTTTTGGCTTGCTTGCTGTGGCGGAGCGCACCCTGCCTTCTCCCCCACTCACTGCCTGCCATTCAGGCTTTATTTCTCCACTCCTGCGATATGCGATCCTGCGATCGCAGGAAGGAGAGCTCCCTAAGTGATTGCGCTTTGAAAGGATGTTGTGATGTCTTTAAATCAGCTCCGACCTTTTAATTTCCAAGTCTATCTCATGCTCCGTGTACGGAGAACCGTGAGTCGCTTTCGCGGCGCTTCGCTCAGGTTCTGTCACTCTGCACAGGCACGGACCTCCCCCCCTGAGCCGCTCGTGGCTAGCCCAGAGCTCAAGCCAATTAATCTGAGTCCTGCTTTAGTCTTGTCATTCCCTACCCTCCCATTTAACCCCTATCTGAAGGTGCACCCTGCCTACTGGCGCCTCCTCGGACGCCATATGCTCCACCCTGAGCATGTTAGGCAGACTAGGGGAGTGTTTGATCATGCTTAGTACCGCCCCTGGGTGGGTACTATTAGGAGTTGACTCATTCTGCGGCGTGTGCACACTCGGCACGATTGTGCATGCGCCCTGCCTTCTCCCTCATCGCTGCCTGACATTCAGGCTTTATTTCTCCCCCTCTCGCACTTCAAAAGGACGCTGTGATGTCTTTAAATCAGCCCCGTCCTTTTCATTTCCGCGGCTGTCTCACATCTTTGCTTTGCTTTGCTCAGGTTCCGTCACTCTGCGTAGGCGTGGACCATTACGCCACGTCGTAAGCATACCGCTGCATAGGAGTGTTGTACGCTTACGGCGTTCACTTTTGTTTTTTTTTTTGCTTTTTTTTCCTTTTCTTCAGAGGTTTACACAGCGGCAACCTATGCATCCACCCAGGATTTGATCCTCAGCCACTGAAAGTGTTTTCTTTGTTGTTTTATTTACTTACTTTTTATTGTGTATTTAGTTTCTTTTATTTATTTATATTTTGGTTTATTATTTTGGATTATATCTGAAGCTAACTGCATTTGGGTGCTAAAACCTTTTTCATAGTTCGCCTGGTTTTTAATATGGTGAACCATGACAGAATATTAATTCATTGGACCACAATACAGTGGTACCTTGGTTCTCGACCACCTCAGTTGCGTCGGCTCTTCTCATTTTCTCAGTTCTCGGCAGACTTGCTTGAACTTGTATTAGTCAATCCGCACAACTCACGATTCAGTATAAAGTGATTCAGTGATTCAGGTTCACAATGGCCCTTGCTCAGTGAAGATCTCTGCTGTGATTATCTTTTTTTTTTACATCTAGAGTACTGCATTCTTAGTGCAAATAATTCTCCATGGGTCCTCCATGGTTTTGGTTAGTTTATAAGAGCCAACCGAAAATAAAACAGGAATTAAATTACCAGAACACAGGCTGCAGTTAGCTTAGCACTTACTGTATCTTAGCACTCTGGGTTCACCAATAAAGTGTTTTGCTTTTACTTTTCACTTTCAACCCATTACTCACTAAATTACATGATATTTTTCAACACTTTTATTTAAAATAAGTTTTGTGATAATGATTTTGGCCAACTATAGGTTAAAGTACACACACACACACACACACACACACACACACACACACACACACACACACACACACACACACACACACACACTGATAAGTCAACAGATCGAATGCTATTGATTATCCCATTACATCTGTGCATGCTGAGATCTGTGATATATTAAATGGTAAGTGAATAGTCAATTCTCATAGTCAATGTGTTGGATGTGGAAGAAATGCGCAGACATAATTTTAAATGATTTTTGTGATACTGACAAGAGCCAAATCGACAGCTCGACATCATTACCGGAAATCCAGAAGTTACACACAAACACCCCCATCCATATCAATGCAGCAGAGGTAGAATGTGTCTCCAGCTTCAAGTTTCTGGGTGTCCACATCTCTGAAGACCTTTCCTGGACATTCAACACTTCCTGCCTGGTCAGTAAAGCCCAGCAATGTCTCTACTTCTTGAGGAGACTTAAGAAAGACCACCCACCTAGCTCCTCAGGTTCTCACAAACTTTTACCGCCGCACCATAGAGAGGGTACTGACCAACTGTGTGACAGTATGGTACGGCAGCTCCACTGTGGCTGACAGGAATGCCCTTCAGAGGGTGGTGAAGACAGCTCAGCGCATCATCTGCACAAAACTCCCCAAGATTGGAGACATTCACTACCAAAGCTCTGTGCGTAAAGCACACAGCATCATCAAGGACTTCTCTCACCCCAAGCACTCACTGTAGAACCTCATGCCATCAGGGAGGAAATACATAAGTATCTGTACCAGAACCAGTCGGTTCTGGAACGGTTTCTTTCACTCATCCATTACGTTACTGAACACCACAAAACACTGACAGTATTACACACACTGGACTTATTATCCTAACACAATTCATGCTCTTCATCACACTCGTCACATTACTGTAAATAACAAAATCTACAAAAAATATCCATGCATATTATGTATACATATGTATATATCTCCAAGACTTTGTATATCATGTATACATTAGCTATATAGATATGCTATATTCTCAGATAGTCTTTCCTTTATATTTATTAATCTTGCACTACTCTGGTTTTTGCACATTGCTACTATTTGCACTTCTGGTAGATGCTAACTGCATTTTGTTGCACTGTACTTGTATTGAGAAATGACAATAAAGTTGAATCAATCAATCTATCTATCTATCTATCTATCTATCTAGTTACTTTTTTCAAATGACAGATTCTATGGTAAAAAAAAAAACATGATTGAACGCTAAACCCAAATACTCTCAATTTTAAGAAAATAAATAAATAAATAAACAAACAGTGACTAATTTTGCTTTTTAAATACTAATGTTAGAGGATTAAAACAAAGACTGTTGACATCTGGAATACAATAGAAATATCCATCACACACACTTTCATTTAAAAATCAAAATGATCAAAACAAATTAAATATCATTTAACAATTTTAAACCAAGCTTTTGGAACACACAAACCAACACATCAATCAATCAGGTTCAGCACATCAACATGTATCAAAAGTACTGTGCATTAAACCTATACATAATACCTAAAAGAAGTCGGATTTGATGAATAAACAATAATAGCGTACTAAACGGAATGAACTGTAATACTTCTGCCTTGATGTATTGCATTGAAGTTCAAGAAGTGAAGGAGTGCTTTCTCTATTGAGATATATGACCCCACCGTGTTTCTGTGACATTCATTGTATCTAGAGAAGTAGAGTGATTTTTCTTTTCCTTTCATAAAGGCGATCACAGATATTAGCAATGAACTATTGATGTTGACCTGTTGTTTTGTTGACACTAAAACAGACCTGTAAGGTGTTCTTGCAGCTCCATGAAGTGCTACCCTAATGAAAGGGCTACCATGGCTTTATTACCATCCTATCCTGGAAAGAAAACTTCTAACTGGATAAACTGATTTTCAAGTTTATAACCCTTTCACATTCCAGCCAAACTTAAAAACTACTCCAGTAAATATATATTAGATATATATTATATATTAAATGTAGCAAGAATCTTGGTGGATTTGAGCAGTTTTACCAGCATTCAGAGAACCAAAAGCATATTAGGTGGGTGATCACAATGCTTTGGTTCATTGGTGATGAAAGAGTGTATGCTGATGTAAACTTCATTTGGATATGAGGAATTCCAAACAGCCTAAAATACATTGTCTGAATATTTTATAATGCCTTTTTTCCTTTCACCCTTTTAATTTATTCAGATTTAAATAAAGCCAAATCATATGGCTGTCTTGTGAGAGGTACCGATCTGGAAATGCAATTGCTTTCTCTTAGACATGCAAAGCCACTGGACTCATCTTTTCAAAATGCTGAATGTCACTAGCAGCGTAATACATGATAACTGCCTATATACATGAACTAACTGATGTCCACTATTGGCTGGCTTTGCTGTGTTTGACACAGGAGACAGGAATGCCATCCTTCCCAGACAGAGACAGGTATAGGTATGCTTTCTAGGACTTGTAGGTAGTGATGGATTAACAAACAAACAAGCAAACAAACAACAACAACCAACCAAAAAAAACTGAAAGTGAACTCAAGACATTATCCTTTTGACTTTTTATTTGAAAATGGGCCTTTGTACTTCATGCCTTCTGTCTTAATGTATTCTGGGACAAGGATATACTATTTATTAATTCTCAACTGATATTGATGGACAGTGTGTCAACTGAGACAGTGTACCAGACTGAAAAAATAATGAACAGGAAGTCAGCTTGGCACTAAATGATGTGGGATGTTAGTTTTCTCATTGCTGTGCCATACTTTCACCTGTCTGTGATGTTCCACTTAGAGCATTTATACCTGATTCAACCCTTTTAGTCTGAACAAAAAGAAAGAAAGTAATAAAAATGAGCAAAGAAAGAAGCTATTTAAATCTTAAATATCATTTACAATGCCAGCAGAGCAAATGCATTCTTATACAAAGGAGTCATAACTAATCATTCACTATGGCTGAATACTACATCATATTTTTAACCTAACTCCATCTTAAACACAAACAACTGAGAAAAGAACTGAAATGATGTTTACCTCTTAGATCAAATATACAAGAAGTCCATAGACAGTTGTTAAGGTAGTCAGCAATTGTACATGCAAAAGCAGAAAGGTATAAAAGTAGGCTATTCTGATTTTTCTGACATAGAAGAATGCCATGGACCGATTTTGTTTAAAAAATACTGGACTATTCCTGTAAGTGTTTCTGTTATTCTACTAAACCAGCTGAGGTCATTGTGGCTTTGATTAAAATCTGGTTCTTGTTTTATTAACAGCTCTTGGCACAGATATGGCAAGTGTCACCTTTCACCAGTTTGTTTCTGAGGGTAGAACAAGTGTAGCCCAAAGTGCAATTCTATGTTTGATCTCCAATTTCCCATACAATATGCATAAATGTTCTCTATAGACACTCCTAATTCAAACCAACTACATACGAATATATCAGATGTGCTACTACTTTCCAGATGACATTCCAGTACACAAGTGCTAAAGCTCAAGCAAAACACTACAGTATTCAGGATACTGACTGATTTGTGTTGCTGCTGAGAGAAATAAAGGAGAACAAACAAATGAAGAAATTGAACCTCTTTCATGTCTACCACAATTTACAACAGGCTTTTCCTGCCAGGACAGCTCACACCCCCTGCTGGCGCTGCCACCTTTGGTGACTCACTGCATCTGTTGGCCAGATAAGGGAACATCTGCTTCTAGTTCTAAGGCCAATAGTCTAGCCCCTTGCTTGCTCTACCAAGTTGGGAAAGGATTAATAATTATTTCAGCGGCTTGTTCAGTGGCTCAGCTGTGCTGAGACATTCATGGCACATAATATAAAACAAACAAACAAACAAATAATGAGTAAAATGATCACTTACAGTTCTTTCTGAGATACTCAAATTTCCAGCAGGGAAAGAGTAGGAAAAACAGAGATCCCTGGCTTCTTCAGGAGCTCTAAGTACATGCTGCTAATTTTTGGGACTAAGTACCCAAAGGTATTGAGTGTGAGGCACTCCATGTCGTACCAGGGACTCATAGGCACTAAGACTGTGATAAAACTGGCATGAGCCTCCAAGTTGTTGGTGGGAAATCTAAGAACCTTTTTAGGAATGTGCAGGAATGTGTGAGCAATTTCTGACTTAACTACAGTAGCTTTTCTTGTCGTATTTTACATACATATGTAGGCTATTATCATACTTGCTTACAATCTGTATGCACTGTCATGTACTTGCCTCGTTCAGCTTCTATTCCAAAATGCAAAGCTTTGTTCTCCTACAAACAGTAAAATATTGTCAAACAAGTCTTAACATTTTTTCACAATTGTTATTTATACAATTTAGATTAAGATTGATTAATAATTAATGTTGATGTTAATGTATGTAATATTAACCTAATAAATTAATATTATTTTAATAAATTATTCATTAAATGTTGTTTTTTTTTTTTTTTATTCGAAGCCTGTTTTCCAGTATTGCAGCAATTTTCAACGAGACATGCCAAAGCCCACTAGGGGATCTCAGTGAGCAAGAAGTTCATAAATATTTGAGAAGCACACAGATGAGTCAAGACTCTGTGACCGCCTGGTATGCAACAATGTTAACATGAAGTGACATGAGTCAAATTGATGTTCACATGAGTGCTCAGACCCAGACTTTCTCAGCAGAACATTGCCCATAGCGTCACTGTCCCTCCACTGGCTTGTTATCTTCCCACAGTGCATCCTGCTGCGATTACTACCCAGGTAATGGTGCACATGTACCCAAGCTTCCACATGACGTAAAAGAAAACTTGACTTCTCATACAAGGCAAACTTCTACAACAACACAGCCCCATAATCACCAGGATGCAATGCACCACGTTGTGACACAGTCCTCCCATAACCAGCATTAAACATTTCTGTGACTTGTGCCACAGTAGCCCTTATCTCGATTCGGTTCAGAATGGATAGCCTCATGCATTGAAGAGCCTTTTGCACCCAACATCCTGTGTCCCTGCTTGAACCACTGTTGGTAGATATCACTGCTGTCTGGGTAAGCACTAGAAGCCTTGGGGTTTCTGAGATGCTCTAACTCGGTCATCTGGTCATTACAATTTTTTGTATATACAGTGGTGCTTGAAAGTTTGTGAACCCTTTAGAATTTTCTATATTTCTGCATACATATGACCTAAAACATCATCAGACTTTCACACAAGTCCTAAAAGTAGATAAAGAGAACCCAGTTAAACAAATGAGACAAAAATATTATACTTGGTGATTTATTTAATGAGGAAAATGATCCAATATAACATATTAGTGAGTGGCAAAAGTATGTGAACCTCTAGGATTAACAGTTAATATGAAGGTGAAATTAGAGTCAGGTGTTTTCAATCAATTTGATGACAATCAGGTGTGAGTGGGCACCCTGTTTTATTGAAAGAACAGGGATCTATCAAAGTCTGCTCTTCACAACACGTTTGTGGAAGTGTATCATGGCACGAACAAGATTTCTGAGGACCTCAGAAAAAGAGTTGTTGATGTTCATCAGGCTGGAGAAGGTTACAAAACCATCTCTAAAGAGTTTGGACTCCACCAATCCACAGTCAAGACAGATTTTGTACAAATGGAGGAAATTCAACACCATTGTTACCCTCCCGCAGGAGTGGTCGACCAATAAAGATCACTACAAAAGCAAGGCATGTACTAGTTGGCAAGGCGTGTAATAGTCACACATTCCCCCAGTGTGACTTCTAAGCAACTGATAGCCTCTCTCACATTGGCTAATGTTAATGTTCATGAATACATCATCAGAAGAACACTGAACAACAATGGTGTGCATGGCAGGGTTGCAAGGAGAAAGCCACTGCTCTCCAAAAAGAACATTGCTGTTCGTCTGCAGTTTGCTAAAGATCACGTGGACAAGCCACAAGGCTATTGGAAGAATGTTTTGTGGACGGATGAGACGGATGGTTTAAAAGAAAAGCGTTATATTTTGAAAAAAGAAAACACTGCATTCCAGCATAAGAACCTTATCCCATCTCTGAAACATGGTGGTGGTAGTATCATGGTTTGGGTCTGGTTTGCTGCCTCTGTGCCAGGACAGCTTGCCATCATTGATGGAAAAATTAATTCTGAATTATATCAGAGGATTCAAAAGGAAAATATCAGTACATCTGATCATGAACTGAATCTCAAGAGAAGGTGGCTCATGCAGCAAGACACCGACCTTAAGCACACAAGTCGTTCTACCAAATAATGGTTAAAGAAGAATAAAGTTAACGTTTTGGAATGGCCAAGTCAAAGTCCTGACCTTAATCCAATCGAAATGTTGTGGAAGGACTTTGAAGCGAGCAGTTAATGTGAGGAAACCCACCAACATCCCAGAGCTGAAGCTGTTCTGTATGGAAGAATGGGCTAAAATTCCTCCAAGCCGGTGTGCAGGACTGATCAACAGTTACAGGAAACATTTAGTTGCAGTTATTGCTGCACAGGGGGGGTCACACCAGGTACTGAATGCAAAGGTTCACATTTTTTCCCCTCACACTTATATGTAATCTTGGATCATTTTCCTCAATAAATAAATGGCCAAGTATAATGTTTTTTTGTCTCATTTGTATAACTGGGTTCTGGGTTCGTAGCAAACATACCTGTAGCATGTTTATGAGACCGGCCAAAAATTGTATCAAGAGGCCCGAGCAGTGATGATGTGGGAATGTTTTTGTGCTGCAGGAACTGACAATTTTGGCCATGTGACTGGCATCAATGATTCACAAAAATACCAAGGATTTTGAGAAGGAACATTATGCCTTCTGTGATAAACTTCAATCTTGGTGATAACAGGACTCAAGACAACAAGGTCAAGATCCCAAGCAAGCTTTCAATTCAACCAAAGTTGAGAAAGGAATCTCCAGAGATAAATCCCATAGAAAATATTTAGAATTTTGAATTTGCATGAGGGCAACACGGTGGCTTGGTGGGTAGCACTGTTACCTCACAATGAAAAGGTCCTGGGTTCAATCCCAGGTGGAGACCTGGCCAGGGTTTTTTCTGTGTGGAGTTTGTATGTCCATGTGGGTTTTCTCTGGGTGCTCCAGTTTCCTCCCACAGTCCAAAGACATGCTTTAGGTTAATTGATGACACTAAATTGGCCCTAGGTGTGAGTGTGTGTGCCCTACGATGTATTGATGCCCTGTGTAGGGTTGTTCCTGTTCAGGATTATGTGGTTATGGAAGTGAATGAATCAATGAATTTGCATGAATTCCTAGACAATGTATAGAATGCAGAAAATGGGAGGGAAAAGTAAGAAACTATTAGTATTTCACATATTTCCTTCTTGTCTTTCTGTATAAGGCTTGGATATTATATACAATGCCTAGGGAAATTATATAGCATTGTTAAAATAACACAGACATTTTATTCTTTACCTACCACACGAGCCACGCATTCATGTATTCTACACAATGACCAATTTCACACAGTGCAGTTAATATATTTCACACTGGCTCTTGGACTTGTTACTGATAAAAGTCTTGATGGTCCCTCTCGACTTTGGTCTGGAGCACACAGCGTCCATTTCTCAAAAAACAAAAAACTAACAAAAAGATCTGGAATACTGATTGGTCTGGTCCCAGATGCCTCTGAGCCCAGAGAAGTCGACGTGGCTTCTGGACATGGTTAACATAAAGCATTTTTTGCACAGTAACATTTTAAGTGGCATTTGTAAGAATAACTCTGTATTGCAATGCTTGGCAAAGGTTTTCCAAATTAATCCCTTGTTCATGAGGTCATATCAGCTATTGGTGAATGACAGTTCTTGATGCAGTGCCATCTGAGGGACTGGAGAATTCAGATTAGGCTTGCATGCTTGCCTTTTATGCACTGAAATTCCTTCAGATTCAATGAATCATGTAATATTATGCACAGTAGAGTAAGAGATATGTAAATCCCTTCCAATCTTTCTTTGAGGCACATTTTTTTAAACATGTTCAATAATTTTGTCTCACATTTGCAAACTGGAGATACTCTGCCCACCATTGCTCCTCAAAGACCCAGCCTTTCGTGGATACTGCTTTTATACCATATCATGATTATAATCACCTGTTGACAACACCTGTTTGAGATCACATCATTATTATTAGTTTTTGAACCTCATTACTAGCGCTAAATCACCCCACTGAATTATTTTTCATTATAATTACAATTGTATTTTCTGTACTGTCCCAACGTTTTGTGTTTTGGGGTGTATATAAACCACAAATTATGAGATGTATGTGGTTTATTGTTGTTAAGTGTTTCATTATATTTTTGTTTAATTGAGTTTAGTTAACACACATATGAAACCCACTGCCAATGTCTGCATTAAATTACTAATTTTCTGAGGATCCAACAAAGTATAACAATCATCACGTGAACTGCATTCATTCATCAATCATGTAAATAAATCAAGTAAATAACAAGATTTGAGTCCAAATAACATAACATTTGGAGTCTATTTAATTTGACCAAAGTTTGCCTTCTTTGTACTAGTTTTATGTCAGCATCTACACATCTGAAAATTAGTTTAAAATATAAAAATAGCTTCATATATAATATAAACACATTTAAGAACTTAAATGCATGTAAAGGCAAAAGTGATAATCTGCATAGCATTAAACCAACATTATAAAGTTCTTGACATTAATAACATAAGGCATTTAGATGAACTTATACTTGTAATAAGTAACAAAATGGTAAAATATTATTATACCTTCAGATGTTAATAGTGAAAAAATAAATGCCTTCTGTATAAATTATATGCAATGTGAGGACACCTTTGGTCTTGTCATGTGACAGTACTACCAAGCCTGTCCACACCTCAAGGAATGTTAAGACTCAGGAACTGAGAGCAAGGTGAAAACAGATCCAGGAAAACACCCGCTGGGAACCGTATGGGAGGCACAACCATCTGAAATTAATGGCACAAAAACCGCAGGAAGGCGTAGCCTATAGAAACACTGAGGGGGAGCAATAACGATATCTCTAAAGCAATGGTTCATTGTGCTGAGCCATCTGGGATTGTTTCCTGTCTCTGGCAAGTTGAGGTTTGTTGGTTACAGAGTTGATTTCCACTCACTTCATTCTCAGATGTGTTACCATCCAATCAGAGGTTCAGCGCTCCTGTGGGTAGTGGCTGGTTCAGCTGCATCATGTGATGCTGACCAGAGGTGAGCCCACATTACATTGTTGTTATTCTCTAATAGCTTGACACCATTTGTCTGTACAACTCCTGCCTTTGAATTGTATGAGGAGCATTTGGATGTTTTTTTAAGTTTATTGTAAAAAATATATATATATTTACATATATTTCCCTTCTTCAACTAACTGCCAACTCTTGACATCAGAAGCTTTGTAGGGTAGATATCTGACATCATCCCCTGGCGCTGACATAATCTATTCACATCCCTGCTAAAAGCAGACAGCTATCTGTGGGTTGCATCCAAGGTTTGTCTTTAAGAGTGCCCAGAGCTATTTTGCTTGGTTAAGTCCCAAAGGGTGTTATGGTTAACGACTTACATCACAGCAAAAGGTCTTCATGAGCTTCCAGCATGAGACGCTGTGAAAAATCACAGAACACTTTGTAGTGAAACTGGCATATAAATGTTTCTGTTAGGGTTCGCTCTGGGTCGCCTCCGCTTTTCACCCTTTTCGTTATTTTCACACGATCCCTTACCGTTGTTTACGTTCTCCACGAGTGCGGTGTCTGTGTGTGTATGTGTGTGTTATGCTTGCTCCCTAGAGATCGGTTGGCTGTCATTCCTGCTTCATCCACGTCTCTGCTGCTGCACAGCTGCCAGGCATTTCAACTCATCAGCCGACCCGTATATATTCGGCAGCCGATCTTCCACTCATCACCAGATTATTCCGTCGTCTCACACAGTACTGACTGTTAGCTTAGCTTAGCACGCTAACGATAAGCTTATTGCATTCTCCAGTCATCTCTACGGCTCGTTCAAGAGCTTATACTCGATAGGTTTAGCTATTAGCACGCCGTTTTGCCGGTGCTTACTATAAGGCTCTCACGACGGTTTATTTTCCTGTTCTTTTGTTCTCACAGCCAGTCTCTCTCTTCCTCAACTTTCCGGTTCCTGTGTCCTACTCCCTGCTGGCATCCTGGTTCCCTCTGCCGCCTTTGGTCTGGACCTCCATTGGAAGCAAGCTCCACACCTCTACCGTGCTCACTCACCTTCTGTAGCTCACGTTGTCTCTGCCGACTTCCTGGACTCAACTACCTTCGTTCACACACCTTAAGTCACACTTTATTTTCTGTTTGTTATCAATAAACCCTTATTTATTCTTATTCTGCAGGTTCGCATACCGGGTTTCCAAATTGTTCGTTCTGGGAGGAATCTCTGTTCCCTCCCCCCATAACAGAATAATCTGATCACCATGGAGCCCGTGGATCAGCAGTCAACCAACCAAGTGCCGCTTGATATCACTCTAGATCGCCAACAGGCATGGTTAGCTCAACACAATAAACTTTTAAACACGTTACTGGAATCCAACCGCCTCCTTAGCCGCCAAGTCGCTAATCTCACTGCTCAACTTAACCGGGTTTTTGTTTCTTCTCCTCAGAGCACGGACCTTGCGGCTGGGATCCAGACCCCAGAACCCCCCCATCATCCACCCGGAACCTTGCGACGGGGACCTCTCCAAGCGCCATTGGCTCCTGATGCAGAGCACCTTGGTGTTTAAGCAGCGTCCCTCGGCCTTCGTCTCTGATGCCAGCAAGGTCTCATATGTGCTGGGCCTCCTTCAGGGTAGGGCTCTAACGTGGGCTGAGGCCACACTCTCCCGGGATGGGTTCGAGGATCTCCCGTACGCTACCTTCCTTCAGCGGTTCCGGGCGGTGTTCAACCACCCAAGCCACGGGAAAGCAACGTCGGGGAGCCTCATTGGTCTTCGGCAGGGCTCCCAGTCAGTCTCTGACTATGCCGTGGAGTTCTGGTCGTTGGCCACGGACTCCGGATGGAATAAGCCCGCCTTGCGTGAGGCCTTTCGATCCGGCCTGTCCAACCGTCTCAAGGACGAGTTAGTGGCCCGTGATGATCCTGATGACCTAGAGGTGCCAGTAGACCTGGCCATCCGCTTGGATTGGTGCTTCCATGCTCGCAGGTTGGAGAGGGCCTTCGTGTCTGGTCCAAGCGGTGTCATCTCCGCATCCCAGGTCCACTGCTTTGGGTCCCATGTAAGATCCAGTTGGTCCTCCCCTCAGCCAGGAACCTATGCAACTGGGACATGCCAGGCTGTCCTCCACCGATCGGGCCCGGCGAAGGAAACTGGCCTTTGTGCCTATTGCGGGCAACCTGGTCACTGTATCCAAGACTGTGCGGTCTGCCCAAAAGACCAGGCTCGCCAGTGAAGTTGAGGGCCCCGGCGAGCAGTACCGAAGACCCTCCGCAGGGCAACTGCCCATTCCTCATGCTGTCCACCACCCTGTGCATGCCGGGGGTCAACTGCAGTCGAGGCCCTGGTGGACTCAGGCGCCGAAGAGAAACTCATTGACCAGAATCTCGTGGCCCAGCTCTGCATCTGATTGGAGAACCTGGAGAACCCTGCACGGGCCTACACATTGGATGGTAGATTACTAGCTCGGATCACACATTGCACGCCTCCCTTGTCTCTGGTCCTGGCCGGCAACCACCAGGAGATCATCTCCTTTGCGGTGATCCACTCTCCGTGCTGGCCACTGGTCCTAGGACATCCCCAGCTGGTCCGACACAGTCCTACCATCTACTGGAAAGACCGGGAGGATCATCAGCTGGAGTGACCCCTGTCACCAGCACTGACTCCGCTCGGTCCTGCCTGGCTCCAGGTCTCCCACTTGCACTTCTCGGCCTGAAGACCCGATGGACCTTTCAAGGGTGAATCCACAGTATCATGACCTTCGGCTGGTGTTCAGCAAGGACCGGGCCCAGAACCTCCCTCCGCACTGGCCCTATGTCTGCGCCACAGTGCTGCTTCCTGGGGCGTCCTTGCCCACCAGCCGCCTCTATCAGTTGTCACGGAACAAAAGGGAGCCGATGGAAAAATAAATCAAGGAGAGCCTGGCTGTGGGGCTAATCCTGCCCTCCTCCTCTCCCCTGGGGGCCGGATTCTTCTTCGTGTCCAATAAGGATGGATCCTTGGGGCCTTGCATCAACTACCGGCGCCTCAGCGGCATCACCAAGCGGTACCCCCTTCCTCTCATCTCCTCAGCGTTTGACCTGTTACAGGGAGCGACTATCTTCACTAAACTTGACCTCCGTAATGCCTATCACCTGGTCTGCGTTCAAGAGGGAGATGAGTGGAAGACGGCATTTAACACCCTGCTCAGACACTTCGAGTACCACGTGATGTCGTTTGGACTTACCAACGTCCCAGCAGTTTTCCAGGCCCTGGTGAATGACATCCTGCGGGACTACCTCAACCGGTTCATGTTCGTCTACTTTGATAACATCCTGGTTTTCTCCCACATGGAGGACGAACATGTAACCCACGTTCTCCAGGTGCTCACTCACCTCCTAGACAACAAGCTGTTCGTCAAGGCAGAGAAGTGTGTTCCACGTGGACACCTTCCCTGGCTTCGTCATCCAGAGGGGCAGCATCAAAGTCGACCCGGACAAAATTCGCGCAGTGGCAGAGTGGCCTACTCCCCCGGGGTGCAAAGACCTTCAGCGCTTTTGGGGTTTCATCAACTTCTATCGGCACTTCATCCGGGACTACAGCAAATAGCGGCCCCCCTCACGCGGCTCACCTCGTCCAAGGTTCCCTTCTTGTGGACACCCGACGCCGGCGGGGCCTTCAACCATCTCAAGAAGCTGTTCACCTCCACCCACACCCACGCACAGCTGGATCCCAGCCGCCAATTCATCGTGGAGGTGGACGCTTCAGACACGGGAGTTGGAGCCATCCTTTCACAGCGCAGAGTCCTGGATAATCTGCTTCACCCCGTGTCCTCTTTTCCCGATGACTCTCCCCGTCCAAGCAAAATTATGATGTCAGCAACAGGGAACTCCTGGCGGTTAAACTTGCCATGGAAGAGTGCCGTCATTGGCTGGAGGGAAGCCGTTTGTGGTCTGGACAGACCACCGGAAGTTCTCATACACCCAGACAGCGAAACATCTCAACTCCAGTTTTTACTTTGGTCTACGTTCTTTCTGTTCATCATTCCTGTTTGCAAAAAATGTTCAATTCTTGGACTGCTTGTGTTACCCTGTGCTTTGGCTGCTCTGCCTGGTATTTAGGAATCTCTGATTTTGTGCTTAGGTTTGTTTTTTGGATGTTCAGTTGTTTCTGTGCCCAACTTTGTTGTAAACATCTTTTTATCAGCTATAGGCTTTTGCCTCCCGAATTCTGCAAAGCATGAAATCAGTGATAGATAATAATAAGGATTGTGTAAGTATATGCTGGAATAAGAATTCTTAACTGATTGCAGCCTTGGAGAAGGAATGACTGGGTATCTGAGAAGAGAAAGAGGAGAGGAACTTCTGCAATGTATTCAATAGGTCTATTCACATGAATAGAAAAATGGCTGTGCGCCACATAATGTCCATTTGCCATAACCCATACATTACATTACCAGATACAATAACTTTTGTTGTACTGCAGTTGTAATGACACATGTAACAGTGCAGCCTTTGGTGCAGAAAGTTTTATTCAACATAAAGAATTAAACACTGAGCAATGTTTGGCTGACGCTGCACTCCTTATAAGCAATGAGAGCAGGTGAATTATGTGCGCTGGATCTGCTCTATAAAATTTTGACTACATTTTTGATAATGAAATACGGTACAGTAGTGTCGACATGGAGGAATCTTAGCTCATGTCGTTCTTTACTAAACACCCAACACAGTACTGCCTCATAGCAGCTCTAATAATTCCTTTTTACCTTTCAATGCTCGTATATGAGCACTGATTAGTGGCACAAGCTACTCAGGCCACTCATTCAACACACAAGCACCAACACAGTTAACTTGCTGTATTCACATATTTTTTCATAGATACATCGCACAGCATACATTATATACACACTGCACATTGACTTTGTTTTGGCTTCTTTGTGTTTTTTCATTTGAATATGTTGATTAATATCATTGCTACTTCCGGGAGTGATTAACATTAGCTCCACATGTCTGGCAAACCATTTCCTGCATATATTTTCTCGGAAATATATATTCTTTTAAAAGATGGTCATTAAAAGTACTTGTTTTTTTAGCCATCTCAGCAGTACATCAGCCAAAGTGAGTGAGGGCATTAAGTCACATCGGTGAAGGGTGGCTGATAATTGGTTGAATTATATTCATTTATACAGTGGGGCAAAAAAGTATTTAGTCAGCCACTGATTGTGCAAGTTCTCCTACTTAGAAAGATGAGAGAGGTCTGTAATTTTCAACATAGGTACACCTCAACTATGAGAGACAAAATTAGAAAAAAAAATCCAGGAAATCCCACTGTAGGATTTTTAAAGAATTTAATTGTATATTATGCCGAAAAATAAGTATTTGGTCAATAACAAAAGTTCAACTCAATACTTTGTAACATAACCTTTGTTGGCAATGACAGAGGTCAAATGTTTCCTGTAAGCCTTCCCCAGGTTTGCACACACTGTAGCTGGTATTTTGTCCCATTCCTCCATGCAGATCTCCTCTAGAGCAGTGATGTTTTTGGGGCTGGTCCTGAGCAACACGGACTTTCAACTCCCCTCCCACAATTTTCTATTGGGTTGAGTCTGGAGACTGGCCAGCCACTCCAGGAACCTGAAATGCTTTTTTAATCAGAGCCAACTCCTTCATTGCCCGAGTGGTGTTTTGGGATCATTGTCATGCTGGAATCCAGCCACGTCCATATTTTCAATGCTCTCCTCTGATGGAAGGAGTTTTGGCTTAAATCTCACGATACATGGCCCTTTGTTACTTTGGTCCCATCTTCTCTGCAGTCCTTTCATCAGGTCCTCCGGGTATTTCTAGGATTTTTGCTCATCGTTTTCATGATCATTTTGACCCCATGGGATGACATCTTGAGTGGGGCCCGAGATCGAGGGAGATTATCAATGGTCTTGTATGTCTTCCATTTTCTTACAATTGCTCCCACAGTTGATTTATTCACACCAACCTGTTTGCCTATTGTAGATTCGTTCTTCCCAGCCTGGTGCAGGTCTACCATTTTCTTCCTGGTGTCCTTCGACAGCTCTTTGGTCTTGGCCATGGTTGAGTTTGGAGTCTGACTGTTTGAGGCTGTGTACAGGTGTCTTCTATACAGATAACAAGGTCAAACAGGTGCCATTAATAGAGGTAATGCGTGGAGGACAGAAGAGCTTCTTAAAAAGAAGTTACACGTCTTTGAAAGCCAGAAATCTTGCTTGTTTGTGGGTGACCAAATACTTATTTTCCA
The DNA here is from genome assembly GCA_025084515.1 of Ancistrus triradiatus. NCBI lineage: Eukaryota > Metazoa > Chordata > Actinopteri > Siluriformes > Loricariidae > Ancistrus > Ancistrus triradiatus. The sequence goes on along the minus strand of JAJAGP010000187.1, from coordinate 160,052 downwards.
CCATAATTTACATTTAAATTCTTTAAAAATCCTAATCTAAGTTGGAGAACTTGCACAATCAGTGGCTGACTAAATACTTTTTTCCCCACTGTATAATCAACAAATGTGATTGGCAATTTTATTGTTAGAGCTCATCAATGCACTGCTTACACGCATGTTTACAACGAAATTACTTTACACATCTGAACTAGTAAAAAAAAAGTAGAAAGACAATATGTCATGGTCAAAGCTGATATTAAATAAATAAATATATGGGAAACACTGCAGTATCTTGGCTATTTAGTTAATAATCGGTACACTACAGTATCCCTTATGGCTTTGGTATCTAATGTTATATTTAAGTACATATACTGTATGTAATGGTGTTCGAACATCCAATTTGCATTTCTTACAGTTTCACAGAATATATCATGGCTGTTTAGTGATGCATACCTGTACCTTCAAAAAAAATTTCAAATGAATGCTCAAGTAAACTACTTCCTATACTGGAGAAGATGCAGTTCCAGAGAACCAAGGTTTGACTCCCAGTATGGACTTCAGCTGACTCTTTGAGTCCTTGCTTGGATTATGTGAGTATGAAAATGAATGAACAAATGAATGCTAGAAAGCCAAATACACCAATTTACAAAACAAAAAAACAAAAACAAAAAAATAAATCTATAATACAGTTGTACAGTTCATGTACATTATGTACATTGTACAGTTGTGTGAATTTGATGTGGATTAGTTTAACTTTTTTTGTCAGAAATCCACAATGCTTTGTTTAGTTGGAAAAGGCACTGTATACAAACACTGACCTGTACATTTTGCTGTCATTAAATGGACAATTAATTCATAAGAGATATTACGAGTGCATGTCAAGGTATAGCTCTGTCACCTGAAGCTCAATAGAAGTTGGATGACGCAACAAGACAAAATGTCATTTTAATGGCCAATTTAAAACTTGAACTGTAGCCCAATTAAAATGCTGTGGAATGACCTGAAGAGGGCCGTTGTGCAAGTTTGATAAGCAGCTACATACCTTTGATACCTAATACCTACACTTCACATACAATTAACTACCTTGAATGTAAATGATTAATTAGTGTTTTTGTTTAAATAAAGATGTTAAGAATACTTTAGTGTTATTAATTGAGGCTGATACTATCTTGATTTGATGAAGACCAGACCACATTTCAGTGGTAATTAGTGCAGAATTCCAGGTAGGTCTTAGTTATTTCCAAAACATACCACACAGACTGGATATGCTATGCAGTAGTAGAAAAGACCATTTCCTTGTTTTTTTGCCTTGGCCCATCTGGTTCCTTAAACAAGCTTAGTCCTTCGCTATGTTGCTTGCACTCCCTTATCTCTGTGGTTGATATTTTGTTTCATTACCGGCCCCTATATCTATAACAGAAGTCTGAGCTGGAAGTACTGGTTCAGTACAAAGATCATGAAGAGTAGAAAGAGTGTGTGATAATGCTGAGATTCAGAACTGTTCGCACACACTCTGGGGGCAGGCACTTGCATGGATTCGGCCTTTGGTGGAGACACGATCGTGCCTTGAATCTGAGGATAGAAAGAAAGATGAGGAGTCAAGTTTGGCAACCAACAGATCTCTTCAGATTGATGAGGTGTGCTTAGAACATGGAAATTCACTGAAATAGCACATCTAGAAAAGATCTATAATTATGCACATCTGTATATTTGCACTTCTGTTCCTCTTTCCACTTTGCCTGATATCATCTTAAAGTTCAAATTACTTAATTATAACAACTTGGAAATTAAACTTTGCTTTAGGACACATGTTTAGATATACCTAGGCTAAAACATTCAAACTCAGTTTTTTATACACCATACATTTTATGTTGTCATCCATTTATTTTGGCATGACAATTAGGGTATTTAGTAATAACATGGTAATAATAATCTTTCAACAGTCTGGAAATTGCAATAAATGGGATTTTAAATGGAAGTTTAAATATAAGCATACCTGTAGTTGTATTTAAGGGACTGCCTTCAGATTTAGTACTTATTTGTAATTGATAGCATGAATAACTCCAATTAACCTAAAAAAATACTGTTTAGGTCCAGTTTCTATTTTAGGGGGAATTTTAAAAGAACTGAAGGTACAATAACCTTCTGTACAAACAATTAAGCACAAATTATAAATACAAATTTGAGTCCACAAATTAACCTACAGACTGAACAAACTTTGGTTTGTAAAGTTAAACTGTACCCAAGTGAACCAAAAAAGAACACCAGATACCACCAGGAAAAGCTGCTACTTCAGGATTATCATATGAAGACCAGATTGGAATTTGCAGATAATCACAAGTCTTCTGTGGTCAGATAAATAAAAAATTTTGCCACATTGATCAGCGCTATATGAAGGACAAAGGGTAAGGATTTTAATAGAAACAACACCTTGCCAACTGCAAAGCATCATGTTATGAATGTTTTTTTTCCATCAAAAGGGACTTGGCACTTCAAAAGAAGATAAAAAATGATGATCTAGAAATACTCAACACTTGAAGATGTGAGCCAGAAAATTAAAACCTGGTAGCAAATTGGTCTTCCAGATGGACATAAGTATCCTGAAAAGTTGTGACAGTTGTGAAAGTATTTGTGTAACTGTTGTTTCTAAGCAAGTAGGCCGACAAACTTGACACCAGTTCAACAAAAAATGAAAGGCAACATGAAGAGTATGGAGTTGTGTACATTTTCTTTAAATGTCTTTAGCCTACAGTGCTGCTTTAAATTTTATGAATCATTGAGAATGTCCTATATTTCTGCACAAATTGCACTCAAGTCCTAAAAGTAGATAAAGAGAACCCAATTAAACAAATGAGGTTATACTAAGTCCTTTATTTATTGAGGAAAATGATCCAATATTAAATATCTATGACTGGGAAAAGTATGTGAACCATTGCTGACTGATATAACCCCACACCATAACAGACCCTGGCTTCTGGACTTGTTACTGATAACAGACTGGATGGTCCTTTTCTCCCTTTGGTCCGGAGCACACTCTGTCCATTTTTTTCCAAAAAAGATCTGAAATACTGATACACAGTACACATTTCCACTGTGGTTCATCCCACACAGTCCATGCCTCCGAGCCCACATTCAATGCTTCTTCTGGACATAAGACTTAACATAAGGCTTCCCTTTTGCACAGTAAAGATTTAAGTAGCATTTGTGAATGTAATTTGTAATTTGAACTTAATTTAAATGTACTCTAGTTCTTGATAAAGGTTTTACCCAAAGTAATCTTTTGCCCATGTGGTTATATCAGACTGATTATTGATGGTTCTTGATGCAGTGCCATTTGAGGGATCGGAGATTGCGTATGCTTACGCCTTTGCCTTTGCCCTTGCCCTTTTTCACATACTGAAATTACCCCAGATTCCTTGAATCATGTAATGATATAAGGCACTGTAGAGGGGGATATATGCAAAATCCCTGTCAACCTTTCTTTGAGGAACACTTCAAACATTTCAATAAATTTCTCAGGCATTTGTTTATAAACTGGAGATCTTCTGCCCAACTTTGATCCTCAAAGACCTTTTGTGGATACTCCTTTTATACCAAATCATGATTACAATCTCCTGTTGACATTACCAGTTTGAAATCGCATCATTATTCATTTATTTATTTTTTAACCTCATTATTAGCCATACATTGCCCCTGCCCCAGATTTTTTGGAATGTCTTACAGGCCTAACATGCAGGAATGAATGTATATTAGCAAATGAAATATCTTAGGTTCATACTGTCTGCAATGAAATAAAGGTTTTTTAATTTGCATTTTCCATACTGCCCCAACTTTTTTCTGATTTAGGGTTCTGTTCTGTTCTGTTCTCTGTGCTCCACTGCATCAGAATAAAACCTCAGTGCATGAACTTTTGCATATCTATCAATTCCATGTAGTCTAAAAAATTTATAGACAATTACATTAGAACAATGTGTCTAAATATGAAATAAATAAATGTATTATTACAATTATAGTATAATATTATTGTAAGAAAGCATTGATCTGACATCTGTGAGTGTGTGTGTGTGTGATCTCATCGCTGCAGCACATTGAATGGAACCAGTGAGAGAATAGAGAAGCTGCAGCATGCTTCTCGAGTTCAGTGAAGATTTAGCAAAAAGTTTATTGTTTAAGGTATTTTGTTGTCAGTCGAGCAACCTTGATGATTATTGTGTTACTGTTGAGAGTATGCATCAGTGAGTGTTGTACAGCGGTGCTTGAAAGTTTGTGAACCCTTTAGAATTTTCTATATTTCCGCATAAATATGACCTAAAACATCATCAGATTTCCACACCTAAAAGTCCTAAATGTAGATACAGAGAACCCAGTTAAACAAATGAGACAAAAATATTATTCTTGGTCATTTATTTATTGAGGAAAATTATCCAATAGCTTTCAGTACTTGGTCTGACCCCCCTGTGCAGAAATAACTGCAATTTTAGCCCATTCCTCCATACAGAACAGCTTCAACTCTGTGATGTTGGTGGGTTTCCTCAAATTAACTGCTCACTTCAGGTCCTTCCACAAAATTTCGATTGGATTAAGGTCAGGACTTTGACATAGCCATTCCAAAACATTAACTTTATTCTTCTTTAACCATTCATACTTAGAACGACTTGTGTGTTTAGGGTTTACAAACTTTCAAGCGCCACTGTAAGTAGTGTATGATATTACTATATTATTCATGGATATCATGCATTGAGTTTCTATGCAGTTTTAAGTTTAGAACATTACCTTATTAAATCGGATTAAATTTGCAGGTACTAGTTAGTAGTCAGCAATTATAAAGTTTAATAATGTTGTTGTTTCCATTAAAAGCCTTAAATATGGGCATATTCTTAACATTTTACATTTGTAAGGGTATTAAAGTTACAAACCTGTATAGTTACCTAGTATCCCACAGCAAACACCCCTTTGTCCAGTGTTTATATACGGTCCATACCTTGTTAATTTTCCCACAATGATAGTATTTCTAATTATGTTTTACTTTGCTGTTGAATTATTCCGAAGCATATTAATAATATATTTTGTTATAATTCTTCATTCTTGCCTTTCATTGTTATGGATTTTCTCCTGAGGAGGGAAACAGTGGTCTTGAATTACCTCCATTTGTACACAAACTTTCAAGCACCAATGTAAGTGTATAGAAACCTCATCTGTACATGTTGCAGTATTATTCCTATAAAACTAAAAGTGTTGGTCAGTTTCAGTTCAAAGTAATTGCTATCTGCTAAAAAGACAGAAAGACCACAAGAAAAAATGCAGGCAGTGCCTACAGTTTATGGAGCTTAGCAATACATTTTAAGCATGTGGAATTGTTCTTAAGATCATAAAACACATTCTCTCTTAATTTAACTTTCCATTTATTCCATGCAGTTGACAAATAATATGCCAAAACATTGAAACTCAGCAGAAAATTAAAAAATACCATAAGAGATGAAACCACTGTAAATGACCAAGGCCACATTACAAAATGAAAATTCCACTTACTGCCCACTCTTCGTGGCCCATCTTGGAGCAACGCACATTCATGGGGAGCTTCAGAACTACTTCGTTGAAGGCTTTTCCTCTCTTCTTTGTCCAACGAAACTTATCCATGGCTTCAGTGAAAGAGAGGTTGCTGTACCTCTTTGGACTCTTAATCATGAAAGGCCATGTTCTGCATAGAGGAGAGACCATTTATGTTGGTTTGATTTAGCTAACTGGCTTAACAGGCATATCTTCCACAAGAAAATCATCATACCATCATTCCAAACTATTTAAGCTCGTCCTCAAAGCCTTGGAATATCATTAAAGTACCAAAATATACCAGAGTAAGTACAATAGTACTGTATGTACAATGAAAATAACGCAAAAGGACCATTATAAGATCACATATATCCAAAAGCTATATACACTCAACAATCACTTTATTAGGTACAAATCCTTGTTTCTACACTGACTGTTCATTTTATCAGTTCCACTTACCATATAGGAACACTTTATAGTTCTACAATTACAAGTTTTAGTTCATCTGATTCTGTACATACTTTGAGAATCCCCTTTACTTTGTTCTCTAATGGTCAGGACCCCCACAGAACAGGTATCATTTGGGTGGTGGATCATTCTCAGTACTGCAGTGACACTGATGTGGTGGTGGTGGTGTGTTAATGGTTGTTGTGTTGTGTGGATCAGAGGCAGCAGTGCTGCTGGAGTTTTTAAAGACCTCAGTGACAGTGCTGGACTGAAAATAGTCCACCTACCAAAAATGTTCAGCCACAAGAATCATGTAGGCAGCATCCTGTGAGCACTGATGAATGATTAGAGGATGATTAATACAAACTGTGTAGCAACAGATGAGCTGCTGTCTTTGACTTTACATTTGTAAGGTGTCTAATAGAGTGCACAGTGAGTGAACACAGGTTTTAAAAACTCCAGCAGCACTGCTGTATCTGATCCAATTGTACCAGCAAAACACACACTAACACACCACTACCACGTCAGTGTCACTGCAGTGCTGAGAATGATCCAGCACCCTAATAGTACCTGATCTGTGGTAGTACTGTGGGGGTCCGGATCATTAGAGAACAGAGTAAAGGGGACTAACAAAGTATGTGGAGAAACAGATGGACTACAGTCTGTAAATGTAGTACCACAAAAGTGCGTCTACAGTATATGGTAAGTGGAACTGATAAAATGGATACTGAGTGTAGAAACAAGGAGATGTACATAATAAAGTGATTGGTGAGTGTAATAGTCAAGCTGATGCCACTATAGTTTGCACTTTCAGCTGGAACTTGATGAGCATTTCTATTTTCACAACAACACAAAAATAATTCTCTCTTGAGTCTCAAAAAACTTTACACTGTCACAGACAGAATGACTGTCACCAGTAGTCCTAATTTTACTTGTGTTCGTATAGTATAGAACGTACATCTTCCCAAGTGACTCCTAAAAGAGTAGACATGCTGTCTTTGTGAACAACAGACGGTGCAAAACTGCATCCATAACTTAAAGAATGCGTTTGCAACGAGAATGTAGAGATTCTGGACTTCAGCCATATTATGTGCTGTGGGAGTTTTCACATGCCATTGTTCATTCATTCATTCATTCTTTCTTATCCCATCTTATCCCATCCATACACTGAACTATAAGCGCTATAGAATTAAATATTTACGAACACACTGCTAACATTTGTCTGGGTAACAATTGGGGAGTATTTTGATTAGTAATATTAATTAGTTAGATGTTTATATATCTTCAGTGGATGACTACTCATCATTCATTATTTCATTTTTAGTAACGTCCCTATCCAAGTTAAGGTTACAGAGGGTCCCGGTCTTGAGAACACTGGGGAGGAAGCAGGTATATGCCCTAACACAGAAGGTCAAATGAAAGCAGCCAAATTGACCTACTGGCATACTGTAAAACAAACAAACAATTAAAAAAAAACATACCTGCCTGCAATCAGTTCACATACCTGCTATCAGCAATTTCATTATATTTTAACTCTCACAATACTACTTGTAGCATCTGCACATGTGTGTTTTGTTTTTTTTTTCCTGCACAAAAGAGCTCAGGGCAACAGGATGGAAAGTAAACACACAGCACCAACATGGCTGATCAGATGGTTTCCATTTCAGAGCCCCCCACCATTCAGACATCTCACATCCATCCAACACACACATGCTCTACAACATGCATACAAAACACACTTGTACAAGCATCAGAAAACAAACAACAATACAAAACATCTCTCTGAACTTTACTTGTGATTCAATTCTTCAATTTAATTTAACAATCAATGTAATGTTTAATCTTCAATTTAATTTATATTGCCTAATGATCATGATTAGGCAGAATAGCTGTACATGATGACTGGCAAAATGCTAATTTTCCTAATATCTCTAATAGAGCTAAAAGGTAATTCTACAACATTTATAATGAAGATTTGCTTATTTACACAAGTTCTTTCTTGACTAAACATCTGTGATCACTTGTGTGTGAAACAGAGTTTGAGGATTTTAGCTCATGGCTTGTGTCTGCTTTTCTGTTCTCGCATGTTTATTAGCGTCAGATCACAATAACATTACAAGTGCAGACCGTATGTTTTTCTCAGCTGGAAAAACACTTTGTGCTCTCTCTCTCTTGAACAAGAATAGTGATCAGAAGGTCTATTATGATATAAAGTATTGTCCAAAACTCTTAGGACTGCATTAGATTTGTTGTTTTAGCAACAGTTTATTGACCATACCATAATATTTATATACCATAATATAACAACTATAAAATACAGGAAATATGTACACACAATAAAAAAACCTACAATTTCCAGAACAAAATGGCTTCTATATTCAAAAGTCAGTATTTATTGTGACTTCCTGGCAGCTAGCCTTGCAAAATGACCATTCCTGATCGAGCTTCTTTGGACAGTAGAAGAGTCAACCTGGCATGACAATGAAGCTGCCAGATGCTGCTGTTGGTCAACTGTAAGGGAGGCCATACCAAATACTTGGCACTCTTGCCTTTAGCTGTTTTCTGACTTACTTTCCCCTGCTTTATTTTACTTCTTTACATGTTTCCTGTATTTTTTGGTTGTATTCTAATAAACAGATTGAGATATAATTATATATGGTCATTATACCATTGCTAAACAACAAATCTAATGGTGGCATTGTAGCGGAAGTCTTTTGCACAATACTGTACAACAGTATTCATCTGAAATTAGAATAGCATATGTATTCGCGATGGAGGCAAGAGGACAAATATCACAATACATGAAAGCATTTTATCTGTAATTTCTCAACTTGTTCTATCTATCTATCTATCTATCTATCTATCTATCTATTAATACCTACTTTTTTAGTTCTTTCTTAATCATTCTTTCTTTTTTGCATTCTTACTTTTATCCCTCAACTCATTCAATCATTTATGTAATCATTAAATTTTAATAATGATATAATCATTACACTTTTTACTTCTTTTGGTTGGTGTTTAGTGCTTAGTACAAAATGCCAGTTTAAATGACCAAATAGAAAAGTTTAACGGCACCAATGTTAACTCAAATATTACCTCTCCAAGAGTACATGTCCATTATCCACTGCACAGCACATTCATTTTCAATGCTTATAGAAAATAACTATACCATGTACCAATTTAAAATGCAAATAAATTTAAAACAACTGTATTTACACAGTATAGTAATCAGCATCAAAGGAAAGTTAAGATAGATAAGTGATCAGCCCCTTTACAGTAACCATTACAAGCTTGCTCAGGTGCAACCAATCATATTCCAGATCACACACAAGGCCAACTGACCTTACCATCGACTGTAAATGTTTTGATTACTTCTGATTAAAAACAGTTACTTGAGAATTTCAATACTAATAGTGAATGGAAATGCAAAAAAATTACAGGGGGAAGGTGCTTTGAAATGAAATCTAGGATAAAGTGACAGAAAGACAAAATTTAGGAGAAGAATACAAAAATATTTCAGAGGCTTTAACTTTATCTGCTAATGTGCTGTTTAGTGCATTATTAATAACTGTAAAGTATATAGCACTGCCAACACCTTTCCTTAATTGGGCCATTCCTCCAAACTAGATGAACTAGCAAAGAGGATCAGGGAACTGACCAAGACGCAAATGGCAACTTCGAAGAACTTCCAAGTGTTTTGAAAAACAAAACAAAAAACCAAACAACCAAACACAGCACACCACCCAAAATACACCATACCAACTATAAAGCATGGCAGTGGCAACATTATGTTGTGGGGGTGTTCGAAGGGAAAATGGATGCAGCACCCAAATTCCCGAGGAAAACCCGTGTTAGGGCCCTGACATATATTCAGTAGAAAATCAGCTAATGGACTTCACCTTACAATTCTGTACAGAGGAACAGGGGAAAAATGGCCCAATCTAGGTGTACAAAGCTAGTAAAGACATACCCAAACAGAACATTGCCTGCATTTAAGACAAATGTTGACTCTATGAAGTATTAAATCAGCAGTCTGATCACTTATCCAATCCTGTTAGGCTAGATTTCAATTTTTTAAATTATTTTTCAGGACTCTTTACCTTTCAATTGTACTTTAATGCAAAATATGAATGCGAAATATGCAAATACATCTTGAATAAATATATTTTTTAATTGTGATTTGATTTAAAAAATGTGATTACATAAAATAGTTTATACCTTAAACCCAAAAGAATGGCATAGGGAAAATAAGGACTTACGTAAGAGGCCTCTGAATTTGTTTGACTCCAATGAACTTGAGCTGACCCGTGATCTCTGGAAGGCTCTCACACCTAGCCAGGTTGATTCGGGGGTAGTATAGCAGGTAAGATAAGCACATTTCATCCCTCGTGCTTAAACCACCCTGCAGAAGACATACATTACACTAAGGAATATTCAACATCTCATTGGTAAGCTCTACAGTTCTTGCTATGCTTTAGTGCACTGAAACACTTAATCTTGATGATGTATTTTCATCAAGCCACATTTAAAACACTAATATAAACACTAATACATTGGAAATATGGAACAGGTAAAATCAATATACCGTAAACACTAAAGTCCTGTATTATATCCAGCTGTCTGTCTAAGGCTCTGACAAACATCATCAACAACTAAGGGATATGCAGATGTTTATCTGTTATAAGATTAACAATCCAGTTGCTGACAGCTTTTCTCTTACACTAGTCTGTAGCTGTTTGGCTATATATGATGCTATTCTGTCCACAGACACATTTGAAGGTGGTTTTTCTTAGGGGAAGAAGTGACAATTGCTAAGCCAAAAGTTTATTTGGCTAGATTTAGATGATACAGTCACCTAAGATTCACAATCACATACATTTTAGTGATACATTCTTCGTATTTTTGGACATTTTTGTAAACCATCACTCATCATTTTTCAATTACAGGTTCAAAAGTTTGTCCATCCTAAGTCGATAAGTTATCATGGTGGGATGGTTGATTTACTGTAAACTGAGTAAAAGAAACAAAAGAAAACAAAATTTTGTGTATGAGTGTGTGTATGTAAAGTAAAAACTAGTATTTCACATGGACATAAGTATTCAGACCCTTTTCTAAGACACTTGAAATTTAGCTCTGGGGGCCTCCCATTTCTCTTATTCATCTTTGAGATGTTTCTACACTTTAACTGAAGTCCACTTGTGGTATATTCAGTTGATGGGACATGATTTGAAAAGACATAAGGTGTCACAGCTAGCAATGTATATCAGAGAAAAAGCCTAAATACGAGGAGGGAAGAACTGCCTGTAGAGCTCAGAGACAGGATTTTGCGGAGGCACAAATCTAGAGAAGCCTACAAAAAATGCTGCTTCACTGAAAGTTCCCAAGAGCACAATGGCCCCCATAGTTCTTAAATGGAAGAATTTTGGAACAACAAGGACTCTTCCTACAGCAGGCTAGGAAATAATCAGGTCACATTACCCAATGGTCACTCTGACTGAGCTCCAAAGATCCTGTGTGCAGATGGGAAAAACTTCCAGAAGGTCAACCATCACTGCAGCACTCCACCAATCTGAGCTTAATTCCAGAGTGGACAGACAGAAGCCTTTCCTCAGTAAAAGACTCATGAAGGCCCACCTGGAGTTTGCAAAAAAGCACCTAAAGGACTCTGACTGTGAGAAACAAGATTCTCTGATCTGATGAGACCAAGAATGAACTTTTTGGCTTCAATTCTATGTGTCATATCTTGAAAGAAACCAGGCACTGCTCATCACCTTCAATACACTTCCTCATCACCCAATACAATTCCTACAGTCAACGCATAGTGGTGGCAGCATCATGCTGTGGGGGTGTTTTACAGCGGCTGAGATAGGGAAATTGGTCAGGGTAGAGGGAAAGATGAATGGAGCACAGTACAGAGATATTCTTGACGAAAACCTGATCCAGTGCGCATTGAACCTCAGACCGGTCCAAAGATTCACCTTCCAACAAGACAATGACCCTAAGCACCCAGTCAAGAAAATACAAGAGTTACTTAGAAACAACTCTGTGAATGTCCTTGAGTGGCCCAGCCAGAGCCCTTGATATCTCTGGACAGACATGAAAATGGCTGTCTGCTGATGGTCCCCATCCAACCTGACAGAGCTTTAGAGGATCTGCAGAGACGACTGGCAGAAAATCCCCAAATCCAGGCATGCAAACCTCGTGGCACCATACCCAAGATGACTGGAGGCTGTAATTGCTGCCAAAGGTGCTTCAACTAAGTACTGAGTAAAGTGTCTGAATACTTATGTCACTGAAATTTTTCCGATTGCCTTTTCAATAAATTTGCAAAAAAGTTATAAAATTCTCTTTTCACTTTCTCATTATGGGTTATTGAGTGCAGTATGATGAAAAAACCTTTTTTTTTTTTTTTTTTTTTTACATAACAGGCTGAAAGTTTCTGAAGACTTTCCAAATGCATTGTATATGCAGACTTTGACGTGCACTGTTGTAACAACATTATTTACAGTAGTCATGTTGTTTTGGCTCATTTGTGTTTATTTGTATGTTATATTATTATTAACGAATAATGTAATGATGGCTATAATTTGGCCAATATTTGATCATTTTTTCAAATTCAAAGAATACAATAGGTTCTATTGTATTTAAGGTTTTATACTTTGGCCATGTATAGTTCATTTAAAGTCTGACACATCTACGTAATAATGATGGAAAACCATTTGCTTTAGCAGATTATACAACAAGACACCCATTCAACAATCTGTATGCTGATCTAGGATCAGATGTCAAATATTACTTGTTGATCTGCAGTGGTGCTTATAAGTTTGTGAACCCTTTAGAATTTTCTATATTTCTGCATAAATATTACCTAAAACATCATCAGATTTTCACACAAGTCCTAAAAGTAGATAAAGAGAACCCAGTTAAACACATGAGACAAAAATATTATACTTGGTCATTTATTTCTTCAGGAAAATTATCCAATATTACATATTATTGAGTGGCAAAAGTATGGGAACCTTTGCTTTCAGTATCTGGTGTGACTTCCCTGTGCAGCAATAACTGGAACTAAATGTTTCCTGTAACTGTTGATCAGTCCTGCACACCGGCTTGGAGGAATTTTAGACCATTTCTCCATATAGAACAGCTTCAACTCTGGGATGTTGGTGGGTTTCCTCACATTAGCTGCTCACTTCAGGTAATTCCACAGCGTTTTGATTGGATTAAGTCAGGACTTTCCAAAACATGAACTTTATTCTTCTTTAGCAATTCTTTGGTTAAACGACTTGTGTGCTTAGGGTCGTTGTCTTGCTGCATGACCCACCTTCTCTTGAGATTCAGTTCATGATCAGATGTCCTGACATTTTCCTTTAGAATTCTCTGATATAATTCAGAATTCGGTGTTCCATCAATGATGGCAAGCCGTCCTGGCAGATGCAGCAATACAGGCCCAAACCATGATACCACCATCACCTTATACCACAGATGGGATAAGGTTCTTATGCTGGAATGCAGTGTTTTCCTTTCTCCAAACATAATGCTTTTCGACTGTAGATCCGAATTTAAGCTTCTTTTCAAGCGATTTGCACTATTACATTAAAACACTGGTTATTTTAGGTTTCACATATAGCACAATGATCATTGAGGGCTTACATTGAAGTAAACACTTGGGCCAACATATTTATTCACCTCCAGGCTTCTATTTTCATCATTTAGGGTCCATTTGGGAAGATATAAATACAGAAATAAATGTCAAAAAAACAAAAAAACGCCTTTTATTTTTTGGGTATATAATGTGTGTGGATGCTGGTGGTTGAACATTATTCATGCTTTACATTTTACGTTTCACCAGCGACTTGTAAAGCTAAATCCAAAATTTGGAACAGATTCAACAAAGTATTCAAGAATTACACAGCTTTTTTAGTACTGATTACCATTCGTATCAAAATAGGCCATAACCTCTAAAAATACAAATTTAAAAAAGCCTGTCATCATGAATCAAGTGGTTGCAAGTTTTGTTATGTCTTCTGTGATAGAACAAACAAATATCTGAATAAATCACGCTGAAAGCAGGCACTCTATACTGAACTATGCTGTGCTGGCCCTTTACACCCCTCCCCATGTACTCTTTGATCATGAGCCTGTCATTTGACACACAATTGGATCGGTCTGGCTGTCAGCTTTCCATTGGAAGTGGGTCAGTACCTAAACAGAACCATCCTGTTCCTAATCTGCCTAGTGATACCTCAGCTCCTGTATTACTGGAGTGGCTGAATAAAACCACTACGCTATGAATATTCATAAATCGTGAACTAGTCAAAGTAGTTGGATTTACGAAAGCACTCCCTAAAGTGAAATCTCACGTGGACTGGACACCCAACCTCGCGCTGTGTACTTAGTACATGGCTAAAGAACGCTCAACTCGGGTTGCATTGGAAATGAATGGATTTTTAAGAGACGACGTGAGCAAGCAAAAAAAGGACTTTACTGACATTTTATCTGCAGTTTAACAGTATCATGGAGTTGTTTAAACGGTAAGTGAATTTTCTATAACAAAATCAAAAGTTACTTTTACATCATAATTATATTTTAAAAGGCAAAATAGTTGGGCAGGTGTGGTTGTTTATGTAAACAAACATGGCGGACAGCTGTGTTCGGTATGTGATTTCTGGCGAATGGCTGCATGTAGACGGTTGAAAATCGGTATGCAGGTAGTCATAATAGTACTACATATTTTGATTACATAGTTTGTGTTTTGGACTGTATATTAAGAATGTTTTAAGTTATTAAGAATGTAAAAAAACGACCACCTGACGGGCCCTTATATGGGCCTGTTGAGGGCACATCTGAAATAAAGAATTAAGCCAAGTTCTATTTTGGTCTCATCCCTTCACAAAACACTCTTATAGCCTTCTGGCTTGTCCACATGACATTTATCAAATGGCAGACGAGCAGCAGTGTTCTTTTTGGAGAGCAGTGGCTTTCTCCTTGCGACCCTGCCGTGCACACCATTGTTGTTCAGTGATCTTCGGATGGTGGACTCATGAACATTAACATTAGCCAATGTGAGAGAGGCCTTCAGTTGCTTAGAAGTTACCCTGGGGTCCTTTGTGACCTCGCCAACTATTACACGCCTTGCTCTTGGGTTGATCTTTTTTGGTCGACCACTCCTGGAGAGGGTAACAATGGTCTTGAATTTCCTCCATTTGTATACAATCTGTCTGACTGAGGATTGGTGGAGTCCAAACTCTTTAGAGATGATTTTGTAACCTTTTCCAGCCTGATCAGCATCACCAACTCTTTTTCTGAACTCCTCAGAAATCTCCTTTGTTTGTGCCATGATGCACTTCCACAAATGTGTGTTGTGAAGAGCAGACTTTGATAGATCCCTGTTCTTTAAATAAAACAGGGTGCCCACTCACACCTGATTGTCATCACCTTGATTGAAAACACCTGTCTCTAATTTCACCTGCTAATTAACTGCTAATCCTAGTGGTTCACATACTTTTGCCACTCACTAATATGTAATATTGGATCATTTTCCTCAATGAATAAATGACCAAGTATAATATTTTTGTCTCAGTTGATTAACTGGGTTCTCTTTATCTACTTTTAGGAATTGTGTGAAAATCTGATGATGTTTTAGGTCATATTAATACAGAAATATAGAAAATTCTAAAGGGTTCAAAATTTCAAACACCACTGTAGAATATGCCAATTAGTTCTACACATATAAGAATAAATCTGATAGATGGTATTATATCAAACCTAATACATGAAAGTTCTTACCCAAGTCATGTTCTGTCTGCCTTTAGTGTTATATATGCATTCAGTGATCAGTGAGTCTCCCTATATGTAGAAAAAAAATACATAAATAAAAGGGAAAAAATGCAACAATAGGAAAACAAGCCACACTGTTTTTCTCCTCCTTTTTTAATCCCTGCTTATCCAGGTCAGGGTGTCAGGAGCTCCAACTCCAGAGAACACAAGTGTTCCCTTGAAAGGATGCTATATTGGAATCAGCCAGATTGATATAATTCTGTTACCAACTTACAGTCTATGTGGACATCATAAAAGAGTTTGGACATAATAATAGCTTTACTTATGTGCTATTTAACACTAGAAGTGCCGGACTGGTTTGATCTACAGTAAATTATGAACACACTATAAACTGGAAATTATAGAGAGGTGCTCTGAATTAGTCTGTATCTTTGATATTAATGCTTGCTATTTCTTTCTATTTTTTACAAAGGGAGTATCCCATTCAGATGGGTCCGTTTTTAGGTTTTATAATAAGGCCATTTCATTACGTATTTGTCGCCAAGTATTTTTAAGACAACAATCCATTACATGACCAGCAGGGGACACTGTTGCAGTGCCAGTAGATGATACCAACATCAGCATTCCACTCCTTATTCACAGCCATAATGCCTGCATGTGATACCTGACCCAGATGGAATGTACGACTGTGGTGGGCTTGCTTCTTAAATCGCTTCACCACATGAAATTCTCTCGTGCTACAGTAGGGCAAAAAATTATTTAGTCAGCCACTGATTGTGCGAGTTCTCCTACTTAGAAAGATGAGAGAGGTCTGTATTTTTCATCATAGGTACACTTCAACTATGAGAGACAAAATGAGAAAAAAAATCCAGGAAATCAAATTGTTCAAATCAAATTTAAATACTGTATTTTTCGGACCATAAGGCGCACTTAAAATCCTTTAATTTTCTCAAAAGTCAACAGTGAGCCTTAAAATGCGGTGCGTCTAATGTATGAATTAATTCTGGTTGAGCCTTCTGACCTACAACTGATCGTAGATGGTACACTGCGCTCATAAATCTGTCAAAATGTTTTAGCACGGTCTTGGTAGGTTACGAAGCTTACGGCAACCGTAGTGCACAGCATAGCGAAGTAATATGGTATGTGCTTCAGCATTACGGTGTGTGCATTCATTCATTTATTTTCGAAGCGGATTTCAAACTCAACGCTATCAGTCACGCAGTACAACATGGACATAGAGCAGCTGCGAGAGAATTCAACATTAATGAATCAATGGTACGGAAGTGGAGGAAGCAAGAAGACGCCCTGCGCCAGGTAAAGAAGACCAAACTGAGCTTCCGACGGACCTTAAGAGTTTTGTTTCATTTAATGCGTTTTATAACCCGGTGCGCTTTATGTATGAAAATAGATCCGTTAGCAGCCGATCATTGATATTGAGCCTTATAACCCGGTGCGCTTTATAGCCCGGAAAATACGGTAATTGAATTGTAAATTATGGTGGAATATAAATATCTGGTCAAAAACAAAAGTTCAACTCAATACTTAACATACATAACATAACATTTGTTGGCAATGACAGAGGTCAAACGTTTCCTGTAGGCCTTCACCAGGTTTGCACAAACTAGCTGGTATTTTGGCCCATTCCTCCATGCAGATCCCCTCTCGAGCAGTGATGTTTTGGGACTGTCGCTGGGAAACATGGACTTTCAACTCCCTCCACACATTTTATATGGGGATGAGGTCTGCAGACTGGCTAAATGCTTTTTACAGAGACACTCCTTCATTGCCCGAATGGTGTGTTTGGGATCATTGTCATGCTGGAAGACCCAGCCATGTTCTATCTTCAATTCTCTCACTGATGGAAGGAGGTTTTGGCTTAAAATCTCACGATACATGGCCCCGTTCATTCTTCCCTTAACACGGATCAGTCGTCCTGTACTCTTTACAGAAAAAACAGCCCCAAAGCATGATGTTTCCACCCCCATGCTTCACAGTAGGTATGGTGTTCTTGGGATGCAACTCGGCATTCTTCTTCCTCCAAACACGACGAGTTGGGTTTTTACCAAAAAGTTCCATTTTGGTTTCTTCTGACCACATGATATTCTCCCAATCCTCTTCTGTATCATGCATATGCTCTCTGGCAAACTTCAGACGGGCCTGGACATGTACTGGCTTAAACAAGGTATCACGCCTGGCACTGCAGGATCTGAGTCCCTCTCGGCGTAGTGTCTTACTGATGGTAGCTTTTGTTGCTTTGGTCCTAGCTGTCTGCAGTTCATTCATCAGGTTTTCAAACATTACCAGATTTTCACACAAGTCTTAAAAGTAGATAAAAAGAACCCAGTTCAACAAATGAGACAAAACTATTATACTTTGTCATTTATTTATTGAGGCAAATGATCCAATATTACATATTAGTGAGAGACAAATGTATGTGAACCTTTGCTTTCAGTATCTGGTGTGACCCCCCTGTACAGCAATAACTGCAACTAATCGTTTCCTGTAACTGTTGATCAGTCCAGGCTTGGAGGAATTTTAGCCCATTCCTCCATACAAAACAGGCTCAACTCTGGGATGTTGGTGGGTTTCCTCACATTAACTGCTCACTTCAGGCCCTTCCACAACATTTCAATTGGATTAAGGTCAGGCCTTTGACTTGGCCATTCCAAAACACTAACTTTATTCTTCTAAACCATTCTTTGGTAGAACGACTTGTGTGCTTAGGGCCGTTGTCTTGCTGCATGACCCACCGTCTCTTGAGATTCAGTTCATGGACAGATGTCCTGACATTTCCCTTCAGAATTATCTGATATAATTCAGAATTCATTGTTCCATCAATGATGTCAAGCTGTCCTGGCCCAGATGCAGCAAAACAGGCCCAAACCATGATACTACCACCACCATGTTTCACAGATGAGAAAAGGTTCTTATGCTGGAATGCCCACTTACACCTGATTGTCATTCCATTGATTAAGGACACCTGAGTCTAATTTCACCTGCTAATTAACTGCTAATCCTATAGGTTCACATACTTTTTGCCACTCAGTAATATGTAATATTTGATCATTTTCCTCAATAAATAAATGAACAAGTATAATATTTTTGTCTCATTTGTTGAACTGGGTTCTCTTTGTCTACTTTAGGGCTTGTGTGAAAATCTGATGATGATTTAGGTCATATTTATGCAAAAATATAAAACATCCTAAAGGCTTTCAAGCACCACTGTACCATTCAAATACTGGATGTGGTTTGAAGCAAGTATTTATGGAAAAGTGTAAGATGGCTCTTGTATTGTTTGTTAGCTTTATTAACCTTTATTAACCTTCTAAAATTAAGTCAAAATCTGAAGAATCATTGCTGAGTAAGGAATGGTTAGGAGTTAAACCTCTGCCCTTAAACCTTGATACTTACTCAAGCTTCTGTCATTTTGTCTGCTGAACTCAGAGTTCTGTAACTAACACTATTACTGCTTACCAGGTCTGCACTGGCCACCTGTCGGTACCTGTACCTGTTCTGTTCGTAAATCTTTGTGTTCAAACCACGGACCTTCTATGAGACCTAGACAGTTCATCTGCTGATGCAGACATGGATCTGGGCCCCTTATCCATGCCAGCTTTGTCTGATTCTGAGACCTGCATCTGACCTGCCTGCTGATCATGCTGGAGACATTTCTTTCCTCACCAGTTTCCGGCTCGTGCCTGCCTGCCCTGTTTCCCATCATCTGGCTGCCACTGCCTCCATCTGGGTTCCTTCTCTTGCCCTCCTTTCTCTCTTATCTGAGTTTTGCTAAATAAGCCTCTGTTCTGACCTTCTGCCTGTCTTGTCTGCGTTTTTTTGAGCCAGTGTTTGGGTTCCAGGGGTAAAGAGCATTTTTTCGGAACCTTTAACACCGGAAGAAAACCTTTTTACGTTTAACTCCACCAGGCGACAGTCCAATACCCATCACCGAGAGCAAATGATGTAGACTTAAGCATGTCCAGGATAGGACACCAGTCAATCACAGGAATGGCAAGCGCTGTTGCAGCGCTGAGGGGGATGATCCCCTGATTGACCCAAGCACAGACGACTGATTCAAACCCTGGTCATCACACTGGTTGGGATAGTGAATTGCCTTTGTGCCATTGGAGTTTAAAATTTCTTTAAAAAGTTTCATACACATTTGGTAATTATTGAGTGTTCTTCCACAAGTATTTATAACTTAATTATTTATGATTTCCCCACAGTACTGATTTTTCTGAGTAGACTAAAAGTGTGTAGGAACTAACAGATGTTTTGAAAATGTTAAGGCTGACATCAGTAGGCACATTTTTAACCATAATCCCTTATAAAATGAAGATGTAGTAGGCCTTTAGGGAAGCAGAGTCAGCTGGATACTTACAGGCATAAGTATCCGCTCTAGGCTTAATGGCTGAAACTCTTGAAAGTTGAAGTCAAAGTGGTCATCTAAGGACAGAGGAGGAAGCTCAACCTGCTGACGAAAATGTCTTGTCCTGATGGACCTCCCAGCCAAGTGAGCATGGAGGAGAACTGCAAACACTTTCACCCCACTAGGCATCTCACTGCTCAGAGACTGAGAGGAAAGGATTAAAGGCAAGTCCATTATATGAAGCCTAATCCTCATATTAATGATGTTCACATGGTGTGTAAGAAAAATCTGTGGGAGTACAAAGGTGTTTGTTACCTCCTGAAGGCACTCTTGTGTACAGTGGCCCTCAGAAATGTAGTCATGCATGCCAGGAGGCAGCATGTGGTAGAGACTGACCCATATGCCTGTCTCCATCACACCTGCATCGTAGCTCCGCAGCCTGGGCGTGTAGTACATACGCAGGCCTGAGTTATCCACCACTCCTGAGAGAGAGAAAGCAAGTCTGATGATCATCAAAACACCCCTGCTGAATACAAAATCAGTGATCTGACAACACATTTATTACTGGTATTTTCAGAGAGGACTAAACAGGGGTTGGCCACAAGTTGTACGTTATATTATACATTATTAAATCAACTCTTTAAATTAAAGCAGCTCAACACAAGTTATATTTTTGAGTTCACATGTCATATCAATAATTTAATAACAATTTGGCTGGACATTCAGGCTTACAGAAATTAGTACAGGTAACGTCGTTTAACAACCATCCGATGAACATCGCTTTTACGGGCTTAACACTTACAACAAATTATAAAATGAAATAAAAAATCTGTCTTTTAATTCTGAATGTTGCAGCCATAAATAGCTTAATTTATTTCATGAATATTGACTTAACTACATGCATAAGTAGGAACTACGTTACGGTCTGTCTTGCGCACTGACACATTTAGGACACTGACACAACCAGAAATGTGAAATGGAAAAAATTGTACTCTGCTTAATACTACAAGCACCATGTCAGCTTCACCTACACATACCTAGAAGTGCCGAGTGCCAGTCACTTGACCGCTATGACTTTCTACTAGTAGCGACGTGCTAGATATACCAACTTAACCCATTCAGTCCCATAGGTCACAATAGTAATCGTAAAGAACAATTCTTATTTATAAGGCTCTAAAAATGTTACTGAATATTAGATTAAATAATTTCTAGCAAATATTGAAATAATAAAGGATCTCAATAAAATATGTGCAGTGTCATACATATAGTTTATAGCTGTTTAATTCCTGGTTGAACCATGAGAAGAGGATGACTATATCAAAGTTCACAAACCAAAGGTTAATACAGTATTTTCATGTTTTGTCTGGTCAACTTCATTTACTTCAGCAGGTGATTATAAACATGATTTGGTACAACAGCACAATCTATAAAAGGCTGAGTCTTTGAGGAGTACAGATCGGCAGAGGATCTCCAGTTTGTTGACAAAAGCAAAAGAAAATTATTGAAATATTTAAAAACATTGTTCTTCAAAGAAAGATTGGAAGGAATTTGCATATTTCTCCCTCTACGGTTTGTAATATCATTAAACAATTCAAGGAATTCAGAGGAATTTCACAATTTCAGAGGAATGTCAAGGGCAAGGGCACAAACCTAAACTGAAGAGGCATCAGCCAGATCGCATCAAACAGCACTGCATCAAGAACTGTCATTCATCAATAGCTGATATAACCACAAGGGATTACTTTATCAAACCTTTATCAAGCAAGCCTTATGTTAATCATGTCCAGAAGTGGCATTGACTTCTCTGACTTCTCTTCTGAGGCATCTGGGATGGACCATCACACAGTGGAAACATGTTTTGTGGTCAGATGAATCTGTATTCCAGATCTTTCTTGGAAGAAATGGATTCCGTGTGCTCCAGGCAAAAGACAAAAAGGACCACATGAAGCACACATTACAAAGTCATGAAGAGGGTAAGGGTACTGGATTGGGCTGCCTGCAGTATTGTTGAATAACGTGGTGACGACAACCTTGTACTGATGCACAGCTTAAGATGTGTTTGTAGGAACAATGGGACAAATTAACACCTACCACACACCATCTCTCTCCCTAACTTTGTCTCCAAACATTATACCTGCGTTGTCCCTTTAAGAAAGTCATTCCTGATCCTGTCCATCCTCATCACCCCTAAAGAGAATCGCAACATTTTCATCCATGCCACACCTCCAGCTCCCTCTCCTGTCTTTTTGGCATTATCACTCCCCCCCCCCCACCTTCCCCCACCTTCCCCCACCTTCATGAACGTGTACTCCGTTTTGCACCTGCTAACTTTCATTCCCCTTCTCTCCAAAGTATAACTCCATCTCTCCAGGCTCTGCTCGACCTGTTCCCTACTCTCACTACATATTATTATGTCATCTGCGAACATCATAGTCTATGGAGACTCCTGTCTAACCTTGTCCATCAGCTGGTCCATGACTATTGCAAACAGGATAGGACTCAGAGCTGATCCTTGATGTAATCCCACCTCCACTTTAACCCATCCATCATTCCTACTGCACATCTCGCCACTGTTACACTGTCCTCATACATATCTTGTACCGCCTTCACATACATCTCTGCCACTCCAGACTTCCTCATGCAATACCACAGCTCTTCTCTCAGCACCCTATCACAAGCTTTCTCTAGATCCACAAACACACAACGCAAGTCCTTCTGGCCTTCTCTGTACTTCTCCATTAACACTCTCAAAGCAAACATGACATCTGGTTGCACTGGCATGAAGTCATATTGCTGCTCACAAATCCTCACTTCTTCTCTCAGCCTAGCGTCCACTTCCCAGATCTTCATGCTGTGCCCGATCAACTTTATGTCACCCTTATTCTTAAAAATTGGGATCATTACACTTCTTCTCCACTCTTCAGGCATCCTCAATGTAGTTAAGAACTCCATTGCCATCTCTGCTAAGCATTTCCATGCCTACACTGGTATATCATCTGGTCCCACTGCCTTTCCACTATTCATTCTCTTTATTGCAGTTCTCACTTCCTCCTTGCTAATCTTAGGCACTGCATGATTCTCAGTCTCCATGTTATCCAGCCCTCTCTCTCTCTCTCTCTGTTTTTCTTCATTCATCAGTTCCTCAAAATACTCTTTCAACCTTCTCAATATCACTAATGTCTGCTGCAATTAAATAAAAGTTAAAGGGAATGTAAAACACACTTATATATGCTGAATTATGTTGATAGTTGTTTTATTATTATTTTTTTTTAGGGGTTTGATATGTAAAATAGTCACATCAGAATGTAATAGACAATTCTAGTGGCATTGATGGAGTTTTAAATGTCATAATTACTGGGCTGGGATTTATAAGAAGTTTGATGACTTTATAAGAGTAATGTCTTAATTCAGTATGCAACAGTTTATCCCACACCCACC
Source organism: Ancistrus triradiatus (assembly GCA_025084515.1). Lineage (NCBI taxonomy): Eukaryota > Metazoa > Chordata > Actinopteri > Siluriformes > Loricariidae > Ancistrus > Ancistrus triradiatus. The sequence goes on along the minus strand of JAJAGP010000187.1, from coordinate 136,495 downwards.
ATAAAATGCACTTTTCACCAACTTTTCCCTGAAACTTCAAGAAAAATCATGATTGACCATTTCAAACATGATTTGGATATTTTCATGTCTGGGAAAAATTCAGAATTAAATGGGTAAAGTTTAAAGTGCTTAAAAGATGGTATTGCATTAACCATTCTGAAAATGTTTGTTTCTTCAGATAGACTCTTTCCCTCTTGGTTGTGTGCAGCCAACGATGGAATGTTTATTTATGTTTATATTCCATCGTTCACATTTATGTTTTGGTCCTGCAGTGTGTATGATCTCTAATGTGTGCTTGTAACTGATGAAAACTGTGTTGTGTATTTCTTTGAGGGAGTAATATGTATAACAGCTTAGCCTTTGGATGCTGCGTAGATGGTAGAGTTTAACTCCTATTTTTAGTGATACTATCTCTGAATCATTTATGTATCATTTGCACACAGTCTTTTTGTGACAATACCCTTTATATTTACATTGCAAAAGCATAAACGAGGTAAGACTATGTCAATTGTAAGCTCTGGATAAGGGTGTCTGCTAAATGCTTTAAATGTAAATATAAATGTAACCAAAATTATAATGACTATGGTAATATTCGGTCCACAAACATTTCAGTCAATAAAAAAGCATTTACATTTACAGCAGTTAGCAGATGCCCTAATCCATAGTGACTTACAGAAGTGCTTTGTATTCTTCCTAGTAGACAAAACCTCATGCTAGTACTTTGATAAAGCGCCCAGATAGAAATCGCAGATTGTTGCAAAACACAGCAAGCAGTTACGTCATAGGCAGATATGTAAATGATTACAGTTGTGGTCTGATTAGATTCTGGGTCTTACCACAAGAGGGCATAAAAGTACTGCCCCACTGTCTATAAAAGGCTTTCAGAGAATATTTTTGGGTAGTTTACCTCTTGGTAAGAGATCGCTGACTGCTAGACATGCCTATACAACGCACTCAACGACATTTTGTCCAGTTGACAGACTTTGAGAGGGGATACATCACTGGACTGAGAGAAGCAGGGTGGACATGTCCTGCCATTGACAGCCAGCCACCATCGTCTTCACTTGCAGCAGTGATGTGAACGAGAAACCTGGGCTGCTATGGACTGGGACTGTATTGTCTTTAGTTCTGTTTGGGATCAGATGATGGTCGAGTTTGAGTATGAAAGCCTCGTGGTGAGCACTTCAATCTTCCCATTTCAAAACAATTTCCAGCTATCATGTCACATGTCTGAAACTTCATAAAAATACATATTTTAAAGGGACTAATGTATGTACATGATTGTTTATAACCCTAAGGAACTGTGGTGGCACAGTGGTTAAGGTACTACACTACTGACTAGAAGGTCCACGGTCCGGAGCCGCCAATCTGCCACTGTAGCACCCATGAGCAAAGTCCGTTACCCACATCTGCTTGAACCTAGCCACAATATTTAAACAGCTTTAGTCAATTTACAACATATTTGCATGTATTTAAATCATGTTAATAGGGTGATTTATTAGATTAGATAAATTAGCTTAAACTATCCTGTCTTGTCCTGTCTACTATTTTATTGATTTGTTCATTTTAAAGACCTTAAATTTTAAACTGTAATTTGTAAAGCAATTACAAACAAATTTTCAAATAAATCAAACACTTTCAACATTTTGTCTTACAAATTGGTTGCATTATCTGCTTCTCACAATACAGAAAATCACAAGCACATTCAATTATGTTTAATAAATCTTCATCTTCCCAGCTGGGTTTGTGGTTATTTTCTTGCTGTGGAATAATTTCTTTCCAAACAAACTTATTTCAGAGGGTACTACAGCATAAAAATGTCTTTATTCATAATTTTGACCAAATGTTAGCTCAGTGGTAAAAGTCAGTTGCTGAAAACAGCAGTTCCTGAGACATAGGTTCTAACCCTGGTTGGGCTTGCAATATAAAAATCAGGTGGTATGGTTACACACACCTCCAATAGACTGGCATCCCACACAATGACCACTTTTGTCTTGCTCATTTGGCGGCTGTGGACCTAGATATCTGTAAAATTGCTTTGAGACAATACTCTACTCTAAAAAGCTCTATACAAATAAATAAATCTGAATCTGAGCAGTAACACTTCAGTTGCTGTGATTTGACAAATGCTTAGACTCACCAGACTCAATATGGAGCCCCATAGTCAAGCATTTTGGTAAACTGAGTAAAGCATAGTACTGATATGGTTCTATACCTGTCTGTAAAGTAGGGTTATCATAGTGCACCTCCATCAGCACGAAAACTGGATCAGCAGCAGTACCTATCGACATTCCCACATGTGGAGGATAGGTGAATCCCTGAAGAAGAAAAAGTATCAATTTCTATTGTTTGCATATTTAATTAATGTGGAAAGGAATTGTTATGAGAAATCATCTGGAATGTCAAAACAATCTGAATGTTTCATTTGTTATGAACAGCTCTGGTGGGTCAGTAGTTAAAGCCAGCTGTGGGAAATGGCAGTTTCCGAAGGCCTGGGTAGGGCGTGCAACGTGAAGGTTAGGTGATGTATTTATGGAACCCTGTCATGAACTTTCAACCTATCCAGTGGATTCTGGTTTAGGCTCCATACCCTTCACCAAACACTCTATGGACTGGTATCCATCTGAAATCATTTCTAGAGCCTCAAGTTTTTGTTACAAGTTCCGTAGGACGGCATTTCCTTCCCTGGGCAATGGCTGGCCACTTGTGTATGTAAATTGTTAGTCACTGTTATTTCTGATCTAAGGGTTTTGCTGAAAGTTTTTCCTCCATTTTTAAAGCATAAGAATAAGAATAGCAAGCAAGGCATATGTCAATTGGGTGTATCCAGACGTATCTCAATATAAGCACTAGCTAAACTGGTAAATGACATACTGCTAGACTCAGGTTGTGGATGCTTCAGCTTTCATGATGCTACATTCACATGCAGAATTTGATTCAACTTATTTTTTATTAAACAGCCTTCGAAAACTTCCAAAATACTTATTTTCTTTAGTATTTAATTACTATTCTTTACAATGACTAGCAGTTAAGAACCTGGGTTTAACCCTTGATACTTTTATATACAGTCCCCTCCACAATTATTTGTACCCTGATAAAGTTGAGTTATAACAAATTCACCTTTAGCTAACCCTCACACTGAAAATGATAAAAATCCAACCTTTAAATGAAGTCCCAAGAGCCCATGATGCTATATACCCTATGAGGATCCTAGGGCCTTTGGAAAATAAACAACCCTACAAATGACAGACCCTCCGTCATACTTAACAAGTAAGTAAACTTGGGTTCCTCGCCAGTTAGGTTTGTCACATTTCCAGCTGATTGAAGCTTTTTAATTACTCCCCCCACTGCAGATATGGGCATTTTCAGGATTATTTTTATAGCTTATGAAAGTCCGCACACATTTCTCTTATTTGAATTGTGTGTGTGCTTCTCCTTCTCATAGGGATAAACAACAAAAGAGAATTTGACCTGTGTATCACCACATATATACCCAGTGAAACAGGAAGCCATTGATTCCTGTTTGAAAGTAGGAATGGGACAATCAATACTGAAGTTTTGGTTCAATCATGTTATCCCACAAGTTGAAGGTCGTGAAAAAGCACCACTACTGTTTCAGTTTCAAATAATTTTATGGCACCACCATTAATTACAAACATATTAACATACATAACAAATGTATAGCACAATTAATGTAATGATCAGAGCATAACAAAGCATTCTTGTGTATATATATATATATATATAACAGATCATAACTATATATCAAAACTGAAAAAAGATTTTTGTACGCAGTGTCAAATTAACGGTCACTATAATTTCTTCACATCACTAGATGTCACTGTGCATCAATTCTCAATGCTTCAAAGCTTTGGCAAATGATCTGATACAATCAGAAAGAAGCTTGTAATGCTTTACAAGGCTTCATCTGCCCACCCAAACATGAATGTTCCTAGACACTCTGACCAACTTATAAAAGTAAAATATAAATAGCAAAATGCTTCAGTTTAATTCCCTTTCTGAAAATAAATGTGGCACAAGTGGTTTTGTTGAAAATTATTATTTTTTCATGAGGTTTTTTTTTCCTCAGGCTGAATTTATTTCAGTTAAAAGTTGGTATTTTCTCTCTTTTTTTTTTCAATGTGAGTTTAAGCTAATACACAAAAAGGTAAATTTTTATAATGCTTCTTACTCATCTTTAACAGTGGTGTCCAAAGCTGGGAAGGGAACTGTAAATAACATTTTGAAAACTATATTATATTTAATAAATAAGACATTCACTATCCTGACATTTAAGTGATAAGATAGTAGTTTTCATATTTTAGTATAAAAGTAGCTGTTATTTTATATTGAATACAAATTTCTGCTCATTATCTGAACAATTCTGCAATTTCCTTCGGGATCAATAAATCTTATATTATATTATATTATATTATATTAATAGTTTTATGTTTTGGTCCTCTTAATATAATTAGATTAATAGTTTTAGGTTTTGTCCTCTTAATTCAGTTGAAGCTGGCTTACCAATATTCCCTATGAAGTTAAGAGTTTTTTTATTTCACTTGACATGTAAACAATTCTCACCTCTCCACCAATGGCCCATGCAAAGATAACAGTTTCGCAGGTGAGGAAGGAATCAGGCATGTTCGGATGATAGCACTCATGACCCGTCTCCAGCTCTGTCTCATCAAGGGAACTATCACACTGGTAAAGTAATATATGGTGAACCAGATTCTCATGGCCTTTCTGGATCAGCGGCTCGACCTAAAACCAGAGCAAAGCACACCATACAAATAGCATGTGTCTGTAGGAAGTAAAGGTCCACAGTGTTTACTCAGTCTTCTTTTGATCTACCTAATAAATTACAAATTATACATACAATTATACATACAACTTATGCATTTACAAGATGTGTAAATAAAAACCAAGGACCAGATGTGTAAGACTTAAAGTTGGACCTGAAGCCTCTGGAATGAGAAATAAATGATTGTATTGTATGATTGTAAACTGAGTTTCCTCTTCACACTAGGGGTTTCTTTTCTTTTGAGACAAGAATTCTAAATATAAGCATTCCCCACAGCTCGATATGTGGGTTTCTATCCGGAGGGTCTCAGCTTGGAGCAATACAACATGGAACCAGGCGATGCCAAATAAATATACAAGCATTTGCTTATTTAATCTTATTTTTATATTTCATATTATTTACTTATGTAGAACTGTTCCAGGTGATGGCTGAGTCAACCTGGAGTCTAATAAAAGAACATCAAAGACAGTGCTAGAATCCACTTAATGCATGCTGCCAGTTCTTAATGCCATAATTACTTCGTTTATATTGATACACTGTGAACACTGATTCCTTTTTTTTCTTTCTTTCTTTCTTTTTTTCATGGCGTCAAAGGATTAATTGTGGGTTTAATGGGATAAAAGGATATGATGTGATTATAATAGCAGACATAAATTGCCAAATAGTGGTCTGACATTATGTAATACAGTTGTAATTGTAGAACATGAAGTCATTTTATTAACAAATGCAAACAAGGAAGCTAAAAGATGTTTTGACATGTACAATACTAGTATAATCTGAATATAGACAGTGGGAGTACTGTGTCTGGAATTTTCCCCTTTCATCACACTGACCAGTCTACATCTGTGTGGTGGATCACAAATGGCTGGAAAAACGGACACACATTCTTTTTTTCACTCACCCCTCCAAAATCCCCAGCGGAACAGATACTTTGGGGTCAGGACATTATACTTTTTCGGCCTGCAGAGGAAATGTTACAAAGCACACATAATCCCTAATGTGCCTGACAATAAATACAGCCAAACCATGATTGTCTCCAGTTAAAATAAACACAAAAGGACTCTTATTTATAACATTACACCAAACATCTGATGTCTTATACATAATTAATGTCTGAGTTCCATTATTTTCTGCTATACAGAGACACTTCAATACTTTATCAGATTGTCCAGTCTGACTCAGAGGAGGATGGTTTCCCAGTTTAAGCGTGATTTTTTTATATATATATCTCTGTGAGTTTTCCTTTCCACTGTCGCCTCTTGGTGCTCATTTTTGGGGTCCAGACTGCTAGACTGCTTTGTGACACTGTCTATTAAACTGGATTTGAACAATTGCCATGAGCTGTTTGTATATTTGTTTAGTTAATGTCACATTAGCATCAATGACTATTTCAGGCAGGAGCAAGGTTATAACAAAACTAATCAAAAACATGCTGTACTAGTCAAGCAAACGCAGTTTTAACCATTTAACCTATCCTGGCCTTTGGAATGTGGAAGAAAATTGGATCTATGCATGCGCAGTGAGAACATGCAAAGTCAAAACAGAAGTACTAGGTCAGGATCGAACTGGGATCTCTAGAGCCATGAGCCAATAGCACAAATGACTTGTGATAGGTAGTGCTTTTTGAATTTTTATATCCGATTTGGATATGGCAAAATTTCCCTTACAACTTGTGGCCCAGGCCACGTTTTTCACTGACAAGCCTCTGACTTCAATGGCAAGACGTTATCTGCATGGTGGAACATGCCACTGCTGCCATACCCATCTGCTATCTTTGCCAGTGCCATCATTGACCGATGGGATTGCTGTTGCAACAGCAATGAGATAATACCTGTCCATCCTGTACACCCTCAGACAAGGACAACTGGATAACTGAATTGTCAGAATTTACTGCTGGTCACTGTGGTCATAAACAGATGTACATGGTCAGCAACAATACTGAGGTAGGCATTTAAGTAATGCTCATTTGATATTATGGGGTCCAAAGTGTGTGATGAAAATATCACACCATTACACCCCCACCACCAGTCTGAACCATTGTATGCATACCTCAGTTGTAAGGAATGGTTATTCATATGTTATTAATATAATTAATATAATGTTTATTAATAGTTACTATTGCCTTTCTATCAAGTAAAAAAAAAGTCTTTTTTGTACCATTCTCTGTAGAGATAGCCATGCATGAAAGTCCCAGCAGATCAGCAGTTTCTTAAATTCTCAGAACAACCCGTCTAGCACCAACAACCTTGACATGTTCAAAGACACTTAAATCATCGTTCCTCCCCATTCTGATGCTCAATTTGAACTTCAGCAGGTCATCTTGACCATGTATATATTCCTAAGTGCATTAAGTTGCTCCCATGGGATTGGCAGATTAGATATCTGCATTAAGAAGCACTTGAACAGGTGTACCTAATAAAGTGATCAGTGAGTGTATGAAGGAGTTTTAGGATCCACCTTCATTAGATTCTGGTGCCATAGCTGTTACGGGTAATTGCTACTGCAAGAAATCAAAATAACCATCCAAAAAGAACTTGGAATTCTGAATGACCACACTTTAAGTCTGTAAGACAGCAGCACATCATACATTCCAAATGACACTCCCTGGTATAACACACTGTAGACTCTTTGTGTGCTGCGTACTATCTGCTCAGGCTTACTGAATGGCTTTCAGTGATGAATGATCCAATAAACTGTACTCTACTGTATGGCCATAACTAAAATGGTATGCAACGCACCAATATTCAATGACTTCAGTCTCAAAACTCAGAATTGGCTTCAGCATCTAAAATGACAAATCCTATTTGTCATTCTTTTTATTGTGATGAGTATCTCTTCATTTTACAGACAGCTACTGGCAACAGGTTACAATAAACATTGAAATAATGACTGTCTTCGGTCATTACTATAATGAGTGTCTTTGGGGAAAAAGACGCTCAATCTCTTATTTCATTCATACCTGTCATCAGTCTAATTTCCAAAGACTGAAAGAGGGTTGTGTTTATATTTCCACCAGCAGTTTTATCTAACTAGTAATATAGATGAAGAAAGGATATACTTAGTAATTGCAGTGCTATACATAGTTACACAAAAAAGAAATGGCCAAACCAGGAAATTTCTGTTTGCGAGTTCCTACACTTTTAATTATGGGTTTTTATAAATCTCTGTGTGTTTTACGGGCGACTTAAATATCAATTTTGGAACACGTCATCTGTAGAAACAGTGTTTGAAGTTATAATAAGCAGCTGAGCCTCAGGATAGGTATAAGGAAGATGGAAAAAAGAAGAGATGCTACTTAAACATACATCAGAACCTGAGAGCAAGATCAAACTGGACCAGAGCCATTCAGGTGCTTCACAGCACTGACATAATTTCATCAAATGGTTTTGGTGGATTTTCAGATTCCATTTGCCACAACCTGGCTGTGAAATTATCAAACTTTCAGACTGAGTTTAGGTAACCATCAAAAATGTGTAGTAAGTGATGAGGAATGATAACAGTGCAAGAACAAAGCAGTTGGAAAGAGATAATGTGTTCACAGACATTTGCGACTCAGTGGTTAAGGTTCTGGACTATTAATTAGAATGTTGTGAGTTCAATTCCCAGCTCCACCAAGCTGCTAATGTTAGACCCATGTGGAAGGAAAAAGAGAACAAGCATTGCATGCTGTACATGCCGTAGCTCCTTGATACTTCTATATATAGATATACTATGTACATTTATATGTTGCTCTCCCCTTTTTGTCTGACTTTGCTGCTGTAACACAGGAATTTCCCTCTGGAATTAATAAAGCTATCTATCTATCTATCTATCTATCTATCTATCTACTTGTCTTCTCCATGTTTATCAATTATAACACCATGTAACAATTTTCAAAAAATTTTTTGTTCCCAGTTGTTAAGTGTGTTTTCCTGATTGTTTGTACCCTAAATGAATAGAAAAAAGTTATTATTCCCTGTAAACTTTGCTTTTGTGGTCAGCACAATGATATTTGATCGATTGAAATTGATTGAAATTGATTGAAATTGATCTATTTTTAAGGATATTCGCCATATTTCAAGATACTTAAGAAGCTTCTGGAATTGTGAGAACTATCAAGAAGTTTCTAGAACTGTCCAGAATTATCTAGAACTTTCTGGGACTGTACAGAATTGTAGGTAGCTGTATAACTACAGTTATATAGGGCCACTATAGCCCTTCCTGAGAGACGGAGAGACAGGAGAGACCATGATTATTGATGGGATTGAATAAGTAAGGGGGCAAACAGGTCATCACAGACCAAAGGGGAATTGACGAGACAGACAGGTGTGAAATTTCATTCTCTATTCAGCTTCTGATAATGACAGTATTCACACTTCACCCCACCACCATTACGGAGAGCTTCTTAGGAAGGACCACTACTTCAAATGTATAAATTGTGTGTTACTCTGCTTACCGGGTGATCAGTTCTTGGCTTCTTGCTGTGAATCCTCAGTACACTCTGGTACTTTGATACTGTGGAAGAAGATTGACATTTTTATCGAGTTTGGAGAGATAGAGTATTCCTTTTTCCTTACAGGACCACAGCAACTTAGTCATTTAGATGGCATCAAGAGGTGCATAACAGCAGCAGACGCATTTGAATGTAATGTGGCCATTTTATAAAGACAATAGCGAAAAAGTACTCTGTGGAAGCATCTGCTAAGATGTGTGAGGCTTACAAAGCATACTTCGGCATGCCTGTTGGTGACCTGTTTATATAATAAAAATTCATAATTTTCGTTGCCGTGGTCACAAAAGCGAAGTTTATGATGAATGTAAGCAATTTTTAATTTGTTTTAGACATAAGCAATTGGAATATAACATTAAAAAGCTGGGAACAAAACTTGTGTTACATAGTGTAATCAATGTCAATCAGTGTATCACTGAAGATTATTCTGTATTATTTCTCTTCCAGAACATTTAGCTACAGTAAAACCCCACTCCGGGACAGTGGAGACGTCGGTCCTTTGGAGGCCCCAGGAGCAGACGCGAAGGTAGTCATCCTCGTGAAGGACTTGATCAGCGCGAAAGCTATGCTGGACGCCTTCGGGGAGCGGCGAGATGCTTGGGACGTCCTGTTAGAGAGGAGGGACACTCTGGACGAGTTAGGTCAAGTGGAGAGCTTTTCAGGGAGGCCTTGCGAAGTGACGTGGCACCCTGGGCGTCCTTGGAAGCCAGTACGACGCTCAGAATGGTCTCTGGAAAGGCCACACTGGAACTGATGGTCTCTGGAAAGGCCCCACTGGAGCGGTCAGCTTCTGAGAAGGCCTCACTGGAGCAGACGGTCTCATAAACAGGCGCAGATGTTTTCTAAACTAATGTTCGTGGCGCCGTGGTCAGTGCAACAGGCTCCGTTAAGGAGAGTCACGTCTTGTTCAGGTACGGAACTAGGTGGTATGTTGTGCTCAGATGTGGAGCTAAGAGATGCTCAAATACAATGGTGAACAGCACTTCGACCTCAGGTGCAGAGCTATCGTGATCAGGTACAAAACTAGAGGGAGCGGCGTGCTCAGGTACGGAGATATACAACGCTAATGGCGATCTAACGGAGTTAGGAGGCACAAAGTGTGTGGAAACGGAGTTAACGAGTTCGGAAACAGAGCTACCATGCTCAGATATAGAGCCAGACAGCGCTAACGGTTCAACTATGGAACCAACGAACTCAAATACGAAGTCAACATGCTCGGGTACAAAACAAAAGGGCGCAGCGGGGTCAGATACGGAGCCAGACGGCGCCAACGGTTCAGAAACGGAACAAACTGGGTCAGGTACAGAGCTAAGCGGCGCTAAAGGCTCGAGTACTGAACTATACGACGCTAATGGCGCACCTATGGAGCTAAGGGGCGTGACGTGCGCAGAAACGGAGTTACCGAATTTGGAATTCGAGTTAACTTGCTCAGGTACAAAACTAAGGATTGCAGCGTGCACGGATACGGAAACAGAAACAGGGCTAGTGTGCAGAAAATACAGAGCTAACATGTTCGAATATGGAGCCAACGTGCTCAAATGCGGAGCTAACATGCTCAATAGCTGGCCTACAGGACGCTAACGGCTCGGGTACTGAGCTACGGGGAGCTAACGGCTCAGGTAGTGAGCTATGGGGTGCTGATGGCTCATCTACGGAGCTATGGGGAGCGACGTGCTCAGAGACGGAGCTAACGTGCCAAGGTACTGGGCTACTGGGCCCTAACAGCTCAGATCCTGAGCTATGGGGCGCAAACGGCTCATCTACGGAGCTAAGAGACGCGGCATGCTCAGATATGGGACTACTCTGTTGGCTGGCGAACGGAGACCTGCTATGGATGTCCTTGGCAAGCAAATTGGCACTCTGGACGCCCTCAGCGAACGGAGACTCGCTCTGGACATCCTCGGCAAAGGAGGTGGCACTCTGGACAACTTCAGCAAGCGGAATGGCGCTCTGGACATCCTCGGCGAATGAAGTGGTGCTCTGGATGTCCTCTGGTTTCCGTTTCGAGGGCTGTATCAGCACCGGGGTGCTCCCGTGCCAGGTCAGATCACTTATGCAAAGCTTGCATGTTACACATTTTTTGTTGTGTGAAGCGTGAAGTGCTCAGACACTTTTGAGGTCTTAAACCAAACCTTCTTCTCTGCGTCATGTTTCATTTGTAGAATTTATTTAATTCTTAACGCTAACTTATTTTGAAGATTCCGCATCCGCGCCGTCTCCGCCTCGCTCCATTCAACTCGCTCATGTTTTTTTTTCCAGCGTTGACGAAGTGCCGCAAGTAACGTAAGCGGAAACGACAAGGTGAGGGAAACATAAATCATGTGACACAACGAATCGATAATGAAATTCGTTATCGACACTTTCAATATTCAATAATTATCGATTTTATCGATACGTTGTTGCAGCCCTAATCCAGACAATCCTTGCATTCAATGATAAATTGCTGGAATCGACTGTGGTCACCATTAAACCTGACCAGCGAGCGTGCGGGGCCTGCGAAAATGGAATACGCCATCTGGATGCTTGACAGGATCATTCTGTTAGGGTTTGCGGGTGGTGGAATGAGGAGCAGGCGAATGCAGGGATCCAGCTCAAAATTACAGTTTATTTATAAAGTCCACCAAAGGCACAGAAATGAGGCACAGAAATGAGGCACAAGCAAACAGTAACACAACAAGAAGGATACTAATAATAATAATAGAGATTTAGCTACAACCATAAAGATCCTAATAAGGACAATGATAACAATAGTACTAATAGCCATAATACACAAAGCGAGGGCAACACAGCAACTGAAAATAACAGGGAGAACCGAGGGAAGAGCTATCGCCGGCCGCGGAAGCTAGCGAAAGCAAACAAAAAGGTTCGAGAAGCTAACGTGAGGCCACAGGGCTAACGTGAAGGTCGCGGGGACTTAGCACAAAGCCACGGAGGCTAACGAAGGACAGGGGAGCATAAGAATGGTGGGTTACAGGTGTGGTCTGATTAGACACTGGGACTGGCCACTAGAGGGTGTAAAAGTGTTTTCCCTGCTGCCCTATAAAAAGCTCTCAGTGGCTACTTTTGGATAGAGTGCCTCTTGGTGAGTGATCGTTCACTGCTAGACATGCCTCTACAATGCACTCGAAGACATTTTGTCCAGTTGACAGACTATGAGAGAGGGGGCATCATTGGAATGAGTGAAGCAGGGTGGTCCTGTTTCTGTTCTGTTTGATGACAGTATGGAGGCCTTGTGGTGAGCGCTTTATGCTGCCTTTGCTATGGAGCGACACACTGCCCCAACTGCTGGTGTGATGGATGAGGATATACGGGCCCAACTGCAACATCTGTGGGCAAATGTGCTACAGGATACTATATGGAACCTGTTTGCCTCCAAAGCCCAACCGTATATAATCTTGTATCAAGGCTACAGGTGGCCTAACAGAGTAATTAGACCTCATTTCAGTTGTACATTTTTCCCCAATAAACTTATCCTTTCGCTCTAATATTGTAACCACTTACATATATCATCATTACATTCATACATGAAAGATTCAGCCAACAACTCCTTCTTCTTTTTTTTTTTTTTATTTATTTATTTTTTTTTGTCAATGAGTGTATAATACAAGAATGAGACAGTGATCAATCAAGGAAGTAAATACTGGAAATAATTGAGGTTTGAACCACAGATTTTTTCTGCAAAGGTTAATATCATTTACTGAAAAGATCTTTAATTGAACAGCAAGTTACTTGTCTGACTAAGTACATGTAACGGAATGTTTCAAGAACAGAAAATTAAAATACTCACTCTTATTACATGATGCTTCTTCTTTACATCTGGGGTCATAAACATCTGGCACCAGTAGGTTGTGTCCTTATGTGGCACTACGACCTGTCTTAGAAGGAACATTAATTTCCCTAAATGAAGCCTTCAGGTAACACACAATGTTTAAAACAGAATTATTACTGTTAATGAAAATGAAAACTCAAGCATGGAGAGTATACTAATATACTAAAGTAGTGAAGTGAAAACATATAACTAAGTTAAATCTAGCAACATCACAGTTGACCAAAAAGTAAAATAAATATCATATGCAAATTATGTTATATTTTATGTCATTACAGACCACAGGGCTGTATTCTTGAGTCTGTCTTAATGCACATTCCTTCACTGCAGACAAGAGGCCATAACCTCAAAGACTATAAAAGCCTCCAACAACGTCACACATTTCCGCTTTGTGTCTCTTATCCCGCCATTAGGATCCCGCTTACATTTCAACGACTGAACATATGCACCAATAAAAAAAAATACACTGACAGATTTTCAATATTTCTGCATAAAAGTCCTGAGAGTGAATGTAGAGAACATAGTTAAACAAATGACACAGAAAAATATCCTCAGTAATTTATTCTTTGAGGAAATGTTCAGCTACTGTGATGCACTATGGACACTTAAGCAAGACCACTTATGTAAACTAGTGGAATAGTTCCAGACCTCCCAGGTCGCGATAGTGCATGAAATGACTACATTTTTACTAGTACTCAGCAACGAAAATGAGCACTATAGGATGGCTCCAACTGTCTTAAAGGTTACCTCTTTATCATACAGCTAAGGTCACATAGACTGTAAATATGTTAATATAGTCTTTGACTCCACACAATCCGAAACAGAAATACAAACTGCGGTTTAAACAAATTATGTATTATATATCAACATTGTTCTATACTAGCTTTACTTTTTTTAAAGCATTAAAAATTTTAAACAATCAGGCCAATATCTAAACTACCTTTACTCACGTTATTGTTTAGCAGTTCAAAACTGGCCATTCCAGGTGGAACACTGTTCCTAGTTCCAGGGTTGAGAAGACGTAAGCTCTTCCTCCCTCTATTTACCCCATGATACATCGGCCCTGATGGCCCAACGTCTTCATGATGAAGCGCCCAGATGATCCGCATTGTGCTTCCCTGGGAAGGCAAACAGAATGTAATTCAACGGCAAATCAGATCTTTAGAATGTACCTCTGTAATTCAAGCTGGTCTATGCATGTATTGATACAGTACATATAGATCATCCAGGAATAAAATATATATTTAAGATAATCTGTTCGGCATCTTGACAGTGCATTGCACACAAATCAATAAATAATGTTTCAGTACTGGCAAACACCATCTTTCGTCTGCCCCTCTTTCCATCTAGGTAAGACCATATAGGTCTATCTAGCAATGTACACAACAAAATTTCACAGATTTTGAGCCACGATTAAATTGGCATTTAGACATCAGATCATCATGGGTTTTATTTGTTGAATTTGTTGACTGTACATCCAAATGGAATGGAAAGTCTAAATGCCTACAGTGAGCCACTTTTTGGCACAATACACTTACCACTAAGAACACAAGACCTACGTTCAACAAATTTGGTCTTGAATCATCTGCTATCTGGGATATATTGCAATTGTGTAGGGAAATATTTTGATTTCTGGTTTTCAAATGCTATTAGAGTAGAAGTGCAAAGTAATACAGTGGTACCTCGGTTCTCGTCAAGTACCAAGAAAATTTCTCCCATAAGGAATAATATATATTTAATTAATCCATTCCAAAAATCCACACTGTTTAAGGCATTATATGATATATTAATGGAGTTGTATTGTACAGGTGCCCCCTGATTTACGAAAGAGGATATGTTCTGACAAATAATAAGTTAAATGTATTATGAACTGAGGAGTTTACCGAGTGTTTGGTAGAGCAGTCTACACTGTATTATGTGGAGATATGGAAAGAATATTCTGATAAGTAATGATAAGTAAGTTGATAATTACACTTGGCCAAAATCATTAACACAAAGCCTATTTATACAAAACTGGTAAATCTTGCAAAATACTGACAGTGTCTCACCTACCGTGATGGCTCTGTCATCTGAATCACATGTCTGCAGGTCCCTGCTGAATGCCAGGACAGTGTGTGTTTGGTTCTCACTACCATACAGCAACGTGTAGCTTTGGATCTCGTCTTTATGGACTTTTCTGTTGCCATCCACAAAGTAGTCCTGGAGAACAAGTAGGAAAACCCCAATGTGAAGTCTGCACTTTTTATTCAATGGAAAAACAATCAGCTTTTTGTTTCTCTACCAGTGGAGAGGGTAATTGAGAGCGACATCGTCTATGGTCTAATAAGCTTGAGACGTTACTAAAACAATTTTAGACATGTCCTATTTTAACCAACTTCCAAAAGCAACATTTGGCTGTATGATCAACAAAAAAAGCATATACTGCTGAGCACCAGGTGCTAGTAGACCAAAGAAGACTATTACAGTGAGATCAAAGAATCACTTTCAGAGAAAAGCCCTAAGGCGATGGTCCACCAGATCAGAAGCACAGTATAGAGCCAAAAGGCGGGGGAAAAACCACAAAAACAACAACACGTGAAGCAAAGAGCTTAAAAGGAGCATGTTTGGTTATGGAATGAGGTGACGGGGGAATAGCCATCTGTTACATTTAATGGAGAAGGAAAATGCATACAATTTAAAGTGTTTTTTCTGGGAGTTTAGTTCATTACCTTGGATAAGTATTGTGTTTACAAGATGACAGAATAAATGTACGTCACAATTTGCATGCTGACATCAAATCAAAGAAACACATACAGTAACTTAGATAAACAAGGAGAACCTTAAGAAGTGTACAACAGATTAACTGAAAAAAAACACCACATAATATGAATCCAAAAGAAGTCATGACAAGTCTTGAACCCAGTATTAACAGGAAAGATCCCTTGATTCACGTGATCTTGCCTTAAGATCAACACTTTTGCCAGTGTATATACCCGGATTGAGAGGTCAATTGCACACTTTAAATTTCAATTTGCACAGTACCGTAATACATTTATACTTTATACCTACCTGTCATTGTCTTATATTGTGTAAATATCTAAATGATACTCTCTGTTAATTCTTGTTTTTAAGTCGATTACTTATTTTATTTAATTTTATATTTCTTTAAGTTACCTGTACAGTCCTGGAGTAGGCACTTTACATTTCATTGTCCTTTTGTATCAACTACAAATGTGACAAATAAAAGATTCTTGAATCTTGAATCAATACAGATGTCAAACCTAACTCAGATTAATTAAGTATATCTAGACATTAAAGGCAATTACATGAAAAGTCCAAGAAAGCCCAGATTGGCAGAATGATGTCAGAGTAGATACCTAAATGACTGAAAACTTGGAAGATTGACAGATTGTTGACTAAAAACGTTAACAAATATTATGAGTATTATTTCTATATCTAAACTATATCTAGACTGAGAGGACATTACTGAGGAAGATAGTAGAGTGACACAGTGATGCCTGATACGATAGAGAGGGCATCACCAGGAAAAGAGCAGAAAAGACAGAATGAAGTCAGATAAGATGTCCAGACTGACAGAACATTGAGGGGAAATGTTCACATAGACAGAACACTGCCAGAGATTATGTACAAATTGACAGAACAAAATTTGAAACGATGACCAGATTAAACTTTACTAAGGGAGATATCAGAGTAACAGAATACCACCAGAGACAATCTCTAGATTAACAGAACAGTCCCACCGGCCAGATTGGCCAAATGGTGTAAATGTATATGTCCATATTTAGAGAAATGTAACATGAAAGTCATGTGATACAACCAACCCAGCCAACACGCATTAAAAATCTGAAACTTGGGAGTACTTTTAACCCTATGCTGCTAAATTTTTTGCAAGCTCTTTTCAAGCGATTTGCACTATTACATTAAATCACTGGTTATTTTAGGTTTTACATATAGCACAATGATCATTCAGGGCTTAAACTGAAGTAAACACTTAGGACAACATATTCTTCACCTCCATGCTTCTAATTTCATCATTTAAGTTCCATTTGGGAAGATTAAATACAGAAAAAAAACAAAAAAACGTATTTTATTTTTTGGGATTTTAATGTGTGTGTGGATGCTGGTGAGTGAAAATTATCCATGCTGCACATTTTATATTTCACCAGGGAATTATAAAGCTAAATCCAAAATTTGAAACAGATACAATAAAGTATTCAGGAGTTACACAGCTTTCTTAGTATTGATCACCATTCATCTTGAAATAGGTCATAACCTCTAAAAATACAAATGAAAAGAAGCCTGTCATCATAAATCAAGTGGTTGCGAGTTTTTTTATGTCTTCTGTAATAGAACAAATTACAAATTAGTCACAATTCAGTTTTATTTTGCTATTTATCTGAATAAATCATGCTAAATGTAGTCCTCTGCATTGCTGAGCCATGCTGTTTTTCAGGCTGTATGGCCCTTTAAACCCCTGGCCTATGCGCTCTGTGAGCATGAGCATGTCATTTGACATCTCTATGGAAACCTTAGACTGTTAGCTTTCCATCGGAAGGCGGGTCATTCACTCAGCGCTTACAAAGAAAGTTCATTTCCCTATTCTGCCTAGTAACAGCTATGATTGGAGTGGCTGAAAAAAAAACGCTAACCAATGACCTTTGGAAGCTCAAGAACCAATACCGAACTGTGTATTTACAGACCCCCCCAAAGGGATATCTTATGTAGACTTTAGAGGGAACCTCGTGTTGTGTAGTGAGAACACAGCCAAAGAACGCTCATCTCTGGTTACATTGCAAATGAATGGATTTTTATGGGACGACGTGAGCAAGTGAAAAAGGACTTTTATCTGGAGCTTAACAGTATCATGGAGTTGTTTAGACAGTAAGTGAATTTTCTATAATAAAATCAAAAGTTATCTTACATCCTAAGTATATTTTAAAAGGCAAAATTGTCAGAGAGGTATGGTTGTTTATGTAAACAAACACGGCGGACAGCTGTGTTTGGTATGTGATTTCTGGTGAATGGCTGCATGTAGACAGTTGAAAAACGGTATGCAGGTAGTCATAATAGTATTAAATATTTTGAGTTGGTGTTTTGGACTGTGTATTAAGAAAATGTATGCTATTAAGAACGCAAAAAATGGCGACCTAGTGGGGGCGTATACGGGCCCGCTAGGGGGAGCATCTGCAGTAATTGTTGGACACATTTTCAGGTATCTACACACAGACATCTGAAAATGCTATGGAGCATGACCAAACTTTCAAAGGCTTCAGTAACACATGTGGACTATTAACCAGATTCAGTAGGTACAGCACAGATTCCCAATCCTGGTTCATATCTTACCTCTGTTAAGGTGGGGTCTGTCAGTCACAAAGTTACATTTTTGAGTTACTGGTGCCATAATGACTGGGTTCTGTGGTCCCTGGACACCAAAAGTCTATATAAATGTATACTGGCACAATTTCAAAACTTATATTTGGTTAGCAGCTGAGGTAATAATATAAAAATTGCAACGAACCCCATCAGTTAGTTACTGTTAATACCACATTGCAATGGAAAGATGTCACCACCTCACAACCTAGGTATATGTCTTCCTATTTTAAGTAAAATTGACAAATGCACTTAGAGGGTATTCATAATTCTGGAATCAGATCTATGATACAGATCTACACCAACAGGTTTCTCCCCACATTTAGCCCACATTGGCTGTCAGTTAAGTACTGCATTAACTACTAGGTTGTGCTAATGATGTTTAAAGCCCTAAATGGCATAGCCTCTGCATATACTCCTGATCTCTTAACAGCAGTGCTATTCTGAGCACGCTGTTTAGCTGAGGCAGGCTTTTTAATCCTTAGGATCAGTTGCATCACTCCTAAATTTTGAAATAGCGTTCCAATAGGCATGCAAGCTCTGTACGGGTCTAAGACTTAAAATGATTAAACTTGGATTTATGAATTACATTTTCTGTCATGTGCATTTAATGATGAACTGTTTTGATCAGTGTGTTTCATCATAAGCTTATATATTATACGGAAAGCAATCTGAGATTGTACTCTAAATGAAAATGAATTACTTTCAAATACTTCAGCAGGTATTTCAGAAGGGCTGAAAGAACTTAATAGTCCAAATTGTTTAGGAGGCCTCGGCAACACCAGATGTTTCACGTTATTTGTGTAAGAGCACATCTGGCATACACTTCTGTACACTTTCAGGGAATATGACTTGCACAGTGCCTACGTTATTTCTCATTACACCTAAAGCTGTGCATAAGCATGCATTTCCTGTGGCTGTCAGGGCGGCTTCAACTGTAGGTGGGGGCATCGTTTTTTTTAAACACCTCCATTACTTTGGCAACAAAGGCTAAACCGTAAAGGCTTTCAACATGAATGTGTGGGGACATAACCACAGCCGGAGTGTTTTGATCATTTTGCTTCAAGGCAGCCAAGATTAGACAAAGGATTTATTTTCATTGACACTGCTGGGCTTATGATTCCGGTTAGGGGATCCATTACGCAACACAATCATGTCTTCTCCTGCTTAGCTGATTCAGGTCTTTAAAATGCTAGTAAAATGTTGTGTTGACCTTGGTAGAGTATGAAACTGCTAAAACATATCATGTATAAAACATATAGGTAAAAGTGCACTACACCCTGTGTAAAAGACCAGGGATACTGTAAAGAAGGTAAGTTTGCAATTATCATTTGGGCCCTAAGTAGGAGACCCAAGAGAGCCATAATTTGTACAATTATTCAACCCACAGTTAAGTCAATATGCTTGTTTGAGGAATATAGAGTAGGTTGAGTACTCAATAAAAACAGAGACAGCAGTTGCTTATGGTGTTAAATTCTTGCTGATCTGCTCCCTCTAGCCTCTGCATCTCTCTCTGGACGCACTGAACAGTTCCTTTGCACAATTTGATACTAGCACCACAGGAATATCAACAACAATAAATGTGCCTCCATCTGGTTCACAGGTGTCACAATTGACCACAGATGAGGGTAAACGCAGAAAATTGCTGGTTCAGATTCCTGGATGGGTGGTAAAATCATGTTCCAGCCAACTAGCAGATGTCCCTGCTGATATATTTACCGTTTCCAAAGCCTAAGCCAAAGTCTGCCTCAAAATTACCACCATTATGAACATACCTAAGAAGCCACTGGTACCTTGTTTAATGCTACTTCAGTAGTACTGAAGTGTTTTGAGAGAGTTTATTTCTGCCACAATCAACTTCTACATTTTCTGTATTATTTCAACTGCACAAATATGCACCTGGGCCTGACACATCTAGAACAGAACACTGTTGTCAGAATCTCCATAGTCATTACAGCTCTGCCTTTAAACCAACTATACCTCAGAAACCTACACAGAAACTCCAAATTCTAGGCCAATGCTGCAGCTTGATTCTGGAGAGCCTCACAAATCAGACTGCTGTGACTACCCAGCCAATTCTTACAAACACTAGATCCCACAAGGGTGTGTTCTTGGTACTTCTCTACTCATATACATATGCCATCTTAAAGGTGACATACCTGTTTTCTCTACTTACATACATATGCCATCTTAAAGGTGACACACCTGTTTTTTCTACTCATATACATATGCCATCTTAAAGGTGACATACTTGTTTCTACATGTTAATACAGTTAATTGGGGTCTTAATGACACATTTGTGACTTGCTTTGTTCAAAATATCACAAGTGCCATGCACCATAGAAACCTTTTAATGCTGACAAAACATTGGTTTTTAAAGTGGTCTGTTTGAGGGTTTGTTTTAACTTTAAGCGATAATGAGCCACTGCTCACACCTGTGGCTTTACACTACCATAGCCGACTGTTGAGTGCAAATTCTGGAAAAACGATTGTTCCTGGAGAAAACACTGACTGGTTAGTTCTTCAATTTGTCACTTATTTGTGAATGTTAGTAGGATGGATAAGGTCTGGCTGTGGTGGTGCAGACAACACACCACTAATGAACTTATTGTGTATATTGTCACATAGTGGTTATCAAAGGCTAGGTTTGTGGCATTTAAAAAAAAAAAAAAAAGTTACATAAACATCACTAAACAATTCCTTTTACACCATGAAAACTCAAGATCAAACACTGTAGGTAATAAACCAGGAATGTTTTCTCAACAACAGTATTTTGGCTAACACCTCATGTCTAAATAGTAGCATGCACTTATCAACAATGTTTTTAATAGTTTTCCTCCAAAGGCATATTTGTGGGAATTGTGGAACAGTGCCTCCAGAATGTCTGCTGCAGGGATATACCACAGGTAGTGTGAATACTTGGTGAATGCAATTGTAATTATGCAATCCTTATCTTATCTATAATCAAGTTACCTAACCTTTCACATTTAAATTAAATTTTAACTAAATTATAAATCCTGCATGGTGGATCATCCTTGTCATGAAACTGTGTGTATGAATGTGTTCGAACTACAATATGCATTCTGTTTGGCGGACTATGTATGTTACCTGTAAAATGAATAAAGCAGTAAGTTTATTTTATGCATCTAAAGTGTCAGTCATTATGTAAATTCTAATACAGTGAGACAAAAAAGTATTTAGTCAGCCACTGATTGCGCAAGTTCTCCTACTTAGAAAGATGAGAGAGGTCTGTAATTTTCATCATTGTAGGATTTTTAAAGAATTTAATTGTAAATCATGGTGGAAAATAAGTATTTGGTAAATAACAAAAGTTCAACTAAATACTTTGTAACATACCCTTTGTTGGCAATGACAGAGGTCAAATGTTTCCTGTAACTCTTCACCAGGTTTGCACACACTGTAGCTGGTATTTTGTCCCATTCCTCCATGCAGATCTCTTCTAGAGCAGTGATGTTTTGGGGCTGTCGCTGAGCAACATGGACTTCACATATTGTCTATGGGCTTTAGGTCTGGAGACTGGCTAGGCCACTCCAGGACCTTGAAATGCTTTATATGGAGCCACTCCTTCGTTGCCCAAGCGGTGTGTTTGGGATCATTGTCATGCTGGAAGACCCAGCCATGTTCCATCTTCAGTGCTCTCACTAATGGAAGGAGGTTTTGGCTTAATCTCACAACACATGGCCTCGTTCATTCTTCCCTGCCCCCTTTGCAGAAAAACAGCCCCAAAGCATGATGTTTCCACCCCCATGCTTCACAGTAGGTATGGTGTTCTTGGGATGCAACTTGGCATCCTTTTTCCTCCAGTTGAGTTTTTTACCAAAAAGTTTTTATTTTGGTTTCATCTGATCACATGATATTCTCCCAATCCTCTTTCTGGATCATCCGTATGCTCTCTGGCAAACTTCAGATGGGCCTGGACATGTACTGGCTTAAGCAGGGGGACATGCCTGGCACTGCAGGATATGAATCCCTCACAGCGTAGTGTTGTGTGTTACTGATGGTAGCTTTGTTACTTTGGTCCCAGCTCTCTGCAGGTCATTCATCAGGTCTCTCCGTGTAGTTCTGGGATGTTTTCTCACCGTTCTCATGATCATTTTGACCCCACGGGATGAGATCTTGCGTGAAGCCCCAGATCGAGGGAGATTATCAATGATCTTGTATGTCTTCCATTGCTCCCACAGTTCATTTATTCACACCAAGCTTGCCTGTTGTAGATTAACTTTTCCCAGCCTGGTGCAGGTCTACAATTTTCTTCCAGTTGTCTTTCGACAGCTCTTTGGTCTTGGCCATAGTCTGACTGTTTGAGGCTGTGGACAGGTGTCTTTTATACAGATAACGAGGTCAAACAGGTATCATTAATACATGTAACGAGTGGAGGACAGAAGAGCTTGTTAAAGAAAACGTTACAGGTCTGTGAGAGCCGGAAATCTTGCTTGCTTGTGGGTGACCAAATACTTCTTTTCCACCATGATTTATAATTAAATTCTTTAAAAATCCTACAATGTGATTTCCTGGATTTTTTTTTCTCATTTTGTCTCTCATAGTTGAAGTGTACCTATGATGAAAATTACAGACCTTTTTCATCTTTCTAAATAGGAGAACTTGCACAATCAGTGGCTGACTAAGTACTTTTTTGCCTCACTGTATGTGTAAGGAAGAAAATACAACAGCGTTCACCTGTTGTTCCCAGTATTGCTTACTGTTTATCATCCCCGTTTGTCGCACAAAACAGTTTATTGACAGAAGGATTTCTACAGCAATTACCACCAAAAATGTATATTTCTCTTTTTATTCAGTGAACCTCCTGATATTTCAGTCTACAAGCACTATCTGTTGGTTGGCAACTGCAGTCCATTTGAGGGAATTGTCACCTTGAAATACAGAGTATTTGCAGTTTAGGATGCACTTGGTCCTATAAAATTGCTTTTATATTTATTGGATGTTACATGACCATTTAAACAATGACTAATTTGCATGACATGGCTGCCCATACCAGTATGGATCCTCCACCACACTTATGCAACACTTGGAAACAAATGTTGTGGCCATTGTAGCCATTCCTTCACACGTAAATGTATTCAGATGTAAGGAATATGGAAACGAATTGACTTATCAAACTACATTACCTCTTTAGCTTTGCTCAGGCTTCCAGGTCCTGTGCTCCTTACTCCAAGTTATGCATATTTGCTTAATGGAATTTCATACAAATGCTTTTCAAATTGACATGGAAGTTTGGAGGTATTTTGTAATTATCCCCCAGTCAGTGAGATCAGTGTTGTGCTTTTTGAGATAGTACACATACTTGCAGGAAGCCAATGAAAGGTGATAGCTGAAATGAAAATGCATTGCTGACCCTTGACATGAGACTTGCTGCAGTCTGTAAAAAGTTCACTATCCAGTCCATGAAGATCTAACTTGAAATAGGAAAGTAGTACTTCTAAAGCAAGCGTGACAAGATTGTATTGGACACAGATGAACACTCAATAAAGAACAGATGGGCACTGGTCTTTGTAGTGTCTGGATGTTTAACTGACATTTACTAGCATACAATTCATCTGGTACGAAATGTCTGGCACAATTTCTCAAGGTACCAGTTAAGTGATAAGAAGTTATTCAGTACTTTTTTGGTGGGCTAACATTCTAGACCGCTCCGCCACCCAAGTGCCTAGTCAATACTTTCAATGTCAAAACATTTTTAATTCATACAGCTGTTCTATTTATCAAATAATCTCACAATATAGGTCATCCCAGAATGAAATGTCAAATTCAGAATGAAAGTCAGAAACCATATGACATTCATGTGAGTCTTATAACATTTCATCTATTTTTTTCTGATTGTTATATATTTACCATATAGACTAATTACAGATCATCATTACAATTATTTATAGTGATGGCAATATTCATTTAATTCAGCAATTGTTGTGGTTAAATAATTTCTGCAGTCAGACCAGTGGTGGAATGGTCTGACACTGTTTACTGTGACAGCTGTGATAATTTTCCTGTGACACTGGATATGCCTGGCTAATAGTGAACGGTAATTTTTATTAGGCCATTTCTTTATATGTCAACAAACTGTCATATAAATGTAATTAATAAACGTCTCGTCTGACATGCTGCCTGGTGAACTACAGCAGTCTGAAGTAATGAAGGGTAATTAATTCTTACTCATCTTCCACTCTTAAACAACCAATAGCCTTCATCACAGTTCATTATTTGATGTTCTGTTTTTATCCTATATGTGCTTGAAAGTTTGTGAACCCTTTAGAATTTTCTATATTTCCACGCAAATATGACCTAAAACATTATCAGATTTTCACACAATTCCTAAAAGTAGATAAACAGAACCCAGTTAAACAAATGAGACAAAAATATTGTACTTGGTCATTTATTTATTGAGGAAAATGATCCAATTTTACATATTAGTGAGTGGAAAAAGTATGTGAACTTCTACAATTAGCAGTTCATTTGAAGGTGACATTAAAGTCAGGTGTGAGTGGGCACCCTGTTTTATTTAAAGAACAGGGATCTATCAAAGTCTGCTCTCCACAACACGTTGGTGGAAGTGTTTCATGGCACGAAGGAAGAGATTTCTGAGGACCTGGAAAAGGTTACAAAACCATCTCTAAAGAGTCTGGACTCCGCTAATCCACAGTCAAGATAGATTGTGTACAATGGAGGAAATTCAAGACCACTGTTACCCTCCCCAGGAGTGGTCGACCAACAAAGATCACAACAAGAGCAAGGCGTGTAATAGTTGGCGAGGTTACAAAAGATCCCAAGGTAACTTCTAATATTCATGAGTCCACCATCAGAAGAACACTGAACAACAATGGTATGCATAGCAGGGTTGCAAGGAGAAAGCCACTGCTCTCCAAAAAGAAATTGCTGCTCATCTGCAGTTTGCTAAAGATCACGTGAACAACCCAGAAGGCTACTGGAAGAATGTTTTGTGGATGGATGAGACCAAAATAGAACTTTTTGGTTTAAAAGATAAGCGTTATGTTTGGAGAAAGAAAAACACTGCATTCCAGCATAAGGACCTTATCCCATCTGTGAAACATGGTGGTGGTAGTTTAATGGTTTGGGCCTGTTTTGCTGAATCTGGGACAGGACGACTTGCCATCATTGATGGAACAATGAATTCTGAATTATATCAGAGAGCTCTAAAGGAAAATCTTAGGACACCTGTCCATGAACTGAATCTCAAGAGAAGGTGGGTCATGCAGCAAGACAACGACCCTAAGCACACAAGTCATTCTGCCAAAGAATGGTTAAAGAAGAATAAAGTTAATGTTTTGGAATGGCCAAGTCAAAGTCCTGACCTTATCCAATCAAAATGTTGTGGAAGGACCTGAAGCGAGCAGTTAATGTGAGGAAACCCACCAACATCCCAGAGTTGAAGCTGTTCTGTACAGAGACTTTGTTACGGTTCGGCATATTAAAAGGATGACGATCCATGACAACAAAAGAATAACAGGTTTAAGATCCAAGTGCAGTTATCTCCAGAATTAATTAATGCACCAAAATATAAATGACAAAAATGAACGAAAGAATAAACTAAAAGGAAATGAAAATAAACCAATAAAGAAAACCCACGCCGATATTCACAGATACGCTTATGCGCGAATGTGCGAAGCGCTAGAGCCCGAGAGGAGCTTCCGTGAGCATGTGCCACACAAATACTCAAAATAAGTGCCCGCTGGAGTGTGACGCAGGGATTGAAGAGGACGAGACTATAACAGCTCTGTGTCCTCTTCAAAGCGCGATCGGGCGATTTATGAACTCCCAGATGTACCTTTATCCCTACAAACAAACCAAAACGCTCAAAAGCCGGGTGAGAGCTGTGTCAGCTAAAAAGCAAGCTGATCGGATCGATGGTGCGACACTGTGTCAAGTCCAAGGTGTGTTTATATAGGCTCAACAACAGGTGTCGCCACTTTCCCGCTAAAAGCCCGGGAAGGGCTGACGTACGCGCGATCGAACGAAGGCTCTCACATTGCCGTGAGGGGTCAGCAGTGGCTACTAGCGGCCAAAGCATGAGCTCTAATAGTATCCCGAATGAAAGGCTCGGTATGGGAGCAGCTCAGGGACAGGACTAAGCCCAACAAGGCGCAGATAAAATGCCGGCGCAAGTCGCCTGATCTGGCGAACAGATGCCAAAGACCCCAGCACCAAAGCCAGCAAAGGTGATAATGGCGCGGGAGCCAACGCTAATGGACGTGGCACAAGCAGCTGTCTGAATGACCGTGGCACTGGAACTGGAACTAAAGTCCATGGCGCGTGGGTCAGTGGTAATGACCTAGATGGAGCTAGATGGCGCTAACTGCTCAGGAACAGAGCTTACTTGCTCCGGTTCGGAGCTTACAGGCGCGGCGTGCTCAGGTACGGAGCTAGGGGGTGCTAATTGCTCAGGAACGGAGCTTACTGGCTCAAGTTCGGAGTTTACAGGCGTGGCGTGCTCAGGTACGGAGCTAGGGGGCACTAATTGCTCAGGAATAGAGCTTACTTACTCAGGTTCGGAGCTTACAGGTGCGACATGCTCAGGTACGGAGCTAGGGGGCACTAATTGCTCAGGAACGGAGCTTACTTGCCCAGGTTCGGAGCCTACAGGTGCGGCGTGCTCAGGTATGGAGCTGGGGGGCGCTAATTGCTCAGGAACGGAGCTTACTTGCTCAGGTTCGGAGCCTACAGGCGCAGCGTGATCAGGTACGGAGCTAGGGAGCGCTAATTGCTCAGGAACAGAGCTTACCTGCTCAGGTTCGGAGCTTACAGGCACGGCATCCTCAGGTACGGAGCTAGACGGAGTTGTGAAGGAGGATAATAGTCGAGAAAATGACCATTCCTCAACCTTCTTGGTTCTAGATCGAATCAACACATCTGTCCGAATGTGTTGCACATGGCGGCCAGGGAGAAGGCGGGAATTTAAGTAGAAAATTACAGACCTCTTTCATCTTTCTAAGTAGGAGAACTTGCACAATCAGTGGCTGACTAAATACTTTTTTGCCCCACTGTAGGCTCAACAACAGGTGTCACCACTTGCCCGCTAAAAGCCCGAAAAGGGCTGAAGCACGTGCGATCGCACTTCTAAGGCTCTCGCCGCCGTGAGGGGTCAGCAGTGACCACTAGCTGCTAAAGCATTAGCCCTAATAAAAACAATATTAAAAATATAGTACTACTTTTGCATACTGATCATGGGTTAGAATGACTGCAGAAACGCAATAGTTAAAAGAAACTGAAGCAATAAACTAAAACACTGAAATTAAAGAAATGAAAGAAAACAAAGGAACAATATTTATGAATAATATCAGCTCATATTTATATTTCACAATAATATTGTTTATCAACCCAAACCTATTGTGTACCTAGGTTTCCAGGTGATGGTTTAAATACCACCAAAGCTTAGAGTATGTGAACCTTTGCTTTCGGTTTCTGATTTGACACTTTTGTGTGGGAATAACTGTAACTAAACATTTCTGGTAACTGTTGATAAATCCCAGCTAACCTGGCCCTGATACAGCAAAACAGGCCAAACCATGATACTACCACCACCATTTTTCACAAATGGGGTAAGTTTATATGCTGGAATGCACTGTTTTTCTTTCTAATTTAAACCAAAAGGTTCTATGTTGGACTCATCCATCCATGAAACATTATTCCATTATTAGTCTTCTGGCTTGTCCAAGTGTCTTTTTGAACAGTAGTGACTTTCTCCTTGCAACCCTGTTATGCACTATTGTTGCTCAGTGTTCTTCTGAGGGTGGACTCATTAACATTAGCAAATGTGAGAGGGGCATTCAGATGCTTAGAATTTACCCTGGGTTCCTCTGTGACATCGCTGACTATTACATGTTAGTTGCTATTGCTGTTGGAGTGGTTGATTGTTTTGTTCTTTGGTTGTTTGTTATGTGCATCTTTGTTAGTCAACCACTAATGGAAAGAGAAAATTAGTACTGTAAAATTAGTAATTAGTTGCCTGTCTGTGGGTTGGTGGTGGAGTTCAAACTCTTTTGAGATGGTTTTCTACCCTTTGCCAGCATGGTATCAACAACACTTTTTCTGTGTTTTGAAGATCAGACTTTGATACATCCCTTCTTAATACACAACAGAGTGCATATTCGCACCTGATTGTCATCATATTGATTGAAACATCTGACTCCAATTTCACCCTCAAAGTAACTACTAGTCCTAGATGTTCACATATATTTTCCACTCACTAATATGTAATATTGGATAATTTCCTGCATAATACATAATTACGAAGTATACTATTTTTTTCTCATTTCTTTAATTGAGTTCTCTCTATCTACTTCTAGGACTTGTGTGAAAATCTGATAATGTTTAGGGTCATATTTATTTTAAATGGTTCACAAACTATTTTGTTCCCTCTGTTCTACTGTGTGCGGTTTGTATACTGTATTCTTCCCATGACTGTGGGTTTCCTCCAGGCACTCCAGTGTATGCATGTGTGAGCGTGTGCTACTGTGCATGTGCCCTGCAATGGACTGGCACTCTATCTAGGGTTGGACCAAGTGGGTATGAAAATGAATGAATGAACAATACTGTACTGGAGAAGCAGACACTTACCAAGTATGTATGGTCCCCCTGTTCAGATACATTATATAAGGGAAAGTTTTGGCACAGGAAACAATAGTGTAGTCATGCTGTTATTTTCATTATTTTGAAATTGTATTATAAGTATATGGAAATATTAAAAGAAAATTGTGAAGCTTCAAAACATGGTTTCTTGCCTGCTGGTTTTATTTCAGGTGATATTAACACTTTAGAATCAAACAGTTCTAGAGACTAATTTGGTAAGAACTAATCCCCACAGAGCTCCCCTGAGAACTACATTTGTTCAAGGGCCTGTGGTTTGCATTTGCACCACCTATATGCAGTTGAAGAGATATAACATGTTTTTGAGTCATTTCACCCACCGTCAGTTTACGTGACTTCAGGCATAAGCACTGAAGTTTATGCTGAAATGGCGTAAGCTCCAAGACGGTTGGTAAAACAACTCAAAATCATGTTTATCTCCTTAACCGTGTATAGGTTCTGTAAAACCAGGACTCCACTGTTTTTCATAAAAAGCAAAGAAAAAAATATTCCGATTCAGATCAATGTTTTATTGAACGAAGTGGATTCAAATCAACACCATTTCTTTTTGAAAGTCCATCGTGGTGTTTCAAGTCCTAAAAAGCAGCTTGACACCAAATCACTTGTATGCTATATGAATAAACCTACTATATTCTTGCCCTTATGTTTTCTTACTGATGAGCCAACGATCTGTTATAATGCCACTTTCCAAATGACGTCCAAAATGGCATCTCAGGATGAAACTGTCACCAGTTCCACCTGGCCATGGTGCTCAAAAAAACACCAAAAACTGTATAAGACATTATATGCATTAATGGAGTTGTATTTTATACTAAAACACTATACATGATGTCTATAAAGTAAGTTCTACATTAACATTGTTTATATGTGCGTTTTTATGATGAGATTTGTCACGTCATCCACAGGGCTCGCAGTGAATCGATGTAATAAGGATAAAATCTGGGCTCTGGGTGTCTCATATAAATCTGAAAACAGTCTCTCATGGACGTTGGTCAATGAGTAACAAATTTATTAAAGTGGAATTTACTTTATAGACACTCTGTATACACAGACAAAAATAAAAAAACAACATGAAATACAAGCGCTATTGTTTATTATAAATACATTAACCACTACCATGGTTCAGTTTTCCTTTTGGCTGGCTGTTATCACTAACCTTCTTAGGACTCATGGTGACTTATTTGCACTAAGCATATATGTACAAATAAATAAATAAATAAAAAACATGAGAGCGTTTACAGTGGACTTTAGGGGAGATCTGTAGTGAGATGATCCTGACATGCTCCTGTGTTTTGGCTGGGAGGGCATACGAGCCACACGTCTCAAACTCATACAAGTTCAAGCAAGTGCGCTGAGTGCTGCGTTCAACTATAATTTAGCAAACAGTACAGTACAGGCTATTGGTAGCTTCTCTGTATAACAGGCTGTGTTATTAAACAAGGTGGCTGTTGAGTGTAATTTCATTTACTTTTATTTTTATGCATTATATAATTCTTCAATCAATACATGAATTAAAGTGCAGTCATGTCAATCGACACTTTTAGTGTCTTTTGGACGTTACGGACACTTTATGCGTGCTCAATACCATGTGTACATAGCGTTTGCATGTACTAACGTTTTGGCCCTATAAACAGTTTCATGAAAGTGGCCATTTACGAAAAAAAGTGTTTTTTACGAATGATTTATACACAAACTCGTTCTGCTCACATTTCATGAATGAGGCCTTACAATAGTCTCTAGTTCCCTCATTGCGAACACACAAGAAAGGGCACACATGAGAAATATTTAAGACATATGAAAATGTTCCTCTTTTGGGCACCTACTGTTTCCAAATTTGGGTTTTGTGTCCCTTAAACCCATCATAGGATTTTATCAAACTGCAATGTCATGGAAAGCAATAGTCAAATTTGTCACAGATGCCCAGTTACAATTTACTGGGAGAAAGCCAGGGTCAATCACATTTTATCTTGAATCCTATATGACTATGTCTGTGTTTCCTGAAGATCAAGAGGTCTACCTTCGGGACAATGCAACTGGGGGGTGCACTACAGAAAAAAAAAAAAAATTGTTTTGATATTACTGTTTAGTGATGGCAAAGCTGGCAAGATTGGTTGAACAAACACTTATTTGTATGAATGAATACAGGCGTGTTATTTTTCAGTGACAGTTATAATTCTAGTTTTATAGTGGTTGCTAAATTATGTCCTCAGCACTGTGCCGGTCTCCAGTGCTTCACTCAACCACATAACAACAACCTAACTGCACCTGTGTATGTGTATGTGTATGCTGATCAGTCTAACTTAGTGGGTTCGTTGTGGGATGGGGGAGTCTCCTGGTGTGTGAGAGAAGTACCAACACAGTGCTGCAACCACAGATAAGTGTACGCCAATAGCTGTAGTTACAGTACTTTAGTTAGCCTTAAAGTCTGTAGATAAGCTCAGGTTGCAGTTCCTGAAAGGGAAGAGAGATGGGATAAGAGATATACGCTTATCCAGCTGGGACTTATGAGAGCAAGGAGAGGGATGTGTTGTCACCACCCACCTAACTAAACGCCTGTTCTGTTTACCTATCTCATCAGTTTTTCTTTAAAATGACAACAAAATATAGCCTATTAGTGCAGTTAACCAACTGAATTCTGCAATGTGTGCATAGCTGGTGAGGGTGGGAATCAGCCTTGCTGGGCATATCACCAATTCACTGGATTAGATGATTGATTGGTTAGATTGTTTTTTAAATGACTTCTGTTGACCATTCCAGAATCCGAAATTATACTTTACTAATTCCAAAGCACAAGATTTGCTAAGATTTTGAGTCATTCTTGATAAGACTGCCGGCTAAATGATATAAAAAGTATATGCAATCAGTAGATAATAGGCAGTAAGGAAGACCCAAAAAACAGTCCCCTGAACCAAAGTTTGTAAACCCTTTAGAATTTAGAATTATGACCTAAAAGATTGTCAGATTTTCACACAAGTCCTAAAAGTAGACAAAGAGAACCCAGTTAAACAAATGAGACAAAAATATTATACTTGTTCATTTATTTATTGAGGAAAATGATCCAATAGTACATATCGGTGAGTGGCAAAAGTATGCGAAACTCTAGGATTATCAGTTAATTTGAAGGTGAAATTAGAGTCAGGTGTTTTCAAACAATGGGATGACAATCAGGTGTGAGTGGACACCCTGTTTTATTGAAAGAACAGGGATCTATCAAAGTCTGCTCTTCACAACAGGTTTGTGGAAGTGTATCATGGCAGGAACAATGGATATTTCTGAGGACCTCAGAAAAAGAGTTGTTGATGCTCATCAGGCTGGAAAAGGTTACAAAACCATCTCTAAAGAGTCTGGACTCCACCAATCCACAGTCAGACAGATTGTGTACAAATGGAGGAAATTCAAAACCATTGTTACCCTCTGCAGGAGTAGTCAACCCACAAAGATCACTACAAGAGCAAGGCGTGTAATAGTTGGTGAGGTCACAAAAGATCCCAGGGTAACTTCTAAGCAACTGAAGGTCTCTCTCACATTGGCTAATGTTAATGTTCATGAGTCCACCATCAGAAGAACACTGAACAACAATGGTGTGCATGGCAGGGTTCAAGGAGAAAGAACATCTCTCCAAACATGCTCTCCAAAAAGAACATCGTCTTTTGCTCGTCTGCAGTTTGCTAAAGATCATGTGGACAAGCCAGAAGGCTATTGGAAGAATGTTTTGTGGACGGATGAGACCAAAATAGAAACTTTTTGGTTTAAAAGGAAAGCGTTATGTTTGGAAAAAGGAAAACACTGTATTCCCAGCATAAGAAACTTATCCCATCTGTGAAACATGGTAGTGGTAGTATCATGGTTTGGGCCTGTTTTGATGCAGCTGGGCCAGGACGGCTTTGCCATCATTGATGGAACAATGAATTCTGAATTATATCACAGAATTCTAAATTAAAATGTCAGAACACTGTACATGAACTGAATCTCAAGAGAAGGTGGGTCATCCAGCAAGACAACAACCCAAAGCCCCACAAGTCGTTCTACCAAACAATGGTTAAAGAAGAATAAAGTTAATGTTTTGGAATGGCCAAGTCAAAGTCCTGACCTTAATCCAATCAAATGTTGTGGAAGGACCTGAAGCGAGCAGTTAATGTGAGGAAACCCACCAACACCCAGAGCTGAAGCTGTTGTATACGGAGGAATGGGCTAAAATTCCTCCAAGCCGGTGTGCAGGACTGATCAACAGTTACAGGAAACGTTTAGCTGCAGTTATTGCTGCACAGGGGAGGTCACACCAGATACTGAAAGCAAAGGTTCACATACTTTTGCCACTCACTAATATGTAATGTTGGATCATTTCCCTCAATAAATAAATGACCAATTATAATACTTTTGTCTCATTTGTTAAATGGGTTCTCTTTATCTACTTTTAGGACTTGTGTGAAAATCTGATGATGTTTGAGATCATTTTTATGCAGAAACAGAGAAAATTCTAAAGGGCTCACAAACTTTCAAGCACCACTGTATAATGCTCACATCACTGAAAGTAGGTGAGGTTTTTAAAAACTGAATAACTCAAGAATTTTCCCATAGGTTCTCACTATCCTTTTTTTCACTATTGTCAAGAATAGTTATGTTGTCATTTAGCAAGACCTACAGGGAGTCTCTGATCACAGTGTACACCCCGTTTCATGTTTCTTATTGTTCCATCAGTCTCAACAATCGGTTGACTCTCTGATGAGCTGTACTAATGATACACTATCCTTCTCACCTGGATACCCAGGGACCTTGCAGGGAAACTTTGAGATGCTATGACATACTACTATGAGACTATTATGTCAATGTCTGGTAGTACAAGCAGTGGTTATCTACCTGAGCAATACCTGTTTTGTGATCTCCAATATCCTACAGGGGGACCACAAATGTCAAAAGAAAGATGTTTTCACATTTGTGAATTGATATTTACAACATGTTAATAATAATGTAATGTTGAATAACAAACACAAAAGGGGAAACTCAGAAGTGTGCAACTGCAGCACCACCTGAACTGTCTGTGGCATGCACATAACAGACTCAACAGAGATGAACAAGTGATGTCAAAGCTTACACTCAACTCAGAAAGGGCAAAGTGAATTATAATCATAACTTTTATTGCCAAGGATTTGTGTCCATATTCAGTCACTGACAACCAGGGCTTTCACACTAAGCTGCACACTTTCAAGCCACGATACAGCATCCCGTCTCAAAGATATTTCATGCTAACCATACACTAGAAGACTTTGAAAAGACCCTGAAAGACTTTTAATAGTCTATAGTCAGACATCCTCTCACATCTAAAGACAAACCACAGGGCTTTTAGTCACAGACTATGAATTTTCAAATGCTGGGGACCTTGTATGGTCGCTATTATAAGACTCCCACTAGATTCCTTTGGAGATTATTTCAAATATTTTGAAAACACACACCTAAAATAATAAGTAAATAAAAACAGAATCGTCAGCCATACAGGATGTAAAATAAACAAAGTGGCTTCTTAAGTACTCTAATGGTCTCTCGGGATCAAAATGAAAACACCACATTTCATCATTTTATGAACAGTATTACATTTCTATGTTATTTCAGTGCTTGAATTTTACATATTTTTTATCATTTAATTTACAATTTGGAGGACAGTAATTAGAATAGAACTTGAATATGCAAAACAGTAAATATCCCAAATAGAGTTTAAAATAGCACAGTAAAATGTAGTTTCCATTAATAGGTCATTAACGTTACATTAGGTTACATTAACATAGATACCTGTAGGTCTACACCTACTGAACTGTAAACATCACCTTTAACTGTGCCATACAGATACACATGGAATTTTCTGTTTGGTGCTGGAGAAAGCTAACCTATTAGTTATTGACAATGTTTACATTACTATTTGCGTGAGCCGAGTCTTAAGGCTTATGATATTATTAAACATGACTGATTTTATAGGAACGTCATGACAAGAAAAAGAATTTGGCATAAAAAAACATGAAGGCATCGATCCATCCTGCCTTCTCTCAAACGTTCTGGTCGGTGGTGGTGGTCTAATGGTGTAAGGGATATTTTCTTGGCACACTTTGGGTCCCTTAATACCAACTGAGCAAATTCTGGTACAAGTACCACATGAAGTATGCCAGATGAACTTGGAAAATGTACTTAGTAATTATTGAAATGAAATTTATTTTTTTAATAATTAAGGAATTATTTAATTACATTAAAAATCTACAATTTCCATGTGTAAATTACATGTTTCAGCCTTTTTATAATTTAGTTTTAATACAATTCATTTGTGTTTTGTGTTTAAAAATATACCATGTGGACTATGCAGACACTTGTAGTTCATTATGTCTACGTTGCACAGCAGCACAGTGGCTCAGTGTTTAGCACGGCCGCCTCACAGCAAGAAGGTCCTGGGTTCAGTCCCAGGGTGGAGCGGCCTTGGTATTTTCTGTGTGGAGTCTGCATGTTTACTCCAGGTGCTCCGTTTTCCTCCCACAGTCCAAAGACATGAGTGTTAGGTTAATTGAAATGACTAGTCTTAATGTAACCTTGTGTATATATGTAATCTTGTGTGTGTCACTGAAATGGCCACTGATGCTGATAGTGCTGTTAAATAAACCAAATAAGCAAACAAACATTGCACAGTACTTAAACTCGAATAACTTGGCTATTATATCATGGCTGAAGGGTGCACATGTCAGGAGCAATGAGCCCAAACTGGTAAATCAAACACATTGAATGCATTGAAGATAAAGTTAATTCACTGCTGCCCTTGCATCAGCCGATGCTAATTTAGACACAGGCAGTACTTCTAGTGTTAGCAAACTCCATAAAAAGAGATCAAAAGACAGCAGATGTAAGTTTGGAATTGATATATAGTCGAAGAACCAAGAAAACAATGGGTTGTGGGCTGTGGAATTCTCAGCACCAAGAGCAGAAAACCAGTACTTCTAAAGATAAGAACTAAAACATGCATATTTAAATAATAAATCTGTAAACTCACAGGTACAAGTCTATGTGTGGTGCATTTGTTTCTGTGATGAGACTCATAGGTGGTACTTGGAGGTTTTGGTTTGATAATGGGTGGAACTTGGTCTGCAAAGTTGGAGAACCACTGAAATAGAGCATGTTTGGGATGTGGAACGAGAGATTTGTGATAGCTCATTGGGGAATTTCAGGCACCTTGGTGAATCTACATCATGAAGATTTAAGTCAGTTCAGAAGGCAAAAATAGGTTCAACTTATGTTATATATATTGATTGTATATATGCATATACTAATTTGGTGGTGGTCATTCTCTGCACTGCACTGCATTTGGTGGTGTGTTAATGTTGTTTTTCTAGTACAATTAGATCAGACAGTCAGAGACAGTAACTCCTCTGTTGTTGCACATTTTGTTAGTCATCCTCTAACCCTTCATTAGCGCTCACAGGATGCTGATTGCTGAACATTTTTGTTAGTGAACTATTTTCAGTCCAGCACCGCCACTAATGTGTTTAAAAACTCCAGCAGCACTGCTGTGTCTGACCCGCTCATATCAGCACAACACACACTAACACACCACCTCCACATCAGTGTCACTGCAGTGCTGAGAATGATCCATCACACAAATAGCACCTGATCTTTGGCGGTTCTGTGGGGATCCTGACCATTACATAACAGAGTAAAGAGGAATAGCAAAGTACATGAGTAAGTGAGGCTGATAAAATGGACAATAAGTGTAGAAACAAGGAGGTGTATCTAAAAAAATGATCAGTGAGTGTGTGTATATATAGGCTATATTACATGTAAAATGTGAGCTGTTATACGGACAGTTTAAAATATAAGATGTAGTTTAAAATAAAGAAAGATTAGTATTTTGTCAGCGTGTGAGGGAGAGCTATCCGTTAATGCATTGAAGATTTGAGAGGAAACTGACATGTATAACAAATAAAAACAACATACTATGTATTCTTGTTAGAATTCAGAATGTGCATCAATACATTACGCAGTCATAAAGCATCTGTGCGATCACACAGCTCTGTGATGTCAGTGTGTATCTCCAATCAGTGCTGTAAAGTTATAGGAAAAAAGTTGGAGCTCACTTCGAGATAAGGTGTCCCGTCTGCAACACCTCCTATGATGAGATCAGAAGAAGCCATGGCGCCGTTAGGCGATAAGCCGAAGCCGATGTAACCTCTCGTTTCCGCTTCTATCTCAAATGCGATGCTGCTTTGATTAAACTTCCATCTCAGCCGATATCTGCCGCCCGGTTCTAAAGAGGCTGAATGATCGTACGAGTGAGAGAGCGCGGAGCTCACAGCCGAGGTGAAGAGCAGCAGTAATCCCAGCAGCGCACCGTCCGACATGGTTCAGACCAACTCAAACTCAACAAGTATATAAAATAACAGCATAAACCAGCTCACTGCTCACACACAGCTGTGTTTGGT
Source organism: Ancistrus triradiatus (assembly GCA_025084515.1). Taxonomy (NCBI): domain Eukaryota; kingdom Metazoa; phylum Chordata; class Actinopteri; order Siluriformes; family Loricariidae; genus Ancistrus; species Ancistrus triradiatus. Next base: position 98,921 of record JAJAGP010000187.1, on the reverse strand, counting down.
TACTAGAGGTGTCTGATTGTGAGCGCAAACCGCTTTGCTGGTGCACGCGCGACCATGTCTCTATGGGACGCCAAACAGTCCATAAACACCTGAAATCATTATACAGCCTTATGAGGATCCCTTGTCAAATAACAATTTGTTTCTTTATTTAACAAATGAAAACAATGTAAACACAACCTCTGCACGGAACACAATTAAATACAGAAATTGTCTGCAAATTTAAATTAACCATTGAGTCATTCAGTTAGATTCTGATAAAACAAGTGAATCTTATTGAAAGGTGCTTAAACCTTAATTTGCACATTTTTATTTATTTTTTCATGTTTTAACTCCATTTTTCCTGGTTAGGATCATAGGGGCTTCTATCCCCAGAGAACACAGAGCACAGGCTTAAGCAACTATTGGACAGGATGACAGCAGGGGTCACTGTTTTAGCCCTGGGGACGATCCCTGGACAGCCTTCCCTCAGACATAGTCAGCTGTGTCTGCATGTGAATGGCCTGATTATATTCGAAGCTGGGTCACCCCAGATCACTTCACTGATCAACAGTTAGAGGAAACGTTTAGTTGCAGTTATTGCTGCAAAGAGGGGTCACACCAGATACTGAAAGCAAAGGTTCACATACTTTTGCCACTCACTAATATGTAATATTGGATAATTTTCCTCAATAAGTAATGACCAAGTATACTATTTTTGTCTCATTTATTTGACTGGGTTGTCTTTATCAACTTTTAGGACTTGTGTGAAAATCTGATGATGTTTTAGGTCATATTTATGTAGAAATATAGAAAATTCTAAAGGGTTCACAAACTTTCAAGCACCACTGTAGTATGTTATGGGAATCTATATACTGGGCTTTCAGAGATTTGCTGACATGAGTAGGACCCCCCCAAATGTAATCTGGAATGCCAGGTTATAATAAAGAAATAGTTCATAGACCTGTCTGGTTAAACATTCATAGACTTAAGCCTGCAAAATCATAAATAAATAATCTGTCGATTGAACAGCATTGTGTACAGGAGTCATTTCTTTATTGAGCAGACAGATGTTTCATTATATACACCAATATGGCAAATACACTGCATTAAGTCAGACCCACAGAGATAAATTTCGAGAGTCATAGCAAGGGGTCTGAATACTTATGTCCATATGAAATTTTAGTTTGACCTTTTTAATAAATTTTCTACAATTTCTAAAATTCAGTTTTCTTATTATGCGATATTGAGTGCAGAATGATTGGCAAGAAATTGAAGTTTATTTTATTTTACCACAAATCCGCAACATAACAAAATGTTAAAGTGAAAGGGTGTGAAGACTTTCTGAATGCATTCTATATGTAGACAACCCTTCTAATTACTGATATGTGTTATTTCACACATTTAATGCTAACAAATGCATAATAAAGTATGACGCATATGGACATGGCATCTACATAGACAAGAATGGCAGTACAGTAGAACTGGACCCCTTAGAACCCCTCCACATGGCACATTTATAGATTTCTACCTCCATTACACCTTAAAGTTTATCAACTTTCTGTCATACCCCCCTAAAATAATACCCAAATACAATGTGCTTGAATGTTTGTTAACCGTTCAGACTTTTTATTTTTCCACATAAATATGACGTAAAACATGCTCAGATTGCCACACAGAGAAGTAGACAAAAGTAGTCAAAGAGAATTCAGTTAAACAAATGAGACAAATATAATATTTGGTCATTTATTGTGGAAAGAAAAAAATCTAATATCACATATCTGTGAGAGGCCAAACATTTATGTTAAGTGTTATTCAGTCCAGTACATCAGCAAGGAGAAATTTTAACCCATTCCTCCATACAAAAGAGCCTATACTCTGGGATGTTGGTGGGTTTTTCTCAAATGAACTGTTTGTTTCAATAACATTGAATCCAGGGCTCTGACTTGGACATTACAAAATATTAACTTTATTCTTCTTTAACCATTCTTTGGTTACAACTTGTGTGTTTAGGTTTGTTGTTTTTCTGCATGACTCACTTTCTCTTGAGATTCAGTTCCTGAACCAGTTTCAGGTAATATTTATGCGGTTCAACTTTTAAACCTCTGTTTACTATTCGAACAACTACAGTATACAATGGTGCTTGAATGTTTGTGAACCCTTTAGAATGTTCTGTATTTCTGCATAAATATAAGCTAAAACATCAACAGATTTTCAGTCAAGTCCTAAAAGTAGATATAGAAGAGAACCCAGTTAAACAAATGAGACAAAAATATTATACTTGGTCATTTATTTATTGAGGAAAATGATCCAATATTACATATTAGTGAGTGGCAAAAGTATGTGAACCTTTGCTTTCAGTATCTGGTGTGACCCCCCCAGTGCAGCAATAACTGCAACTAAATGTTTCCTGTAACTGTTGATCAGTCCTGCACACTGGCTTGGAGGAATTTTAGCCCATTCCTCCATACAGAACAGCTTCAGCTCTGGGATGTTGGTGGGTTTCCTCACATTAACTGCTCACTTTAGGTCCTTCCACAACATTTGATTGGATTAAGGTCAGGACTTTGACTTGGCCATTCCAAAACATTAACTTTATTCTTCTTTAAAAATTCTTTGGTAGAATGACTTGTGTGCTTAGGGTCGTTGTCTCACTGCATGACCCACCTTCTCTTGAGCTTCAGTTCATGGACAGATATTCTGACATTTTCCTTTTAGAATTCTCTGATATAATTCAGAATTCATTGTTCCATCAACGATGGCAAGCCGTCCTGGCCCAGATGCAGCAAACCAGGCCCAAACCATGATACTACCACCACCATGTTTCACAGATGGGATAAGGTTCTTATGCTGGAATGCAGTGTTTTCCTTTCTTCAAACATAACACTTTTCTAGTAAACCAAAAAGTTCTATTTTGGTCTCATCCATCCACAGAACATTCTTCCAATAACCTTCTGGTTTGTCCACGTGATCTTTAGCAAACTGCAGATGAGCAGCAATGTTCTTTTTGGAGAGCAGTGGCTTTCTCCTTGCAACCCTGCCATGCACACCATTGTTTGTTCAGTGATTCTTATGATGGTGGACTCAGGACATTAACATTAGCCAATGTGGGAGGGCTTCTGTTGCTTAGAAGTTACCCGGGGTAATTTTGGACCTTGCCAATTCATACAAGACTTGCTCTTGGAGTGATCTTTGTGGTCGACCACTCCTGGGGAGGGTAACGGTGGTCTTGAATTTCCTCCATTTGTACACAATCTGTCTGACTGTAGATTGGTGGATTCCAGACTCTTTACAGATGGTTTTGTAACCTTTCCAGCCTGATGAGCATCAACAACTCTTTTTCTGAGGTCCTCAGAAATCTCCTTTGTTCATGCAATGATACACTTCCACAAACATGTGTTGTGAAGAGCAGACCTTGATAGATCCCTGTTCTTTAAATAAAACAGAGTGCCTACTCACACCTGATTGTCATCCCATTGATTGAAAACACCTGACTCTAATTTCAGCTTCAAATGAACTGCTAGGTTCACATACTTTTGCCACTCACTAATATGTAATATTGGATCATTTTCCTCAATGAATAAATGACCAAGTATAATATTTTTGCCTCATTTGTTTAACTTGGTTCTCTTTATCTACTTTTAGGACTTGTGTGAAAATCTACTGATGTTTTAGGTCATATTTAGGCAGAAATATGAGAAATTCTAAAGGGTTCACAAACTTTCAAGCACCACTGTAAATGACTTGCTATTTTTGATGAAAAACTCGGCAGGCTTTGCGCAAAGCTCCAGTGATGGTTTTTGCACTGTGAGCTGGAGAAATTTCTCATTGAGAAATAATAATTCAAAATAAATGTGATTGTTCCTCTTTCGAAAAATTTATTCTGTAGTTTAAAGCATTAATTTTTTTTTTTCACAGTGACCAAGCTCACCAGTACCAGAGGCCTCCTCACACTGACACCTCTTATTCCAAGTTTAATGAAAGTAGAGATGCATTCAATGACGTATTTCTCACTAGATCTTTGGAGACACCTTTCTGGACCATCACCCTGCAACTCATCATGATTATTCAGTCTACAAACTCTGCTGAACCACTCTGAATAAAACATTCCATATTCTGCCAGAAATGTAATTCTGCCCTTGATGTTTTTCTTACAGAGTAATAGCTTCTTTTGTGTGTGTTTTGTGTCTTCTAGACACAAAACATGCATTAAATAATCTTCTTGTTATTGATCTTCTAAAAAAAAAAAGAATTCTGCTTACAGCTGTTAATGGTTTTTTCCACTTTTAGTACGGGAAATTTCAGTTGGTGATTTTCTCTGCTTACAGAGGCTTTTGGGCCCTCCAGGTTATTTTCTTTTTTCTGGCAAAATCACCTGTTGTTTCAAAGTGTTGGCCTATTCTATTGCTAACTGTTAGTGAAATAGGGACTTGCTGTTCTTTAAGGTCTTGTAAAATTCATAATATCTGCAGCTGGCCTGATGAAGACCAACTATGTGGTTTCTGACTGGAGCTCCTGCATGGTATTTTGCTTTTTTCTTATTGGAGTAGATTTCTCACTTGTTTTTCATTTATCGAGACTCACAAGACTGCCTGTTGTAGATCTCTACCTGTAGATATATGTCAATCCTTGTTCTATTTAAAAGCTTGTTTTCAGGCTTGTGATATGCTGCATCAGCTATGGCAGAACAGCAACTAATGACTCTTTAAAAAAAAATCAAGACAGAAGCTTAATATTTTTCAATTTTAGGTTTGACTCTTTTTCCCTCATGAGTGTAGATGCCTTTTCTGTTCAATAAAGGAAGTATACATTTGATTAAGTAGATTAGTGGGCTCCCTATAGACAGGATCTGATTTGCCCTGTTTTTGGACCATTTTGGCTTCCCATAACGCCGGCAGCGCCCGCTCTTCTGGTGATAAACTGTCTCAGCTTGTTGTATACTCTTTGATGTGGGGAGCCACAAGGCAAACCTCTCAGTGCTGAATTAACACACAGTATGTCCAGCTGGACTCACATGAAACGCTGTGTGTATTAATGACTGTCAGATCACAGTTAATGACCGTTCAGACCAGTCAGTTGTTGTTCATGGTATAGTCCTCATTTGGATGGTTACGTCAAAACGTGCATGCATGCCTGAATATCCAGTTTCAAGCTAACTGTAAGAACAAGTCGAGACTGCTCAAATTTAGTTACACTTGTGATTACTGTGTGATTAAGTAGATAACCAATACATAAAAGGCTTGTTTGGTGAGAATAAAATGACAATACTTTAGTGAATGTGTGTCTTAATAACAATATATCAATATAATAAAAGTATATCTAATAAGGATAGACACTTTACAGCATAGTGTAAACAAAGTATAGCCGCATAACTGAATGAGTACGTCTATGAAATGGGTTTAGGAATCTGATTTAGGAGCATTTTGTCATACTTTGGTGTGTTGAACAAAAATCAGAATCCCTAAAATATAAAATTTATATGATCTGAGTCAACGTTCTCTCCACTTCCTACATTTGAACAGATAAATGAAGACAACTCAACTGAAGACAAAACTGTGACTTCATCTCACAATATTTGCTGCCAACTGTTACGTATCTGTTAAGATGAACAGCCACTTAGGTCCAACGATTTGTAAATTTCTGATATAGAGAACTATTAGCAGAAATGTATGTATGTGTAGACGTGAAATACCAGACTTTAATTTGCAACCTTATCCTCAAATATGAGTCAAAAAGGGGAAAAAAAAGGGAAAAACTTTTCAAATCTTGTTTGAAGACAAGTGACCATTATGGCATAAATCAATACTGGATGAGAAAATGTTTAATTCTGCAGTTATTGACAAACTATAGACAAAGGCTAAACCGAGAGTTTCTTGGGAAGTTGTGCAGAGGAAGGCCAGTGGTCTTACTCTGTTTTGAAGTGGCCTCAATTTGCATTATTACTATGCCATGGTGGAGAGAAGAGTGGGGCAGAAAAGCACTTTAAACACAAATATATTATTATACCATAGCAACTGACTGTGCAAAATGTCCTGGGCAGGCAGCAGTGGCTCAGAGGGAACACAGTGAAGTCAGATTGATGTGCTCAGTTTTATTTCCCTAGGCTTAGAGGGCAACTAAGAGCTGGCCTTCTGAATCCTGCCATCCACTATCAATCCAAATACAACATGCTAATGTACAGCAGTAAATGTATAGATTACAACTTCCCCAAATATGTCCTTTTAACATTAAAACTGTTTTAAGTACTGAGTGTAATTTGACCCCAAATATCTCTAACACAAAACATTAGACACCATGAATCTTCCCCAGTTATAATGATGGGTATCATTAACCACAACAGTCTGAATACAAGAAATATATCAACTGTCCTACAAGAGACTGGGGGACACTAGGCTGGTGCTCTAGCAAAATTAAAGATGCCTACAAAGCAAACAGACGTACTAAACTTGGTAACTCTGATCACTCCATAACATATTTCAAACCCAAATATATATTTACCTCAAATCGAATAAACCGGTAGCTAAAACGGTCTTATCTTCATCCATCTATAGTGGTGTAAAAAGTGTTTGCCCTCTTCCTGATGTTCTATATTTTTGCATGTTTGCCACACTTAAGTGTTTCGGAACATCAAACCAATTTAAATATTAGTCAAAGGCAACACAAGTAAACACAAAATGCAGTTTTTAAATGAAGGTGTTTACTATTAAGGGAGAAAGAAATCCAAACCTACATGGCCCTGTGTGAGAAAGTGATTGCCCCTCCTTGTTAAAACATAACTTAACTCTATTTTATCACACCTGAGTTCAGTGTCTCTAGCCACACCTAGGCCTGATTATTGCCACACCTGTTCACAATGAGGACATCACTTAAATAGAACCTGCCTGACAAGGTGAAGTACATCAAAACGTCCTTAAAAGCTACACATCATGCAAAGAAATTCAGAAACAATTGAAAAAGAAAGTAAATTGAGATCTATCAGTCTGGAAAGGGTTACAAAGCCATTTCTAAAGCTTTAGGACTCCAGCAAACCACAGTGAGAGTCATTATCCACAAATGGCGAAGACATGGAACAGTGGTGACCCTTCATAAAAGTGGTCGCTGACCAAAATTACCCCAAGAGCACAGCGACGACTCATCCAAGAAGTCACAAAAGACCCCACAACAACATCCAAAGAACTGCAGGCCTCACTTGCCTCAGTTAAGGTCAGTGTTCATGCCTCCACCATAAGAAAGAGACTGGGTAAAAATCCACATGGCAGAGTTCCAAGATGCAAACCACTGCTGAGCAAAAACAACATTAAAGCTTGTCTCTATTTTTTCAGAACAGATCTTGATGATCCCCAAGGGAAAACATTCTGTGGACTGATGAGACAAAAGTTGAACTCTTTGGAAGGAGTGTGTCTCATTATATCTGGCGTAAAAGCATTTCAGAAAAAGAGTATTATACCAACAGTAATATGGTGGTGGTAGTGTGATGGTCTGGGGCTGTTTTGCTGGTTCAGGACCTGGAAGACTTACTATGATAAATGAAACTATGAATTCTGCTGTCTACCAAAAAATCCTGAAGGAGAAGGTCCGACCATCTGGTCATGACCTCAAGCTGAAACGAAATTGGGTTCTGCAGCAGGACAATGATCCAAAACACACCAGCAAGTCCACTTCTGAATGGCTGAAGAAAAACAAAATGACGACTTTGGAGTAACGTAGTAAAAATCCTGACCTGAATCCTATTGAGATGCTGTGGCATGATCTTAAAAAGTCCGTTCATGCTCAAAAACCGTCCAATATGGCTGAATTACAACAATTCTGCAAAAATTAGTGGGCCAAAATTCCTCCACAATGCTGTAAAAGATGCATTGCAAGTTATAGCAAACGCTTGGTTGCAGTTGTTGCTGCTAAGGGTGGCCCAACCAGTTATTAGGTTTAAGGAGCAATCACCTTTTCACACAGGGCCATGTAGGTTTGGATATTTTTCTCCCTTAATAATAAACACCTTCATTAAAGACTGCATTTTGTAGTTACTTGTGTTGACTAATATTTAAATTGGTTTAATGTTTCGAAACACATAAGTGTGACAAACATGCAAAAAAATAGGAAATCAGGAAGGGGGCAAACCCTTTTTCACACCACTGTATAACTGGCTCTTCAATTTCCTGTCCAACAGGAAACACATCTCAGACCAGCTCTTAGTCAACACTAGTGAATGCTTTCTTCCCTGCTCTACTCACTATACTGCACACAAACCTCTGTACTTCTGATGCTGCTTTCCACAGAAAGTGTAGATGGCAGTGCCAGAGCTGGTGCTAGGCCCACAATGTAAGAACTGGTTCACATTCACACAGAGCATGAGATGGGTATTTGTCAGCATCAGGTAGTAATGAACTTAGAAGTAAAAGTCCACACACACCACATGGAATATGAGCATTGTTTACAAGCTCTGGTTTTAAGTTGTGTGTTTTTTTTGTTTTTTTTTTAACTCACCCCATGGTGTTTATAAGTACAGAATTAGAAAAGAAAAGGACAGGTAAAGACAGGCATTTGTGTTTTATCAGTTATAAATAGTCATGCAGATTTCAAGGGTGTTATGATGTTTCTCAAGTTACCAATGCTTTATACAGGTAGTTCCAGTTTACGAAGGGGATACATTCCGACAAATGTATCATAAGCTGAATTTATCCTAAACTGAGGAGTTTAATATTTACTGTATATATCATATGAAATTCCCAATAATTACAGAACATTCATTAAAGTACTCTTTTGACCCTGGACCTGACACTTTTGATTGACGGAAGCCAAAAATGCATTGGTAGACAGTATTACAAACAAAATGTAAGATTAGCCAGATGAAACAGAGACTTAATGAGTGAATGTTTATATAGTTATAGGTTAGAGAGAATATACAGGTAGTGGGGTAACAAACAAAGGAGCACACATACACTTACTAATGACATTTACAGCTTGACACAAATACAGTGGGGTAAAAAAGTATTTAGTCAGCCACTGATTGTGCAAGTTCTCCGACATAGAAAGATGAGAGAGGTTTGTAATTTGCATCATAGGTACACTTCATCTATGAGAGACAAAAGGAGAAAAAAATCCAGGAAATCACATTGTAGTATTTTTAAAGAATTTTTTAACCTTTGTTGGCAATGACAGAGGTCAAAAGTTTCCTGTAACTCTTCAACAGGTTTGCACAAAATGTAGCTGTTATTTTGGCCCATTCCTCCATGCAGATCTCCTCTAGAGCAGTGATGTTTTGGGGCAACACGGACTTTCAACTCCCTCCACAAATTTTCTATGTGGTTGAGGTCTGGAGACTGGCTAGGCCACTCCAGGGCCTTGCTTTTTACGGAGCCACTCCTTCTTTGCCCAAGCGGTGAGTTTGGGATCATTGTCATGCTGGAAGACCCAGCCATGTTCCATCTTCAATGCTCTCACTGATGGAAGGAGGTTTTGGCTTAAAATCTCATGATACATGGCCCCATTCATTCTTCCTTTAACACAGATCATTCGTCCTGTCCCCTCTGCAGAAAAACCACCCCAAAGCATGATGTTTCCACTCCCATGCTTCACAGTAGGTATGGTGTCTTAAGCAGGGGGGCACTGCAGGATCTGAGTCTCTCTTGGCATAGTGTGTTATTGCCTTGTTATGTTGGTCCCAGCTCTCTGCAGGTCATTCAACAGGTCCCTCCGTATAGTTCTGGGATTTTTGCTCACCGTTCTCATGATCATTTTGACCCCACGGGATGAGATCTTGCGTGGAGCCCCAGAACAAGGGAGGTTAACAATGGTCTTGTAGGTATTACAATTGCTCCAACAGTTGATTTATTCACACCAACCTGCTTTCCTATTGTAGATTCACTCTTCCCAGCCTGGTGCGGGGCTACAATTTTCTTCCTGGTGTCCTTCGACAGCTCTTTGGTCTTGGCCATGGTTGAGTTTGGCATCTGGCTGTTTGAGGCTGTGGACAGGTGTCTTTTATACAGATAACGAGGTCAAACAGGTGCCATTAATACAGGTAATGAGTGGAGGACAGAATAGCTTCTTAAAGAAGAAGTTACAGGTCTGTGAGAGCCAGAAATCATGCTTGTTTGTGGGTGACCAAATACTTATTTTCCACCATGATTAACAATTAAATTCTTTAAAAATCCTACAATGTGATTTCCTGTATTTTTTTTCTCATTTTGTCTCTCATAGTTGAAGTGTACCTATGATGAAAATTACAGACCTCTCTCATCTTTCTCTGTAGGAGAACTTGCACAATCAGTGGCTGACTAAACACTTTTTTGCCCCACTGTACGTAGCAAAAAATCAACCACACAAACATGAGTAACTTGTACAAAAAAGTCTCTAAGCACATCACACACAGCTTTGGTAGGATAAAATTGTTCACACTTTCAGTTCAGCACAGTTCATTGACAATTTTTACATATTATTTCATCCATATTTAACTGGATTAAGAAGTCATTTTACCACGTGACAAATGTTAAGTAAAAAAATGTTAAAAATTTACTTCAGGTTAATTGTCCTTACCATTTCAAATGAAATGAAATGAAAATAAAACTTTGCGCAATCCCAAAAGTGTGTAACTGCAATGACAAAAGTACACCACTTCACAACTAATGGCACAGCCTTACATACTGATGCACCATTACTGCCAGCATTCAGTCAAAAATACTTAAATGTCTGTCTGTGGCCTCACAGTCCTCTCTGGATTGTTGGAAAAAAAAAACACTCATCAGATATTTCCATGAACCACTTCAATGGACTAACACTCCATTGTAAGTATTAGCTATTTGTGACCAGCTGGATAGATCTTCCAGCATGATCAAAGCTGAATTCAGTCCAGTTCCAGTTGACTGTTTTTCCTGTGTGGTAGCCCAAAACAGAAACCTATATGTCCAAATGTATGCCATTGTTGGACTTCTGCCTTCCCACACCACTTTCATTTAGGTTGCTTTTGCAGTCCCTGTTCTTCTTTTTATTAGTTTGTTTAGGATTTGGTCTCACGTTTAGATGGCATTACTCTGGAATATTTGTCCTTTCACTGTCATGGAGCCAAGCTAAGTTTAGCAGCAGTGCACCAGCTCGTCTGTAATGTGAAAGCATGGCCCTGTTTAGACATGGACAGGAACCACCACCCATGAGATTACTCACCAGCACTCGTGTAAAAAGAGCAAAAGAGCTGAGAATGACTCCATCAAGGGCACTAAGTCCCCCGGGACTCATTTCAAACGTTGATGAGTCTGTATTCAAAAATTAAGTCTGTCGTCTGGTGACATGATCTAATTCCAATTACAGCTAAACAAGCAAAAAATGTGGAAATGGTCATTGATTTTAGAAGCAAATGCTGAACACTCCTTCCAAGAGAAATTAATGGGTCAACAGCCAGCAGAGTAGAGTCTCAAAAAGTCCTGGAAATTACCATTGAACAAGAACTCAAGTGGGACAGGAACCATAACAACTTATCCCAAAACGTTCTACTGCACTTAAACTTTCTGTGACAGCTGAAGAACAATAAGTTGGTACAGAAGGTACTGGCTCTGTTTTACACAGCTACAACAGAATCTGTTATTACATTGTCAATTTCTATCTGGTTCAGTCTTTTGTTCACTGTGACACCAAATCAAGTGTACTTAATTGCACACCATGTACTTAACGAATAAAACTATTATTAATTTATTCATTCGTTAAACCTAGAGTTTAAATAAATCACCAGAACAGAACACTGTAGCCTTGATACAGTCAATTTCCAATTGCAAAAGCTATTATATAATCTAAAATTGACAGTCTAGCTTGAATTTGTTTTAGAAGACAAATCAAATGTAAATCAAAATTGACCAATCAAATGCTAAATGTATATCTTCACCATAGATCAAAAACTAAAATCCACTCATTAAGGGGAAAGCTGAGCCTGGATGAGCCTGGATATAAGATGATATATGGTTGGGCATGGAGGTATACAGGTTCTGTATGGTATCCTGTGGCACATTTGCCCACAGATGTTGCAGCTGGGCATGTAGGTCCTGCACACCCCTAGGCTGCCGAAGCTACTGTCCCAGCTGGTCCCATAAATGCTCAGTCATCGATAAATCTGGAAACCGGACAGGCCAAGGAAGTGTCTGGCAGACATTACTGGTAAACCCTTGCTGCATGTGGGTGAGCATAATTCTTCTGAAAAATGCAAGTTGGAAGCTCTGCCATGAGAAGCAACACATGTGGCCGTAGGATGTCCTGCATATGTCGCTGAGTTGTTAGTGTCCCTTACAACACTACTAGGGGTGACCAACTATTGTATGCGATGGCTCCCAAATCATCCCACCAGCAGTTGGGGCAGTGTGTCGCTCCACAGCAATGGCATTCATACTCGAACTCAACTGTGATTGGTTCCCAAAAAGAACCTGGATTTGTCGCTAAAGACGATATGGTTCTAGTCCATAGCAATACAGGTTTCTTGTTCCCAGCTCTGCCTGGCTATCAATGACAGGACGTGTAATGGGCACTGTGACAACAAATTTCTCTGATATAATTCAGAAGTCAGTGTTCCATCAATGATGGCAAGCCGTCCTGGCCCAGATGCAGCAAAACAGGCCCAAACCATAATACTACCACCACCATGTTTCACAGATGGGATAAGGTTCATATGCTGGAATGCAGTGTTTTCCTTTCTCCAAACACAAAGCTTTTCTTTTAAACCAAAAATTTCTTTTTTGGTCTCATCCGTCCACAAAACAATCCTCCAATAGCCTTCTGGCTTGTCCACGTGATCTTTAGCAAACTGCAGACGAGCAGCATGTTCTTTTTGGAGAGCAGTGGCTTTCTCCTTGCAACCCTGCCATGCACACCATTGTTGTTCAGTGTTCTTCTGATGGTGGACTCATGAATATTAACATTAGCCAATGTGACAGAGGCCTTCAGTTGCTTAGAAGTTACCTTGGGGTCCTTTGTGACCTCACCCACTATTACACGCGTTGCTCTTGGAGTGATCTTTGTTGGTCGACCACTCTTGGGGAGGGTAACAATGGTCTTGAATTTCCCCCATTCGTACACAATCTGTCTGACTGTGGATTGGTGGAGTCCAGACTCTTTAGAGATGGTTTTGTAACCTTTTCCAGCCTGATGAGCATCAACAACTCTTTTTCTGAGGTCCTCAGAAATCTCCTTTGTTTCTGCCATGATACACTTCCACAAACATGTGTTGTGAAGAGCAGACTTTGATAGATCCATGTTCTTTAAATAAAACAGGGTGCCCACTCACACCTGATCATCATCCCATTGATTGAAAACAATTGACTCTAATTTCACCTTCAAATTGACTGTTAATCCTAGAGGTTCACATACTTTTGCCACTCACTAATATGTAATATTGGATAATTGTCCTCAATAAATAAATGACCAAGCATAATATTTTTGTCTCATTTGTTTAACTGGGTTCTCTTTATCTACTTTTAGGACTTGTGTGAAAATCTGATGATGTTTTAGGTCTTATTTATGCAGAAATATAGAAAATTCTAAAGGGTTCATAAACTTTCAAGCACCACTGTAGTCTGTCTGGAGCCCCTTCTCCAAGTGTGCATGCTCTCACGGAACCACTGCTCCCAAAACCTTCTAACATCTAGTTCAGAATGGCCTAGATGGCAGGCAGTTTGTTGAAATTACTGATCTTAGTCCAATTATGTGCCCCCTCTCAAAGTGTGTCAACTGCGTAAAATGTCATAAAGGCATGTCTAGCAGTCAATGATCTCTCACCAAGAAGTTCGGTAACCAAAAGTAGACTCTGAGAACCTTTTTCTTTCTTGTGGCAAGACCCAGTGTCTAATCAGACCACACCTGTATTCATTTACATATCTGCTTGACACAAAGCTGCGTGCCGAGTCATATAGCAATCTGACATCTGGGTGTGTTATTTATTTATTTATTTTTTTCATGTGAGTGGCTTGGACATTAAGTCAAGCTTCTTCCATGTCCTCCTCAATCACCACATCACTGAACCTGTATGGGAAGTTCTAGAGGACAGATTGTGAAGTAACTGACTATATCGCCAAAATTACTTTGCTAACGCGTCTAAAAATTAATTATTTCACATCAGTGCCCAACCTCAAAGTTATGCCAAATCTAGTGGAAAGTCTTCTCAGAAGAGTGAAAGTTGATGTTGCAGCAGATGAGGAGACTCTCTATACTAATACAAATGTTTGGATGTCATTTTCGGGTGACCACAAACTTTTACCTTCTTAGTGCATACTCCTTTTTCATTGCTCTAAGAGCTGTAACATTCTTTTTTGTAGAGTGGTACAACATACCGCATTAACATTGAAGTTATGGCTTGCCTTTTCTTTTCACCTTTCCTTTCTCATATTTTTTGACTAGGCTCCTGACTGTCAAATAATCCTAGCTCCAAAAATGCATCATGCAAGTCCCTATTTGTGTTGACATCAACTCCTTAAAATTTGCCTGACAATGTTCCAAAACACAAACAAATGAGTTACATAGTATGCCAAATTAGTTCCATGCTAAAAAATAGCATATGTTGTGTATTGGACACTGGTCAGCCAGCTGTGCCACCATGACCAGCAAGACCATTCCAGTTCACCAGCTATACCATCACCAAACCAGCACTATCAAGCATAAACCAACATGGAGCGATATGGAATATGGAAATTGTATGGTCTTGCTAATTAACATCATTCCAGCATCCAAAAAGCATCCCTCCAGGGAAAAGTAATCAAAAACCTTAATAGCCAGTCACCGGCATGACTAGTAAATGTTGTGCTTTAGATACTGTTATGCTGGTCAATAGCAAGAGATGCAGTTATGGTGTCCTTCTGGTCAACCATATGCATTAGCAGACCAGCACTGATCAGAATAACCTAGACAATGATGTAAATCACCTTTGCTGGATTGTTTTCAGAAGAATGCAGGTATTTATTTATCCAGTAACAATTGCCTTATATGTGTTTGGAAAACTGAAACTTTAAGGAATAGCTTAATGATGAAGAGAGCTGATACTATCAACAAATGGAAATATGTCGTTAGCTCACAAATGCCCATTGCTGTTAGATACAAGATTATGCACAGTGCCTTGCAAAAGTATTCGGCCCCCTTGAACTTTTCAACCTTTTGCTACATTTCAGGCTTCAAACATAAAGATATAAAATTGTAATTTTTTGTTAAGAATCAACAACAAGTGGGACACAATCGTGAAGTGGAATGAAATGTACTATATATTTGAAACTTTTTTTAGAAATAAAAAACTGAAAACTGGGGCGTGCAAAATTATTCGGCCCCCTTGCGTTAATACTTTGTAGCGCCATCTTTTGCCACTTTCAGTGCAGCAAACTCACTCCAGAAATTCAGTGAGGATCTCTGAATGATCCAATGTTGACCTAAATGACTGATGATGATAAATAGAATCCACCTGTGTGAAATCAAGTCTCCGTATAAATGCACATGCTCTGTGATAGTCTCAGAGTTCTGTTTAAAGCGCAGAGAACATCATGAAGACCAAGGAACACACCAGGCAGGTCCGAGATACTGTTGTGGAGACGTTTAAAGCTGGATTTGGATACAAAAAGATTTCCCAAGCTTTAAACATCTCAAGGAGCACTGTGCAAGCGATCATATTGAAATGGAAGGAGTACCTCTACCAAGACCCGGCCGTCCCTCTCTAAACTTTCAGCTCAAAACAAGGAGAAGACTGATCAGAGATGCAGCCAAAAGGCCCTATGGATCACTCTGGATGAACTGCAGAGATCTACAGCTTGAGGTGGGAGGACTCTGTTCATAGGACAACAATCAGTATAACACTGCACAAATCTGGCCTTTATGGAAGAGTGGGAAGAAGAAAAGCCATTTTTCTCTCAAGATATCCATAAAAAGTTTGCCACAAGTCACCTGGGAGACACACCCAAACATGTGGAAAGAAGGTGCTCTGGTCAGACGAACTTTTTGGCCACAAAAATGCAAAACGTTATGTTTGGCCGTAAAAGCAACACAGCTCATCACCCTGAACACACCCGCATCCCCACCCTCCCCCCCCACTGTCAAACATGGTGGTGACAGAATCATGGTTTGGGCCTGCTTTTCTTCAGCAGGGACAGGGAAGATGGTTAAAATTGATGGGAAGATGGATGGAGCCAAATACAGGACCATTCTGGAAGAAAACCTGTTGGAGTCTGCAAAAGACCTGAGACTGGGACAGAGGTTTATCTTCCAACAAGACAATGATCCAAAACATAAAGCAAAATCTACAATGGAATGGTTCACAAATAAATGTATCCAGGTGTTAGAATGGCCAAGTCAAAGTCCAGACCTGAATCCAATCGAGAATCTATGGAAAGAGCTGAAAACTGCTGTTCACAAACGCTTTCTCATCCAACATCCACATCCAACCTCACTGAGCTCGAGCTGTTTTGCAAGGAAGAATGGGCAAAAATTTCATTCTCTCAATTTGCAAAACTGATAGAGACATACCGTAAGCGACTTGCAGCAGTAATCGCAGCAAAAAATTGGCGCTACAAAGTATTAATGCAAGGGGGCCGAATAATTTTGCACGTCCCACTTTTCAGTTTTTTATTTCTAAAAACAGTTTAAAATATTCAATAAATTTCGTTCCACTTCACGATTGTGTCCCACTTTATGTTTAAAGCCTGAAATGTGGCAAAAGGTTGAAAAGTTCAAGGGGGCCGAATACTTTTGCAAGGCACTGAATTTCTTAATTTTGACAACATTAGCAGTTTAACCCTGACTTAGCATTGTCTTCTAGAATTCCATTCAAATTAATGGTTATTTGAGTGTGAATTTATGCTGCCTGATAACAATGGCTGTCACTGAACCTTTATTCTTGGACATTTATGATGTTATTGATATAACATATAGATATGGGTCATTGTGATTCAGCTGGTGCAAACATCACACAGTAATTAAAACATCCTTTAAAGTTAATTAGCATTAAAATACACTGGTATGAACTTAATTTTGAAGTATATACAGTACATTGTCTAAAACATGGAATAATTTTGTATTTCAGTCACATTTTAGGTTTAAACATTCAAACAGCTAACTCATTAAGGTCACATCAGCAAAATATGCTAGCCCAATACCATAGGGACTCGGATTCAAGTCCTAGCAGTGCCTTCTGGCAAGGTTGGGTGTCGTATGCTTTTATGATTGACTGTGTCTAACTCACGAGAGGGGATTTGAGGGATGCTTAGCCAGTGCTGCAACAATGACCCCTACCTAGTCCTGCAATGGACTGACATCCCATTCAGGTTATATGTCTGTACCCTGTGTTCTCCAGGAATTGGCACCAGAGTAAAGCATGGACAAAACTTGATAATAAATATCAATAAATTAATATGCGATGTGTATAAAAAAGTGATGTAGCTTTACTGATTATCCTCTAGTGTCCTCTAGTCTTAGAATGTAACCAACTTGTTAATGTCATGATGATGCATTACTCTGATTTAAGTCCCTCTGTCTCTCTTTCCACAGCAGGTGGGGCTGTTCCCACCTGCTGCAGCTTTGCTGTAAATACCTCACTTCCTGTTCATTTCCTTGTCTGGCATTCTCACTCCCAAGGGTTTTTTGGCTCCAGTTCTTGCTCCTGTCTCCCTGTCTGGTTGGTCTCTTTTGTCCTTGTTTGGTTAGTGGTTTCTTTATTTGGTTTATGTATGTGGCTTCAGTGTGTATGGTGTTACCTATGTTTTGGGTTGCTTTTCCGTTTAGTTCTATTCTGTATTCATTGTCTGTTCATATTATCCCTAGTTTGTATTAGCACTGTCTGTAATCGTTAGCTTATTGTTTGTACATCACTGTGTGTTAGTGTCTTGTTAGTTAGCCCACTGTTAGCCTTAGCATCCTATTTTGAAATTGTATGCTTCTGTGTCAGTGTTGTTTGTTAGTTCTGTGTTTCTCTGTCCTCTATTATTTCACTGCTTTCACTGTAAATAAATCTTCACATTTGCATATGCATCCACCTTCGTCTCCCTCCCTGTGTCATTGTAGCAGTTAATTTTCCATTGCCATTTTCAGCATTGTATTATATTTAAGTCTGTTCCCTGGAGAGATTGGAGTACCTTCTTTTCATTTATAAAATCAACAAAACAAGCCATATGATTAGGGACATTTTTTTTGTACTAGACTTACAGCTAATATTTTGTAAACTGAAAATAACAAACTGTATTCAAATAAGACAAATAATGCACAGCTACTGATTGACACTGTGAACTAAGTACAGAATTCCAATACATGAGACTACTTTGTGTACAGACTGTAGTGTTTCTAAAAAAGCAGCCACTACTGAAGAAATGCACTGAGGATGGAACAAAATCAAAAACATTCATCATATGCACCAGTCAGAAACTGTGGTTAAAGTCAAGAATGGAAAACTACTGGAAATCCAGGACATTATATTCAGAGTGGGCGATACATCAGCACTAAGGACGGCAAGAACCAACCAAATCTCATGGCATCAAGCTGACAAAATGTATTTACTCCCAAAGATTTACAAACACTTCAGAAACCTAGGAGATACACACCACATACGGCAGTAGATCCAGGACATTTCAGACTACAAAATTCCATCATGTACCACTGACACTGATGCCTCTCTCCCAGAAGCCCTAAGCTCCTTATGTGTATGATTTGATGAACTGAACATCGAGCCATCAAAGAAATCCACCCCTCTCTCCAATGACCAGATAGCATGTCTAACCACAGTGAACGTGAAGATGACACTCCAGAGTGAATCCTTACAAAGCTGCAGTGCCAGACAATGTACCGGGTTGAGTGCTGAGAAATTGTGCAGACCAGCTGGCTCATGTCCTTTGAGACATATTCAACATCTCTCTAAGCCAGTAAACAGTCATCGGAATCCTCGTGAATGATCTGTAGGCATAATCTCCTATTGCAGTCTTTCACAGATCCATTTTCCTTTCTCTTTCACAGGCTCTCTCCAGCACTCATAATTCGAGCATTGTTCACATTCCACATATTTGGTCCATATCCTTTTTTAAATCTTGTTATTCCATAAACAATACAGTATAACAACTATTTATACAGCATTTACATCACATTGGGTTTACTCCGGGTGATCTGATTTCCTCCCACAGTCCAAAAACATGCATTAGGTTAATTGATTACGTTAAATTGGTCCGATCTAAGTAACCTTGTGTATCGATATAACCTAGTGTCTGTCATTAAAATTGGCATGCTGATGATGACATTAAATAAACCAAACAAACAAACATACATACTTCATATTGGATATTATATGTAATGTAAGATTATTTAAAATATACAGGAGGGTGTGCATTTTATATATGGAACTTGAGCATCTGTGGTATCTGTAGGAAGTCCTAGAAGCAATGTTCAGTGGATACAGAAGGCCAAATGCAACATAAATACTATAGGAAAGCAGCAATAATTAAATTGTACTTATGTAGAGTAACTGTTAGCAGTAAACTGTCCCCCACTGTTATTAGTGATATTTTTTTTTTCACGTATTAACCTCGTCTTTTCCTGGTTAGGGTTGTGAGAGTCCTGGCGCCTCTCCCAAGAGAACACAGGGCACACTTGGCAGTCCATTGCAGGGCTGCATGGGGAAAGCAATTGGCATCCCCTCCCTCAGACACAGCCAGTTGTGTCTGCATGCAATCCCTGACTCCACCAGAAGTCTGGGAATCCCCAAATCCCTGCAGTGTTAAGCTATTAAATTGACCACTTCACCACCAGAACAGCTACACTCAGCATCAAACTTTTAACCTATAAGAAAGCAATTAGATTTTACAATAAGTGTATATATTACTTATTCATAAATAAGACTATTATTGCACTTCAAAAAGCTAAATGTTTATCTATATTGTCCTCTACTTGATGTATTTTCTCATAACCAGACTCATTGTCACTCTGCGTCATATTTTTGGAGGCTCTAACACAGGTAATGCTTTTGTGGTACTGGCCTAATAGCAGATGGTAAATTAGGAAGTTTAAGAGTGTGTTTGGATTTTGATGTTACACCATTTATATTTGTCAGGCAGCAGTAGCAAACTGAAACGTGATCTTTAAGGTCTTTCCAAACCATATACATGGCCAATGGCATTTGGCATGAACCTTTTGATCAGCTGTGATAAGCCTCAAACATGTGACACAACAGATATGTGGGCACAACTGGTTACCCTCTTTACACACTTTACAAAGTAATTCTCATAGCATTTTGAGGGGTGTGAAAGAACACTTGTGGAATTTTCATGCCAACTCACCCCAGTTGTGAGAAAAGATTTAGACTGTTCATGTTTTCAGGCATTATAATGGTGGGAGTATCATCACAGTACTTTAAATATGGAAAGTACAATTTTTCAACAGAGTGGAAAAGACTGCATCAGAGATGTTTAAACAAAGAGTTCTAGTCTGTAACCGACACGGAACTTATGCTTATGAAAGTCCCCTGTGACTCATTTATCAAGGATTGTGCTTTGAAGAAGCTATTAAACAAACTTAAGAAATAATGAAAATAGCTGTGTTTGTTAACATTTTGATTCAAATGCAGAGCACTTAAATATACTTTATGTAATAAAATGCAAGTATACTGAAACAAGAAAAATGCATCTGACACATTTATTTCATGGGACAAAATCTTTATTAAGTAGTGCTTTTAAAAATTCATGCTTGTTAAAATTTTTCAGCAATATGTTGGAAATGTCATACCTCTCACATTTCCAATGACTCTTATGGTGTTAACAGTTGTGTCTGTAGTCATATTGGAAATAATATTACAGGTATTAATTGAAAAGAACATAAAACCTTAACAGAGCCAGGCTGGTCTCTGTTAAAGTTTTTATGACACGAAACAGGACATTGTAAAGGAGTCATCAGTGACTGACTAAGTTATACAAATTTCAGTAACTTGTAATAGAAATCTATGGGCAGTATACAGAGTTAGTTCCCATCTTGCACCCTATGCTGCGGGTTCATTCCCCAGACCCCCGCAATCCTCAAATTCATTTAAGCTGGTAAGTGAATGAGTGAGTGAGTTTTAAATCTGTATTATTAGATTTATTTTCCTACTTTTGAGGCTTGTAATGTCTGATGTTATTTTCTCTAAGTGTTTCATAGCTGTGATGGGTTACACACATTTTTGCTGAAGCCCTGTATATTTTTGCAGTTTGTGCAATATTTACTTACTGAAAAGTGACACAAGGTTAAGCCCCACTTTAGTTAGATTTAGCACCATTGCGAGCACTTCTAACAGCTGATTTTAGTGCTCTTGGGCAATTCTAAATAAAGGCTTCATTATAAGCCATTTACTTGATGTTTGTAGTCATTCTTCTAGTTTTTGAAATCACTACATAAGAAGATGCATATAATCTCTCATGTCTGTCCTATTATAAGAAGCCATGCAATGATTGGAGTCTCATGTTTTGAATATTTATTGACAACAACTTCTCCTGCGCTTTTGATATAAGTGTATTCTGAGCCAATGTTTCTACTGCAATTATTGTTCATGTTCACTAATAGGCTACAGATGCATAAACGTGAAAAATGTTGACCTCTCGGTTTAATATATTGCTATATTTGATAATAACACAAGAGGGCAGTAAAGTATAAGTTATGAGTAACGACTAATGATATAATTTTAACAAAGACACACCACTTACTCTCAGACTTTTTCAAGTGTTGATAGCACCCTCCAGTCTCAACAGACTTGCGTTCCATTGCTGATGTGGCATTAAGACACTAATTTGATTCAGTGTGGCACTGTAGGTGCAATGAGATTACAATCACAGTAGTGCTTCCGCTTCAGTGGTGAATGGTATTGAGTTTGATACTACACACACACACACACACACAAACACTTACATGGATAGATTTTGGCATTTGGCACATGTAGCTAACTCATATATGAATTGCGGTTCAAAAGGTCTCTTAACTCAGAGCAACGAAGCCTCTTTTGCACAGCTTTGATATCCCTGTGTCCTTCAGTGTCAATGTATCTCTCTAACCCTCCCTCCAGCTCTCTCTCTCTTCCTGTCTGTTTCTCTGATTAACCCCAGGCCCCTGCTGAGCTGACAGCCAGACATGGCCATTTAATTTTCACTCACATCCTTTTTCATTGCTCTCCTCCAGACGGCTTCCTCCATCATCTCTGCAGTGGATGATCAAATATGAGTTTCAAACGGAATGTCCACATGGGCTTATTTGATTTTTACTCATGCATGGTCATGTTTTAGGACTAGGATGCCTATTGCTGTTTTTTCTGATCGTGGCATATCATGTGGTGATGCATGCATTACATTTACATCTATTCATCTGACTCTTTAATCCAAAATGACATAAAAGTAAGGCAACATTTCATACAAGCATACACATTATAATGTGTTAGAAGGGCTAGAGATCCTAGTTTCTACCAGACTAGAACCAAGAGCATGCAGTTGTGGAAAGAACAGAGGACACGCAGACACCAAGATTATCAATTACATTATCAGTAATACAATAAAATTTGTGAAATACACTAATAAATCCACTACAAAAATGAGACAGACCTATTAACATTTCCAGTCCACCATAACATCACACATGTGCCTCTATTCAATCAATTGTATCAAAAAGCATAAAAGCAGCAAATTCAGTGTCTCTACCTTCACAAAATGAAGATGGATGAAGTGCTATCTATACAACAATGTAACATATGGTCAAATGACTTCCAGTGCATGTTACATATATTTATGTATGTATGTATTTCACCTATATAAAATATACCAGAGTCAGACTTTAATGTCCAAGTATGCTTGCATATACAAGGAATTTACATTTGGTCACAGGAGCTCGCATTGCATAGCAGACAGCATTATACGATAGTACAAGAGACTTCCAGCCATACACACACTCTATCCCACACACAATCATACACAAAATCACACAATCACACCTGTAAACCTTAATGTGTTATGATATGTTATGCTAATAAACTTATATGTGCCATATATGCAAACGAATTTGGAATTGGTCATTTTCAAATATGGCATGAATATGTTGTCCATTTCTAAACAAGTATGATGCTATACGAGCAATGCATGTATGGGAATTACTGTGTATGACAAAAGGCGAAATGGCAGCATTTCATACAGGCTGCAAATATTGGCTGGTCCCTGTAAAATCTATCTAGCAATGTGTATGTGTACAGTGGGGCAAAAAAGTATTTAGTCAGTCGCTGATTGTGCAAGTTCTCCAACTTAGAAAAATGAGAGAGGTCTGTTATTTTCGTCATAGGTACACTTCCAGGAAATCACATTGTAGGATTTTTAAATAATTTAATTGTAAATGATGGAGGAAAATTAGTATTTGGTCAATAAATTTGGTTCAACTCAATACTTTTCCTGTAACTCTTCACCAGGTTTGCACACACTGTAGCTGGTATTTTGGACCCATTCCTCCATGCAGATCTCCTCCAGAGCAGTGATGTTTTGGGGCAACACGGACTTTCAAATCCCTCCACAAATTTTCTGTGGGGTTGAGGTCTGGAGACTGGCTAGGCCACTCCAGGACCTTGAAATGCTGTTTAGAGAGCCACTCCTTCGTTACCCAAGCAGTGTGGGATCATTGTCATGCTGGAAGGCCCGGCCACATTCCATCTTCAATGCTCTCACTGATGGAAGGAGGTTTTGGCTTGAAATCTCACGATACATGGCTCCGTTCATTCATCCCTTAACACGGATCAGTCGTCCTGTCTCCTTTGCAGAAAAACAGCCGCAAAGCATGAGGTTTCCACCCCCATGCTTCACAGTAGGTATGCCGCAATCCTCTAAACACAGCGAGTTGAGTTTTTATCAAAAAGTTCTATTTTAGTTTCATCTGACCACATGATATTCTCCCCATCCTCTTCTGGATCACCCATATGCTCTCTGGCAAACTTCAGATGGGCCTGGACATGTACTGGCTTAAGCGGGGGGGGGACGCCTGGCACTGCAGGATCTGAGTCCCTCTCGACATACTGTATTACTGATGGTAGCTTTGTTACTTGGTCCCCAGCTCTCTGCAGGTCATTCATCAGGTACCCCCTCCGTGTTAGCTGGGAAAAACTTTTTGACTCACCGTTCTCGTGATCATTTTGACCCCCACAGGATGAGATCTTGACGTGGGAGCCCCAGAATCAAGGGGAGGATTATCAATGTCTGTATTTCATTTTTCTTACAATTGCTCCTCCCACAGTGGATTTATTCACACCAAACCTGTTGTCTATTGTAGATTTTCACTCTTTCCCAGGCCTGCTTGCAGGTCTACAATTTTCCTCCTGTGGTTCCTTCGACAGCTACTTTGGTCGTTGGGGCCATGGTTGAGTTTGAGTCTGACTGTTTGAGGGCTGTGGACAGGTGTCTCTTTTATACAGATAACGAGGTCAAACAGGTGCCATTAATAAAGGTAACGAGTGGAGGATAGAAGAGCTTCTTAAAGAAGTTACAGGTCTGTGAGAGCCAGAAATCTTGTTTGTTTGTGGGTGACCAAATACTTATTTTCCACCATGATTAACAATTAAATTCTTGAAAAATCCTACAATGTCATTTCCTTGATTTTTTTTTCTCATTTTGTCTCTCATAGTTGAGAACCTATGATGAAAATTACAGACCTCTCTCATATTTCTAAGACAGAGAATTTGCACAATCAGTGGCTGACTAAATACTTTTTTGCCCCACTGTATGTAGAAACCAATATACTGTACATAAAAACAACATTACTTCTGTATTGGGCCTGTTAAGTAAGATTAAATTGGAATTTTACTGTAATATCTAATATAATTCTACACTCTGTTCAACATGTTAAAAGTGTCCTGTTCAGTACATTACTGTACACAATAGATTTGGGGTGAAGTTAACTTGTGTGGTAGAATGAATCACTCTGTTAATTTTTGGTTTGACTTTTCCCTGTGGAATGGTTATCTCCTGTGTTTAAATGAAATAAACTTAACAGTGGTGAAAAAACATACACATTGTTGGATAATTTCATGCAACAATATGTAACGTAGAGTACGTTCTCTGTAGCTTTTCTTGAGTAGTCTGTGTGGTTAAGTGATTACAGGAGATTTACCTACTTGCTGAACTTTTCCATAGTTTACTTTCATGTGTGTAAATGTATAAGTAAAACACACATGAACATATATTAAAATTAAATAGATTATATTTTTTTGTGTACATCCATGGATTACACATATATGGTTGCTATATACTGGGGGAACATACACTGCCATATATTGAAATTAGATGCTTTTGGTTCATATGTGACTATATATGTAATATATATGACACCCATTCTTTGATATATGGACAAATGTGTTCATATGTTACATTTCTGTATGGATATTCACCCAAACTCATAACACCATGGAGAAACAGCTGGAGGCAGCCGGAAAATTAACACTGCCTCTCTAAACTGTGACAAGGAGTTCTCAGCTTCCGTCATTTAGAGTTAATTACATAACAATTATCTATTGTTGTTGAGCTGTTGTCTCTCTGGAAATGAGCAATCAGAGTCTCCCTCTCTTCTGTGACTGGATGTTGGAAATTAAGTTAAGTCTAACAGTTTTAAGTAGCCTTATCTTACAAATGAATATCAAACACACAAAAAATGCAATTTGTATTATGTAAGAGATTATTATCTAAATGTTCAAAATTATTTTCTTTATCAGCACATCCATTGAGTACAGTGGGGCATGCGTTCAGTGTTGTCATCAATTCCCTGGTTCGATTCCCGGTCCGAACTCTTGTCCTGTGTGCATGTTCTCCCTGCGTCTGTGTGGATTTTCTCCAGGTACTTCAGTTTCCTTCCACATTCCAACGAAATGTATTAACTGGTCTCGCTAAAGTGTCCCTGTGCGTATATGTGCACTGTCTGGTATTTGCACCCTATCTAGGGTTGGTTAATGTCTTGCGCTCTGTGCTATCAGCTGAATTGGGTTAAGTGGTATGAACTAAATGAAATAATGGGAATATCTATCATTTCTTGCATGAAGTCTTAAGCAATCCTGGTCAAATTAAGTTTTTTTTTTTTTTTTTGCAGGGGACAAGCTTAAATATGTTTTGCCTGCACTTATCCTGGTCAGGGTTGAGAATGAGGGTCTGGAGGCTAACTTGGAATTCACTGGGCATAGGCAGAGGTACACCATGGACAGGTTTTCCATTTTTTAAAACTATGCATTATTTTATGCACTACAAAGTAGAATTTGTTATTTTTAAGTAGGTTTCTTTCAATGGTTACATTATTTATCTGACAATTAATCATTCTGTTTAATAATATATTGGTCTTTCGGGTACTTTTATAACCATCCACCCATCCATCTGCCTGTCAGTTCACCCACTCACTTGTCATCCATCCAACAATTTACGCACTATTATATTGTTAAATAATTTCTTATACAGATACGAATAACATAATGTTCATGATTTGTTCATTAAAATTTCATATTCTGTTCAACGTTCATCTGACTTGGACATTGCACAAACACCATAGAGTAACATAGGTACCGATTATGGCTATCAAGACATCATTATAGATTTATAAAAAGATATAGTCGTACTGTACCATGGATGTATATGCGATGGAAATTGCCCAAACTGATGTTATGTGGTACATGACTGTATATCCATCCATCCATCCATCTGTACACCTAACTATCCATTCATACACCTCACTTTCCATCAACTTTTCCTCTTGAGGGTCACTGTAAAGTACCTGGTTTTACCCAGCTTCTTCTGGTCTGGGTCATGGGATCAGGGAATCCCAAAGCCTATTCCAGAATTCAAAGAGCATATGAAAAAGTATTCTCTTGTGCTATTTTAAGGACGTGTAACCGCACCACCAGACCTTCACTTTGAAAGCCCAGTCAAGTGATCAAACCCAGGTCCTCAGGAGCTGTTACTTCCAGCAGCTAGCTTTTACCTCCAAGATGCTGCTCTATTCATTCATCTACCCATATATCCATATGTCACTTACTCAGTTGTACTGTTTCAGATGTTTCGCCTAAAATTCCTTAACATAAATATGCTGGAGAATACAGGATACAGCGGTCATTGTTAAAGCACAGCGAGACAATCCCGTGACTGACTTCCCCACCCTTCTGACTGCTGTGGTACCAAAACACCCTAAGTAAATGTTTTGGGGGAAAACATTGTTAAGTGCAGAGCCATATAATAATGGGATAGCATGTGTTTAATTGAATAGTTTAGAGATATTATGAAATTACAGTGGTACCTTGGTTCTCGCCCACCTCGGAACTCATCAAATCGCCTTTTGCTTGATAGCCGGCGCACTTGCTTAAAATTGTATTATATACAAAACTCGATTCATGATTCATGATTCAGTACACACTGATTCATATTCACAATAGCGGTTTCTTCTCTATTTTCATCATGCTTTTTCTTTATTTTTACATCTACAGTACTGTATTCTTAGTGCAAATAAGTCTCCATGGGTCCTATAAAGGGTATTGTATTGACTGTCAACCAAAAGGAAAACAGGAACTTAATGCTCCAGAACACAGGCTGCAGTTAGCATTAGCAGTTATGATAGCACTCAGACTTCACCAATACAGTAAGTGTTGTTTTTAATTTTGACTTTCAATCCATTACTCACTAAATAACATTAGATTTTTCAACAGTTTATTATAAAATAAGCTTTGTGTTAATGATTTTGGTCAGTAGGTTAATGTAAGTGTTTTAAACATTAACATACTTATCATTCCTTATCATAATATCCTTTCCTTATCTCTGCTATTATATATTATATACCTCTCTACCAAACACTCGTTTCATGTTACATTTAACTTATGATGGATTTGTCGGAACATATCCCAATCGTAAATCAGGGAGCACCTGTACAATACAACTCCATTAATGCATAAAATGCCTTGATTTTCTGTGGGAATAGATTCATTCAATTTGCATTATTCCTTATGAGAAAAAATTGCTCGGTACATGCTGTTTTCAGTTCTTGAAAAGCCTTTTAACTGAATTAACGTTGAGAGCCGAGGTCAAGTCAAGTCAAGGCAGATTTATTTATATAGTGCTTTTTACAATGGAGCATTGTCTCAAAGCAACTTTACAAGTTTAGATTATCTCGTAATATCTACGTCCAATCCAAAATTGAGCAAGCCTAGGGCGACAGTGGCAAGGAAAAACTGTGTTATGAGCAAGAAACCTTGGGAGGACCAAGACTCAAAAAGGGACACAACCTCCTTGGGCGGCATAAATGATAAATCTAAGAATGAAACTAAAGTCATGGAGTCATACTTCAAATAAAACGTAAAATGTGCACATTGGCATAAGAGGTACCACTGTACTTCAAAATAAAGTATGGTATGGATTAGAAAAGTGGTCTAAGACTCTTGCAAAGTACTGTGTTTGTGTGTGTGTGTGTGTGTGTGTGTGTGTGTGAGAGAGAGAGAGAGAATAGACAGGTAGACAGACAGACAGATAAATCCATTGAGAAATACTAGTAAAGCTAGTGTTAAGTAATAGTCTAATTTTTCTTTCCATTTGATCTCACTTTTGCCTAGGAGAAACTAAGGAGATATTAAGGATATTTCCTCTGTGACTTTCTTTTCTATGGGGATCTTGCATTTATTTATTTACACTTTTATTGCTTTATGGTTTCTTATATATTGTTTCATCCATCCATCCATTCACCCATTAAGCTGTCTTTCTCTTCACACATTCACTGATCTTTAGCCAACAACCAATCTATCATTACACCCATAAGCATTATGCATTGCCTTAATTACCATATTGTACAGTATTTTGTTTATTACTTAATGTTGTCATACATCATTCCACCCTGCTTGGGGTACTCAGCTAACTCCATTCATTGAACAACGGACAGATGAAGACTGAAGAAAATGTTGCTTCTGATGAACCATAATGAATCCCTGGTACCAGCCTGCGTTGTTCCAACAGGTTATTCTGGATTTGGTAATGTAATGCGATGTGGTGTGTCCCTTTATAGCCACAAGTTACCATCTTATAATGGGTACTTCCAGCATGATTATGCACCTTATCACAATGCACTCATGTCAAACTAGCTCCATTAATATGATAATGATTTTAGCATACTTCAATAGCTTCCCCAGAAACCAGACCTAAATCCAACAGCCCACCTTTGGTCTGGTAGGATGGGAGATTCTCATGAAGAAATTACTTCTTATCAAACTGAGTTACTCTCTCTGGTGCTGTTCATTGGTCTGTGACTTATTTCATCCTGTGCTGCTGGATTCTGCCTACTTGACTGTGAGTTGAGTTACTTCCTTTGCTGGTACTACATGTTGCTTGCCAGGTTGTTATTTTTTATGCTGTACTTGATGCTGCTTGCTGGACAATTACTTACTTTCTCTATTACTGTTTGGTGCTGACCACCAAAGACGGTTACCACTAGCACTATTAGATGCTGATCCCTGGACTGTAGATGTCTTCATCTGGCGCAGTTAGGTGCTGCTCAAAACAGTTACTTACTTTGATATTGCAAAGTGTTGCTTGCCAGATGAGTTACTTCCTCTAGTGCTCCTGGATGACTCTCGCTGGACTGTGAGCTGCTTCCTCCCATGCTGTTGGGTGTTACTTACCAAATGATGAGTTATGTTCTCTCGAGGTGGTGGATATTGCTCACTGAACTGTGAGTTACATCCTCTGCTAATGTTGAGCTCCTGTGATGCTGTGAGTTATCTGCCCTGATATAGGCCATGACTATTAGCAAACAGTTCTACTTTACTCTGCTTACCAATCTTTCCATTTCTATATGATCTTATTATGAGACTCTTTGTCAAGTCAAGTCAAGTCAGATTTATTTATATAGCGCTTTTTACAATGGAGCATTGTCTCAAAGCAACTTTACAAGTTTAGATTATCTCCTAATAACTACGTCCAATCCCAAATTGAGCGAGCCTAGGGCGACAGTGGCAAGGAACAACTCCCCTAGTTTCTCGGAATAAACCTTGGAGGACAAACTCAAAAAGGGCCCAACCTCCTTGGCGGCGTAGATGATACAATCTAAGAGCGAACTAAAGTCATGGAGTCAAAGTTCGAATCTGTTGAAGTAATGCACATCGCCTTAAGTGTCCCGGGTATGATGATAAATCTAAGACGACTAAAGTCATGGCTTCATGGTCGAATAAAATGTGAATTTGCACGTGGAGCTCATCAGATGTACATCTGTGTGGGGCCGGAACTGGCCGTAACACATCTCGGAGAGAAAACAGAAAATGTATTAGTTATTGTTAAGAGCACCGTGTCCTATTAAATCACTGATGCCATGTCACTCACTGATGCCAAGTGTAGCATGAGAACCCCGTCAGCATTAGCTAAGCAGCATACTAGAAAGCTAGAAAGGGAGAACTGGGTAAACACAGCCAAGAGGGATCACATGAGACATTGGCAACCCCACGGGAGGCAGAAGACAGCAACCCAACGTCTCTGATCACCATAAGACTCTTTGACTATGAACCCCCAGCTCTGCCCTTACTCTAAGGCAAGGATGCACAAGTCAAGATCATGAGGACCAAAGCCCAGTTCAGCCAGACCGCCCACCAGACACTCCCAGCTAACGGACAAGGCATGATAACGCAGGCCAGACATGAATCCAGCCCCAGTAACCCAAGCCATGCATCTCAATCTAAATATAGTCAAAAGCTTGCATAAATAAGTATGTCTTTAGCCTAGAATTAAACATTTGGAGGGGGGGGGCCTTTCCCCCTGCTGTGACTTTTTTAATTCTTGGAACTAAAAGAAGTCCTGCACCCTGCGAATGAAGTAGACTAGTTGGATTGTAAAACTCTAAGAGTTCACTCAGATAATGTGGGGCCAGGCCATGTAGAGCTTTATAAGTTATAAGAAGTATTTTGTAATTAGTGTGGAATTTAACTGGTAACCAGTGCAGTGATGATAGAACAGGAGTGATATGATCAAATTTTCTAGTTCGCGTGAGCACTCGGGCAGCTGCATTCTGAACTAACTGAAGTTTATTTATAGATTTACTAGAGCATCCAGTAAGTAAGGCGGTACAGTAATCCAACCTTGAGGATTTAAACGCATGAACACGTTTCTCTGCATCATTAAAAGAGGATATTTCTAAGTTTAGCGATATTACGTAATTAAAAAAAAGAAATTCGAGTGATGCTGCTAATGTGCGCATCAAAGGAGAGATCTGAATCAAATGTGACCCCTAAGTTTTTTTACAGACGGACTGGGCAATACTGGACAGCCATCTAGATTTAGGATAGATGTAGCCAACCTGTCTCTCACAGCCTTGGGTCCCACTAATAGAACCTCAGTTTTATCTGAGTTAAGTAAGAGAAAATTAAATAACATACAATCTTTTATTTCCTTTACACAGTACTCAATTTTGTTGATTGTAAGCCTGTCATTAGGTTTGGCTGATATGTAAAGCTGTCTATCATCTGCATAGCAGTGGAAACTAATGCCATGTTTACAAATAACTGAGCCTAGTGGCAGCATGTACAGAGAGAATAAAAGCGGGCCAAGCACTGACCCCTGAGGCACACCATACTTCACTTTTGAGAGCTTAGACCTTAGATTATTTATATGAACAAACTGGTACCGGTCAGCTAAGTAAGATTTAAACCAAGAAAGTGCCGATCCCTTAATACCTACAGTATTTTCTAGTCTGTTTAGTAACACATCATGATCTATAGTGTCAAATGCTGCACTTAAATCTAACAGAACAAGAAAAGAAACACATCCCTTTTCTGAGGACATTAACAAATTATTTAGTACCCTAATTAATGCTGTTTCAGTACTATGATGGGGCCTGAAGCCAGACTGAAATGTTTCATAAATACCATTCCTTTGGAGGTAACTGCAGAGCTGCTGATAGACGGCTTTTTCTAAGATGGACGGTAAATTTGAAATTGGTCTATAATTAGATATCACACAAGGGTAAAGACTGGCTTTTTTAATCAGTGGTTTGATAACGGCAGACTTAAAGGATTTGGGCACATAACCAAAGGTAAGGGATGAATTTAAAATAACTAACACTGGCTCTATAATACTAGGTATTACTTGTTTGAGTAAACGTGTAGGAATTGGATCTAATAAACATGTTGATGACCAGTGCGGATAGTTCAGTGTTAGTAATTGGGGTAAAAGATTCTAATCTTGATTTACAGCTCATTAAACAGATGTCTTCACTAGTGCTGCACCTGGAAGGTGGCTGAATAGTTTGGTGATGTGATGAGCATTGAGTTTTATGCTTAATGTTTTCTATCTTATCATTAAAGAAAGTCATGAAATCATTACTGTTAAGTCAAGTCAAGTCAGATTTATTTATATAGCGCTTTTTACAATGGAGCATTGTCTCAAAGCAACTTTACAAGTTTAGATTATCTCCTAATAACTACGTCCAATCCCAAATTGAGCAAATTACACAGAACGGGAGAATCACTTTCTGTTGGGTTTTTTGTGAATTTGGAGACTGTATTAAAAAGAAATCTTGAATTATTCTTATTTTTCTCTATGATTGAGGAGAAGTATGCAGCCTTAGCTTTAGTGAGGGCATGCTTATACTCTGCCATGCTGTCCCTCCAAGCAATCTTAAACACCTCCAATTTTCACTTGCGCTCTAAATGCCGTGTTTTTTGCTTCAAGGTACGGGTGTGGTCATTATACCTCGGTGCTAGCCTTTTCTCCCCTAATGCGTTTGACCCTAGCAGGAGCAGTCGTGTCCTGGGTTGAGCGAAGCACACATTCTAATTGGTCATTTACACACTCAAGTCAAATTTCAAGTCTGGTAGGTTTTTAATAAACGCAGCTGGAGTAGCAGATGTGATAGTGCACTTGGTGTGACAACAAGGCAGAAGGATTTTATTTATTAGAGATAGCTCAAATACTAAAAGATAGCGATCTGAAATCGAATCACTTTCGGGAAAACATCAAGGTTATCTATATTGATACCAAATGTTAATATTAGATCTAAAGTATGATTACAGCGGTGGGTTGGTCCCATCACATTCTGAGTGATACCCATGGATTCTAAAATGGACTCACAAGCAATTTTAAGTGGATCCTGCTCTTTGTCAAAGTGAATATTGAAATCACCTACAATTAAAGCCTTATCTGTTGACAGTAGTAAGCAGGAAAGAAAGTTAGCAAATTCCTGAAGAAATTCTGAATAGGGACCAGGAGGGCGGTAAATAGTGATAAGCTGAAAAGAGTGTGGTTTTGACTTCCATAATGATGGATCAGTCACATTAAGAATCAGTATTTCAAAAGAATTAGCCTTGTATTGGGATTTAGCTGTAACACCTAACTCTTTGTCAAAAAAATGTAGCTATGCCTCCCCCCTGACCATTAGGACAAGGGCGACTAGCATGACTGTATCAAGGAGGGGAAGCTTCATTTAAGGCTAAATATTCATCAGGTCTAATCCAAGTCTCAGTGAGACAGAGAGCGTGTAAGCGTTTATCAGTGATCATTTCATTTACAATCACTGCTTTGTTTGTAAGTGATCTAATGTTAAGTAATCCTAGCTTTAGTCTAATGTTGTTATTTCTTTGGCAGCTATCTGTGTTTATACAAATGAGGTTATTAAAACAGACTTTTTGAGAGTGTTTACGTTTAGGGCAGATGCGGGTAACAGACACAGTTTCAATAATGTGGGTTCTGGTTGACAGTGCATGGCTACCAGCAGAGAGTTGGTTAAGCCGGTCTGTCTGCTGCCTGACCCCTGCTCTGGATAGTCAGCCCCTAACCAATTGGGCCATAAGACTATGGGCAATGTTGCAGGAGATGAGAGCAGCACCCTCCAGAGTGGGATGCACACCATCCCATCCTAAAAGGCCAGGCTTACCTTTAAAGGCTATCCAGTTGTCTATATAGCCCACGTTGTTTTCAGAGCACCAGTTGGACAGCCAGCAGTTCAGCGACCATAACCTGCTGTAGGCTTGGTCACCTCGCCTCATTGGGATGGGGCCAGAGCAGACTACAGCATCGGACATTGCCTTCGCCACGCTAACCACCTCTACAAAATTAGCCTTAGTAACCTCTGACTGACGAAGGCGTATATCATTAGCCCCTACATGAATAACTATCCTAGAGAATCTGCGGCTCTCGAGTTCACTAAGACTCGTTACAATGTCCTGCACTCTGGCTCCGGGGATACAGAGAACTCTAGCTGCTGGTGTCCCTAAAGGGGTAGCAAGTTTCACATGTCATAAAATAGAGTCACCTATGACCAGAGCTCTTTCAACAGGCTGCTCAGTAGGTGTTTCACTGAGGAGGGCAAACCTGTTGGACACGTGATCAGGTAAAGAGTGGTGCTCTCGTGGACTAGCCTTAAGACTACGTCGCCGAACCGTCGCTCACTTGCCCTGCTGCAAGGACTCTGCCCGGGCTCTAACTTCACCTTTGGCATCCAGATCTGCTAAGCTAGGAGGTGAGCTAGCCTTCTCTAATGTCTGGATGCGCGCCTCTAAAACTACAATCTTCTCCGTCAGACTGCCTACAAGCCTACACCTATCACAAGTAAAATTTACACTAATGACGGAGGAAGAATAGCTAAACATGCCACACTCAGCACAGGGAACAAGCACAACAGAAGCCATGTTAGTACAATTAATGAATTAAAGATACTTAGCTTCGGGTGGTGTTGTGGGGTGCCGAGTGAAGATATGGTTCAGCTGCAGTCGATGGTCCAATGCAATGCTTGATTAAAGCGTTAATACAAGTTAAGTCAATACAAAACATCACAAAAAACTAAGTCTCAGAAAAGAAATGGGAAAGGCTGTAAAAAAGTTAATGAAACACACACTAACTCTACTACACTACTGCTACTGCGACGAATGACGCAACTCTGGTTATTAGCTCATGCTAACTACTGCCGAACACAATCCCGGTTGCCTGTAAAGTACTAATAACGATTAGAGCGGCAAAAATATATATATATATATAATCCGCCGGTACGGGAGAATAAAAGGATTAAGAATGTTTGTAAAAACCTACTAATAAGTACGATTATATATGAACAGATGCGGGAATTAAAAAAAATCAAGGTAAATATCTCCTAGCAGCTACGACACCGCGTCCTCTGTGCAACCGCGGATCAGTCTGGGTTGCCAGATCCTCGCAATCCTCGCGTCAGTTCTCTCAGCGTTCTCTCAGCGTTCTCTCAGCGTTCTCTCAGCTTCAGCTTCAGTCTTTGTGTGTACTATCCATGCAAAAAATTGCAGCTTATGATTTTGTTACTATTTTCTGTTTACCCTGGATTATACAAAAGTCTTGGGATTATTGCTAGCTACAGTTACAAACAAATTACCATAAATGAATTAAACTAAAGTACTATTATGAATCGCACTGTCCCCGTCCTTGCGTACGCTAGAGGGCAGTGTTTCGGCTCATAAATGGTCCTGACACTCACACAGCGTTCTGTGGCTCACAGTCGCCGGTTTTTGTGGCATTGATTGCCAAATTTGCAACACCTGCTGGCTCAGGTATTTAATAACGTTTTGCATTTTGCCGTTTTGAGGAGGTCTCCTCAACGTCTTTGGCATTCGAATCGCAGATATTGATTCTAGTATCCGCTTCACTTACCTCTCGCTTTTGTAGCCAGGCAGGAAGAGTGGTCAGGCTTGCCCTTTGAAGAGGGTCAGCTATGTAGAGTCGCAAGGCTCGAGGTATTCCAGGGCCTTAGCTGGTCAGGACAGGGTCAGGCTCTCTTGGTCAGTCCCCCCTTGCTCCTCTTGTTTAGCGGTTTCGCAGCTTCAGACTCGCGATTGTGGCTCTTGTCGCCATTCCGTTTAGTCCTTTGTGACTTGTTCCGAGACCTCTGGGTTTTGGCTTGGCGAGCTTACACTCCTTTTTGTTTTATCTCGTCCATCATTGTTTAACACTGAGTGCTTTCAGGGCCCTCCTCCAAGCGCTTCCGCTTTCAGAGCGCTTTCAGTTTTGTCTCGAGAACACTGCACTGTCCCCGTAGCTCACTTCGGGCATATTCGGCTCATTGCCAAGTTTTTGGTTCGTCTACCGCTTCCATGCTAGTAGAGTTTCCTTCATTTTCTTACTTTCTTTTATTTATTTAAACTTTTGATTCATCCCTTCCATCTGGAGCTAACTGCGATTGGGTCCTAAAATTCCTTTTACTTTTGTTTTTATTATGGTGAATCGTAGCAAGTACAGGCTAAAAAATCTAATCTAAATTTTAAATCTGAAGTTACTGAAGTAAATCTGTCTAGTTTATTATTCTATTATTATTTTAGCTATTCTGCAAGACGGGTGTCTAGTGGCAAAGACCAACCTAAATGTTTGGTTGTCCTAGTAAAATCAATTCCCAAACAATTTGAGCTACTTGTATTATTAATATTAATATTAATATAGTATAATATTAAAATTTTATATTAATAACTATATGTGGCTTGGTGTTATCATCCTTCACCAGCACCTACATGTGCCTCAGTGATTACAATTTTGTGACTTAAGTCCAAACATGGTCTTATTGGGTGATGCTGCTGATGTGATGTTAAATATATGAATTAACCAATGTTGAATTTTGAAACCACTTTAACTAAAACAACTCTTTTTGATCAACAACTTTCTTCATATTACCTGTCATCTTACCAGTAGTGATCCCAATACACCGGATAAGATTTGATTGACATGGTTTCACACTCCACATATACACAGATGACCCAACACATTATAATCACTCACAAAAAAAACGGATAACAAATTTGAAAGTGAGAGAAAAGTTGCAGGTCGCATTCAACATTATAGATGCAGGAGAACTAAGTAGGACTAAGACCCGAACCTTTAGTGCGAAATTGTTAAGCCCAGACAACTACGACTGGGGGGATCTCATAAATGGCAAGGCTTGTGGGGTGCTCTCACTTAGCACTGGTGAGTATCTACTGACAGTGGTCTGAGGAGGGACAAACCACAAATCAGCAACAGGGTGTTTGTCATCAATGTGCAAGGGTAATCCTGAGTGGTTTGAACTGAGAAAGAGCATTACAGGTATGCACAGCATAATGTACTTTTGGACAATGTCCAATCACATATACGTCTGCGGTCCAATAAGGTTATTACCTTTATTATTGGATCCTATATATTAACATGCAAAATACATTAGCTGTTTTGATACAGCTGCTGTAATGACACACATAACAGTGCAGCCTTTGGGGCAGAAAATTTTATTAAACACATGCAGCATCAGCATGAGCAGACTGAAAGCTGAGCAATATTTGACCGGTGTAGCGATCCTTACAAGCACTGAGACAGTGGCGTGCCATCACTCAGGTAAATTACATGTGCTGTATGTGCACTCCGAATTGCGAGAACCATGTGTGAATAGCAGGGCAGTTGCAGATTAGTTTCTATTTGAGCATTAGTTTCTATTTCTGGTGGTAACCTGACGCACAGGGAGTGGGAGAAACAAGCGTATGTATGAAGAACTGGATCTTTGCAACAAAGGGGAGAAAAAAAGCTGCTTCTTTGTTAAATCCACTTTTTGGTTCTCTGCTCTCTTTTTAAATATCTGCTTGCATCACAAATACATCAGGAAGTTCATATAAAAGTTTCTCACCTGTGTGTGTGTGTGTGTGT
Source organism: Ancistrus triradiatus (assembly GCA_025084515.1). NCBI lineage: Eukaryota > Metazoa > Chordata > Actinopteri > Siluriformes > Loricariidae > Ancistrus > Ancistrus triradiatus. The sequence continues at coordinate 61,362 of JAJAGP010000187.1, read as the reverse complement.
GTGTGTGTGTGTGTGTGTGTGTGTGTGTGTGTGTGAGAGAGAGAGAGAGAGAGAGAGAGAGAGAGAGATTTGTATGTAGAAAGATATCCAATTTCACAGAATGTGTCATGGATGTTAAGCAATGCATACCTGTATGTCCATAGATGTCAGAAAAATATTAAATACTGTTTATGAGAGGAATGTGTCACAAGCACAGGGGTTCATGCATGGGTCTTCTCCAGGTACTCCAAAGTTCCACATTCCAAAGACATGTATTTGATCAATTTGTGTCTGAGAAGTATCCTTGTGTGTGATTGCATGTTTGTGTGTGTGTGTGTGATGTGATTGATTGGCACCCTGTCTAATGTTTGTTCCTGGCTTGAGTGCTGTGAAGTTTTTGTGAATGTGAACAAATCGATGCTCCCCATGACCAGTTCCAATGGAAAAATAAACCATTTTTGTATTAGATTTGGGGGTTAATTTCAATGTTTTATGTACCTGTTATCCCAAGTAATATCTGATTATCAAACTGTTTCTGTACTCTATATTTACAGTTAGATTGATATATTTCATGGTTATTGAGGCCATCTGACTACAAAAAGTAAAAGTAAATTTTGAGATCATTTTACCATTGCCAGGATAATGTGCTTTGATTAAAGAGTGGAAAAAAACTAATAATAAAAAAAGAAAATAATTTATGAATTCAATGCACAATATATCCATACCAAATTTACATTTACATTTACATTTACAGCATTTAGCAGACGCCCTTATCCAGAGCGACTTACAATTGATACAATCTTACAATCCAAGCAATTGTGGGTTAAGGGTCTTGCTCAAGGACCCAACAGTGGCAGCTTGGCAGAGGTGGGATTTGAACCCTCGACCTTCTGGTCCAGAGTCCAGTACCTTAACCACTAGGCTACCCCAGTCCCACATGACCAAATGTCATATAAGGATTATTAAATTAAATTTAGGAAGCAGAAACAGTTGTTTTTTTTGGTCAGTAGTATTGTATTGATTGAAAAGTTCATGCACAATATTCTTAGGTGAGGAATTTCTAACTGGCTTCTGTTAATGTTATCTTTCAAGTGGTGTGTCAAAAGACGTATGTGATCTTAAATGTGAAATTAGGAAAAATGACAATTGATTTTTTGACTATACTTCTTCTAGTCACTTGTAGTTACGCATAGTGATCTGAAATGTGCGGACTACGACAGGTACTCCCCGTTTTACAATGGCCAATCTTATTCGACTTTCTGACTTTCTGGGTATTCTGAATTTTGAATTTTGCATTTTTGTGGGCAAGCAATATATAGTATACACAATACTCTCCCGCACTCAGATGAGGAAGTCAGCAGTTTGTGACGTAGGGAATTATGTGGCAGGAGTAATAAGCACTGGGAAATGTAGTGAGGAAAAGCTATGTTTAAATTGGTTTAATATAAGCTGATCTATGACATATACAGTATACAGTGGGGCAAAAAAGTATCTAGTCAGCCAGTGATTGTGCAAGTTCTCCTACTTAGAAAGATGAGAGAGGTCTGTAATTTTCATCATAGGTACACTTCAACTACGAGAGACAAAATGAGAAAAAAAATCCAGGAAATCACATTGTAGAATTTTAAAGAATTTAATTGTAAATTCTGGTGGGAAATAAGTATTTAGTCAAATAATAAAAGTTCAAGTCAATACTTAACCTTTGTTGGCAATGACAGAGGTCAAAGTTTCCTGTAAGTCTTCACCAGGTTTGCACACACTGTAGCTGGTATTTTGGCCAATTCCTCCATGCAGATCTCCTCTAGAGCAGTGATGTTTTGGGGCTGTCGCTGGGCGACACGGACTTTCAACTCCCTCCACAATTTTCTATGGGGTTGAGGTCAGGAGGCCAGGAGCCTCTCCAGGACCTTGAAATGCTTTTCACGGAGCCACTCCTTCGTCGCCCAAGCGGTGTGTTTGGGATCATTGTCATGCTGGAAGACCCAGCCTCATTCTATCTTCAATGATCTCACTGATGGAAGGAGGTTTTGGCTTAAGATCTCACGATACATGGCTCCGTTCATTCATCCCTTAACACGAATCAGTCGCCCTGTGCTCTTTGCAGAAAAACAGCCTCAAAGCATGATGTTTCCACCCCATGCTTCACAGTAGGTATGGTGTTCTTGGGATGCAACTCAGCATTCTTCTTCCTCCAAACATGACAAGTTGAGATTTACGAAAACGTTCTGATACTATACCACATGATATTCTCCCCATCCTCTTCTGGATCATCCATATGCTCTCTGAACATGTATTGGCTTAAGCAGGGGAGCATGCCTGGCACTGCAGGATCTGAATCCCTCTCAGCGTAGTGTTACTGATGGTAGCCTTTGTTACTTTGGGCCCAGCTCTCTGCAGGTCATTCATCAGGTCCCTCCATGTAGTTCTGGGATTTTTGCTCACCGTTCTCATGATCATTTTGACCCCACGGGATGAGATCTTCCGTGGGGCCCCAGATGGAAGGAGATTATCAGTGGTCTTGTATGTCTTCCATTTTCTTACAATTGCTCCCACAGTTGATTTATTCACACCAATCTGCTTGCCTATTGTAGATTCACTCTTCCCAGCCTGGTGCAGGTCTACAATTTTCTTTCTGGTGTCCCTTGACAGCTCTTTGGTCTTGGCCATGGTTTAGTTTGGAGTCTGACTGTTTGAGGCTGTGGACAGGTGTCTTTTATACAGATAACGAGGTCAAACAGGTGCCATTAATAAAGGTAACGAGTAGAGGACAGAAGAACTTCTTAAAGACGTTGTTACAGGTCTGTGAGAGCCAGAAATCTTGCTTGTTTGTGTGTGACCAAATACTTATTTTCCACCATGATTTGCAATTAAATTATTTAAAAATCCTACAATGTCATTTCCTTGATGTTCTTTCCTGATTTTGCATAATGCAATTTCCACAAGTCCATCAATTATTTTTCATTTTGGTCAATTTGCAGTAGCAGACATTCAAATAATATATTTTCTTTATTTTTGTGAGGTGCAATCACAGCCCTTGCTTCACAGCAAAAAGGTCCTGGGTTAAATCTTCGGGTGGAGCAGCCTGGGTTCTTTCTGTGTGGAGTCTGCATGTCCTCCCCATATCTGCATGGGTTTATACTGGGTACTCCAGTTTCCTCCCACAGTTCAAAGAAATGCATGTTTAAGTTAATTGATTATACTAAATTGTCCCAATAAAACAGGTCTAACAATGTCAGTTTTTCCAAGTAATTCCTTAAAAATAATTGTGGGTTAAATGCCTTGCATATAGACCCAGCAGTGGCAGTTTGTAGTGCCATTCATGTGTAATACTTTGTTCTGTAGACTTTATACATTGTTCACCAGCCATACCTTGTATGCTGTTATCTGTAAAAGCTTGTGCTAGAAACGGGACACACATCACTGAATATACAATATTTTGTAAATTGTTCATTAAAGCCCCTTATGTTCAAATAAAAAGTCTGGACCAGAAAATGGATATACAAGCACACAGCTGTCCATATATACAATAATATACATTACAATACAATGCAACACAATACAATATAATACAGTTCAGTTATTATATATTTTCCTCTTGAACATAAATCAATATATTTAACATATACATTTTGGTTTAATTCATTTCCAACTCAATAAATATAAAAACAATTTCCCAACTGATAATATACACTGCTAAAATACTAAAGGGAATACTCAAGTAACACATCCTAGATCTGAATGAATGAAATATTCTCATTTAATACTTTGTTCTGTACAAAGTTGAATGTGCTGACAACAAAATCACACAAAAATCATCAATGGAAATCTAATTTATTAACCACTGGAGGCCTGGATTTGGAGTCACACACAAAATTAAAGTGGAAAAACACACTACAGGATGATCCAACTTTGATGTAATGTCCTTAACAAGTCAACATGAGGCTCAGTATTGTGTGTGGAATCCACATGCCTGTATGACCTCCCTACAATGCCTGGGCATGCTCCTGATGAGGTGGTGGATTGTCTCCTGAGGGATCTCCTCCCAGACCTGGACTAAAGCATCCGCCAACTCCTGGACAGTCTGTGGTGCAACATGACATTGGTGGATGGAGCGATGGACATGATGTTCCAGATGTGCTCAATCGGATTCAGGTCTGGGGAACGGGCAGGCCAGTCCATAGCTTTAATGCCTTCATCTTGCAGGAACTGCTGACACACTCCAGCCACATGAGGTCTAGCATTGTCCTGCATTAGGAGGAACCCGGGGCCAACCGCACCAGCATATGGTCTCACAAGGGGTCTGAGGATCTCATCTTGGTACTTAATGGCAGTCAGGCTACCTCTGGCGAACACATAGAGGGCTGTGCGGCCCTCCAAAGAAATGCCACCCCACACCATTACTGACCCACTGCCAAACCGGTCATGCTGAAGGATGTTGCAGGCAGCAGATCGCTCTCCATGGCGTCTCCAGACTCTGTCACGTCTGTCACATGTGCTCAACGTGAACCTGCTTTCATCTGTGAAGAGCACAGGGCCATGAGCACAACCCCCATCTGTGGACGTCGGGCCCTCATACCATCCTCATGGAGTCAGCTTATAACCGTTTGTGCAGACACATGCACATTTGTGGCCTGCTGGAGGTCACTTTGCAGGGTCTGGCAGTGCTCCTCCTGTTCCTCCTTGCACAAAGATGGAGGTAGTGGTCCTGCTGCTGGGTTGTTGCCCTCCTACGGCCTCCTCCACGTTTCCTGGTGTACTGGCCTGTCTCCTGGTAGTGCCTCCAGCCTCTGGACACTACGCTGACAGACACAGCAAAGCTTCTTCCCACAGTTTGCATTGATGTGCCATCATGGATGAGCTGTACTACCTGAGTTACTTGTGTGGGTTTTAGAGTCCGTCTCATGCTACCACAAGTGTGAAAACACCACCAACATTCAAAAGTGACCAAAACATCAGCCAGAAAGCATAGGTACTGAGAAGTGGTCTGTGGTCCCCACCTGCAGAACCACTCCTTTATTGAGTGTGTCTTGCTAATTGCCAATAATTTCCACCTGTTGTCTATTCCATTTGCGCAACAGCATGTGAAATTGATTGTCAATCAGTGTTGCTTCCTAAGTGGACAGTTTGATTTCACAGAAGTTTGATTTACTTGGAGTTATATTGTGTTGTTTAAGTGTTCTCTTTATTTTTTTGAGCAGTGTATTATTCAAAGCTATGATGGAGAATAACATTCTGTCATGCCTCGCAACCTAACCCAGGTTTCCCCATCATTCATCTCTGCTGTGAGCGAACTCTACTACATCCCCAGGCCTGGATTGCTTATTGAGAACACCTGGGATACACTCTTTATAAGCTCGGCTATATGAGGCTCACTTTGTGAAGTATTGTCTCGGTCCTGTCCGAGCTTACTGAGCGTTTCCTTTTTTGCTCTCCATCCATTGTGGATATCTTGCTGTGTTGTTCTTTGTCCATTGTGGATATCTTCCTGTGTTGTTCTCCATCCATTGTAGAGATCTTTCTGTGTTGTTCTCCATCCATTGTAGAGATCTTCCTGTGTTGTTCTCCGTCCGTTGTGGATATCTCCCTGTGTTGTTCTCCGTCTGTTGTAAATATCTTCTTTTGTTGATCTCCTTTGTTTTGTGGATTATCTATTTAATAAACCCTACACTGCACTGGAATCTGCCTGCGTCTCTCATTCATCCACCTGCTCATTACACATTCCCACCCTGGGTCCACCTCTGACGTACAGAAGGAACCAACAAAGTCCACAACATAGGTTGTGACAGCTGAGCTATATTACTTTAACCCATTTTTTTCTACATATGCCCTTCTAATGGTGCTAAGGGGGGGTCCAGAGATCCCACAGGTAATTTTAATAGGAACCTCAAATGCAGACCAACAGACAGACAACAGGCTATAAAAATAACAGAATTTATTTACACCAAGCTGATAACTAACAGAAATGCAAACAAAACGATACTTAGAGCTTAGAGGGTGTGCAAAGTGAAAGAAAACCAGAGTCCAGGTAGCCGGCTAGTTGAGCCCAGGAAGCTGGCAACAGAGAAAATGAGGGAGGAAAAAGATGGAGTGTGGTGGCGGAGTGCGGATTGCTTCCGTGAACCAGGAGCACTCCTTGTACACAGTTGTGAACCCAGGATGTGAACGGAGGAACTGCCAGGGTGGACTGGAGGTTAGAACAGAAGCAAAACATAGCGTAAATACAAGGCAGGGAAAACAATGATGGCATGAGAGCAAAAACTAACAGAGTGAAAATGCTAAGGCTAGGCTAGGCTAGGCTAAGGCAGGAACAAAGACTGTGGCAAGGCTAAGGTTTGTACCAGATGACATTATGATATGATCTGGCGATTTCTGGAAGACAGCGCCGGCATTTTATTGGGTGGAGGTGAAGAGTGGAAATTGGGATCTGGCATGTGATGAATGATGAGTCGAGATGCGAGGAATAACAGCCAATCAATTTCTATGGAAGCAAACACACAACACATATACCCTGCACTAGAAAAAACATAAACAAAGCAGAGAGTGAGTAAGGGAGTAAGTAAGGGACCGGGGTGAAATAACTAAACAAGAACAGGGCGATGGCAGACCCAGAGCAACCCTGACAAATTGAGTTCAGTAATGATGTTCTTGATGGCCGTGCCTTACCAGAACCCTTATAGTTCCACATTTTGCTGTGTTTGTTTTGAGCCATGCCCACTGAATGTAACTATTTTTGGACAGTCTCTCCTCAACTCATTTTTCTCTGGCACTGCCATCATTAGAACAATACCTCTAGAACATGCACTCTTGTATGGAAAGCAATATACATGCGTCTGGCATGTCTTTCTGCCTGCATTACAGTTTACCCAATATAGCATGGTGGAGTATGTGGATACTCTGTGGTGTATCTGCATCCATGGATTTAATCAACCATGGATAAAAAATATATATGAAAAAAAAATTCTAGAAGGTTCTAAGAAACAAAACTTGAATTTGCCATGCACCAAGCACTACAAATGAAGTGATGTATAGGTATACCCTGCTGTAGCCTCCCACCATTTCACAGATCTCTCTCAGTCTCTCTCCTATAGAATTGTTTGTATTGTGGCTCATTCATTCACATGCACTGACTTTTTTTCCTTGTAATTATTCCCTACAAACAATACAGTATAATTAATAGCATATGCATTGTACTAGGTATTATAATCATGTAGAGATAGATTAAAGCGTATAAGGGGTTGTGTGTAGGTTATATGCAAATACTATGCCATGTTACATATAACTATAGCATCAGCAGATTTTAGTCTGGGGCATGCTCATGTATACAGAGGACCGTCTGTACTATATTTCACTAGCTGTCCTCCCAGGTGGGTTCAAAAGTTTAAACAAAACCCAAAACTTCACTCAGACACACAAACTGAAAAAAGTGAACAGTTTTCAAGCTTTGTCTCTGGGCTTTTTGGCTTGTGCACATGTTTGGCTCTGCTCACTGCCAAATTCACAAGAGAGAGATAGAGAGGGACAGACAGGCAGGTTACAAAGACAGCCAGATTGCAATGAGGTTCTATCAGCTCCATTAATTGTCATTTACCATCTCTCCCCCTTCCATTATCAACCACCACATTTACTACAGAGTCAAATCCAAAACAGTTTTACTCTCCACTCACTATGGTGCATGACAGATGCACAGTACTTACCACAACTCAAAGAAAATCTGATGACTCAAAACCAAATCTGACAAGACAAATATGGGAATCAATACAAATTACCTGAACGATAAAACTAAAATGACAACAATATTTAGAGAAACATACAGACTGCTCTGAATTCTAACTCTGCTCTTGCAAGCAATCCATGACTAGTAATTTCTATTCCCGCTTGATGTATATACAGCCAATTGCATCCTCAAGGACCCTTAGTGGCAGATGGCACATGACACAATTGGGAGTTGAATCTGAAAAGCATCCTAGGGCATATTTTTGAACTTGTGAAGTGTAACGTGCCTACCCGATATCCCACCCTCCTTAATTCTGCACCTGCAAAGCAGCTCGGACCTCTGTAATCAATCATTGGATATAAAGATACAAAGACATTTATCAGCGATCAAATGCATCACTATAGCTGAAAAACATCAAGAGTTAGCGATTGATCAACAAAATATATCTCTAAGGACTGTTAAGTGATCCAGTATCAGATGTTTCTTCTTAAATGTAATCATTTGATTTTTTCATGCTTATAGCATTTTCTAAGTAACATTTTGGAAAGAAATGTACTTTTTTACTGCTTACTGTTTACACTTACTTGAATCATTTCAGAAATGAAGTAGTACCCTGGTACTTTCTGTCACGGATCGCCTCGAACTTGGGCTTGCTATGTCCCTCCTCGCCACTATGACATTTGCAGTGCTCCGCTGGACTAAACTAAAGAGACGGCAGATAATCGCACTACCCTGGATTGGTCCACGTGGGCTGAGATGCCGGAAAAATTTGACTATTTTGTCTATGTGCTAAATTTTTTTGCCAGTTCTCAGCTTATTTGTGCCAGTTCCCTGACTATGATGAATTTGAGCGTCTGGTGTTTGTGAACTGGTGCCTCACGGGCAAAACGCTTGACTGGCGGTTGCTAACTGGTCCCAGCTGATATTGGGAACCTGCGACCAGTTCTTTCTCAAGCTGTGGGACAGGTTTGGTCTCTCTGCGAGCGGTGAGCAGGAGTCCACCAGTCGCCCAGTCAGGCCTGCTTTCACCAGTCATTTGCAGGATCCCCAGCTCACCAACAGAAGGAAGGTACTGGTCAAGCACCGGTTAGCGCCTATTAGCTCTGTATTTGAGTACGCTGTGCCTGTTAGCTCTGTAGATGAGCGGTTAGTGCCCCATAGCTCAGTACCTGAGCAGTTAGAGCTCAGTAGCCCAGTATTTGGGCCAGCTAGCTCCATGTCTGAGTATGTTAGCTCAGTTGTTGAGTACCAGGGTACTACTTCATTTCTGAATTTTTTCAAGTAAGTGTAAACAGTAAGCAGTAAAAAAAGTACATTTCTTTCCAAAATGTTACTTACTTAGAAAATGCTATAAGCATGAAAAAATCAAGTGATTACATTTAAGAAAAAAAAATCTGATACAGAGCTAACATGCTCAGACTCGTAACCAAAAGGCGCGCCACACTTGGATGCGGAACTAAATGATGCTGACAATTCAGCATGTTAGCTCCATATGTGAGCTCACTAGCTCCATAGAGGAGCCATTAGCACCTCGTAGCACAGTGTTTGAGCATGTTAGCTCCAATTCTGAGTTTGTTGGTTCTGTCTGAATTGTTAGCATCATTTAGTTCCGCATCCGAGTGTGGTGCGCCTTTTGGTTACAAGTCTGAGCATGTTAGCTCTGTATCTGAGATCATTAACTCCGTGTCCTTGCAGGTCACGCAACATAGTCCCGTATCTGTGTTTGTGCTAACCCATAATTTCGTACCTGTTCACGTTAGCTCTGTTTCCGAGCACATCGGGTCTCATAGTTTCATACCTGAGAATGATGTGCCGACCCCTGCGCCATGGACATTTGCGCTGACTCCTATGCCACGGACATTTGCATCTGTTCCCTTGCCAGCGCTGAGGTTGTCTGTTCCTGTGCCAGCGCCGAGGTTGTCTGTTCCCGTACCAGTGCTGAGGTCATCTGTTCCTGTTCCTCTGCCTGCGCCGAGGGCGTCTGTTCCATTTCTGTGCCTGTGCTAAGGTCATCTGTTCCTGTGCCTGCGCCTTTGCCGAAGGCGTCTGTGCCTGCGCCGAGGGCATCTGTTCCTGTGCCTGCGCCGAGGGCGTCCATGCTGGAGGGCTTCCCAGAGGCTGATTGTTCCCAAGAGACCTTGCCAAAGGCCTTATGCTCCCAGGAGACCTTGCCAGAGGCCGTTTGTTCCTAGGAGGCCGTTTGTTCAGAGGAGGCCGTTGGTCCCCAGGAGGCTGTTCATTCCCAAGAGGCCAGCCAGGAGGCCTATCTCGGACGACGTCCAGAGCGCCTCACTCCCCCCAGGCGCTGCCTCGAGAGAAAGCCACCAGACAAGGGGAAAGGGCCCGAGGGGCCATTTTTTGTAAAGAATCCCTTTGGCTCCTTTGGGGGGGGGGGGGGGGGATTGATGTTACGGATCACCTTGGACTTGGGTTTGCTATGCCCCTACTCACTGCCAGGGGGTGATCCAGAGTACGACATTTGCGGTGCTGGGCCGGACTGTGGAGTACCCGAAGGAGAAGCCAGGGCCCTAGCTCTACCACATCGCAGGAAATTAACTTTGGACATACACATTTGAGATGTGTTTTGGACTGTTTAGTGATGCCCGAGGTCCTTGGTCATATTGCAGTAAGCCCGTTTCGGTTTATAGCATTGCGGTAATCCCACTTCTGTCTGTGTTTTGCGGAAAGCCCGCTTCTGTTTGTAGTCTTGCGGTAAGCCCGCATCTGTTTATAGTCTTGCGGTAAGCCTGCTTCAGTCTATGTTTTGCTGTAAGCCCGCTTCTGTTAATAGTCTTACGGTAGCCGTTGTTAGTTTTATGTTTGCTCCGTGGCTTCCTTTGTTTAAATAAAGCAAGATGGTTATCTACATTGAACATGCACTCGTCTCCGTTCCTCCTGTAAGGTCCTGTCGTTACCTTTTGTAGGTTGAGTTAACCATTTCTTGCAGCTGAATTTTAAACATTTATATATTATCTCAAGTCTGAATATCATTATATTAAGCCATAGGTGCAGATGCAGTCCACAGCCTAAGTTCTGTGTATGTCCTGGGGAAGGTGTGTAAAAAATTCCAGTGCAAAATAAATCACTCTACAATACATAATTTAATAATAAGATGATGAATACTGGAAGTGGGTTTCTGGGATTATTACCTTTATTATTACATATATTACATATGTTATTACCTACTGTCCCCATGTTCTACTATAGTAACTGGTATCTTAACTGTGTTTCTGTACAAAAAGCCTTTCTGTAACTTTGAAACAGGATGTCTTTTATTGGGTCAAGAGCTACAATTTAATGACCCTGAGAGTACATAATGGATTGGAACTAGGGTCGGGTATCGTTTACATTTTATGGATTCCGATTCTGATTCCTACTTTGCTTATTGATTCTGGTTCTTAATGATTACAAGTTTTGATTCCAAATTGATGAAAAAAAAATTCCCCATTTAAGTCAACTGTAAGTAAAAAGCTTAATGTGGCTTAATGTACTAAAGCAGTGACCTAGGAACACCAAACATATCACAACTACTGATCACAAGTACTTTCTACTGCTGAAATGACGAATGTGTGGTTCAAGGGAAAGTAATAATTTTTATGTTAAGCGTTTTACTGTAGGTTTAAATGTGAAGAAAAAAGCTTAAAAATTGCTTTCCCTTTGGTTGATCATTTATCATTTCAGTAGTAGAGAGTACTTATTACCAGTAGTAATTAAGAGAAGTTTAGTGTCCTTAAGTCGTTGTTTCAGGACACTAAATCATGTTAAGCCTTTTTCACAGTAAGCGTTTCTCCCAGCTAATGCAGCATTTGGGCTAACAGACCACAGACAGTTGAACACTATACACTGCTGAAGCTATATATCATGCTGGTACTTTATATGTTTGCCATGTTGGAGGTGCATCCTACTTTACAACAGATAAATTTTCAAAACATATTGCATTTATCTTTTCATTTTCTCTGAAAGCAGAGCCAAACTTTTGAGCACTTTTGAGCATCAACTAATGCTCTCACGGAGCATTAAAACAAAACCACAGTGGCAGATAGACACCTCCTTAATACAGATATATATAGTTACATAATTATGACCGTGTATTTGAAGCATAAAATGCTTTAGTAGGAATCGATAGGTGGAATCAGAATTCAATTTTTTAAACAGATATCTGGTTCTTGGAATTTTGAAACCGGTTCCAAATTGGAACCAGGTTTTGATACCCAACCCTAACTACAACTACATGAATCATCTGCAAAAAATCATACAATTGGAATTATCTTTTGCTAACCACGGCAAAAAAATAAAAATAAAAATAAAACTTAAAAAACATGAAAGACTTGAAGAATAAAGTGTGAGAAAGATGTTGTAATATTTCGATGCTTACATAGTGAATATCATTGTCTGCTGGTGATGCAGAATCCACTGAATTGTAGGAATCTAGTGAAAATGTTCCTAACCACATAACGTCACTTACTACATTCATTCATTCATTCATTCATTCATTCATTCATTTTCTTATCTGTTTAATCCTAGTCAGAGTCGTGGGAAAACCAGTGCTTCCCAAGGTTCCAGTTTTGTTTTTTATTAATCTTCTTAAATGGTTATGTCTGGAGCCATGCATTAAAAGGGGGGCTATGATAGTTTATTTGATAGCACACCCCACACCATAATTGCGTATGCCATCACATTCTCCATAGTAGCGCATCTGATTACCAGGTGTTTCCCTTGATGTTTGGGTGTGGTACAATGCAGGGTGTTTGGAATTTGGCATTTGTCAGTTTAGCTAACTGCCGTCCTATATAGCAGATAGTCATGCCTGCATATGATGTCAGACCCAGACTGAAGGAACTGCCAGGACTATAACCTGATTCACTGGAGTGGTATGCTAGCGATTTAGATCACTGTGCCACTCAATGGCCAAATGTAGTGTTGTTAAACACTATGGGGAAAAAATGGAGATAAAGCACCATCCTACTTGGCTGTTTCTATATATCTTTCTCAGGCAGATTAATTATTCCAAAGTATTCACCCACCAAGAGCATGGTGGAGTGCAAATGAAATTGGGGTCAGGACAACCACCACATTCTTACTGTGAGATACTCTCAGTGATTGAAGGAAAGACTCTGAAAATCTTAAAGCGTCTTTAAATATTTACTTTTCTTAAAATTGCCAATGGGTTCTTTAGTCTTTTTGAGGAAATGGCTTAATATATTCTTTAAATGCAAAGTGAAATTAGCTTTTGAACTTTTGATATTATGTTAATTTATTTGTAAAAAATGTCATCTTATGAACTTTTCCTTAAGATATTGTGAAAAGGATCTTATGAAACTTTGAGTTTCCTAATTTATCATTTGAGTTCTCATTACATATGCTTGAACACCTTTGTTTAAAGTGAATGTAGATCGTCAGGCTATAAGGGGAAAAAACACAAAGAAAAGCTAGATCCAAACAACATCAAAAACCGCTGGCGAAGACTGTGCAATCCCCTCTGTGTTTGTTCTGCCTGTCATATAGAATCTTTCATGCCTACAGTAATATATCTGTTTCTTTCTGACAGTTTCATATTTCTGTAAGAACTATGTAACACAACTGCTTAATTCTTGTTAATATATTCATTATTGTATTCTGTAAGAGATCCAGTACACTCATCAATCAGTTTTTGAGTACACCTCCTTGATACCACATTGTCTATTTTATCAGTTCCACTTACCATATAGAAGCATTCTGTAGTTCTACAATTACAGACGGTACTCCATTTATTTCTCAACATGCTTTGTTAGTCCCCCTTTCTCTGTTCTATAATGGTCAGGACCCCACAGGAACACTACAGATCAGGTACTATTTATCACTCTCAGCACTGCATTGAGACTGATGTGGTGGTGGTGGTGTGTTATTGTGTGTTTGCTGGTATGACTGGATCAGAAACAGCAGCGTGTTCATTCTGTGTTTACTCACTGTGCACTCTATTACACAAATCTACCATATTGCTTCACCTTTTAAATGTAAAGTCAGAGGCAGTGGGTCATCTGTTTTTGGACAGGTTGTGTTAGTCATACTCTAATCATTCATCATTGCTCACAGGATGCTGCCTACTGGATGCTAGCAGCTGGACATTTTTGGTTGTTGGACTATTTTCAGTTCAGCGACAACAAATTATGTGTTTAAAAACTCCAGCAGCACTGCTGTGTCTGATCCACTCATACTCATACAACACACACTAACACACAGCAATGCTGAGAATGACCCATCACCCAAATAGTATCTGATCTGTGGTGGTCTCATTTGCGTCAGGACCATTAAATAATAGAGTAAAGGGTACTAACATAGTATGTACAGAAAACCAGATACCTATGAGTGCTCAAGGGGCTGGATATAGGCACTGGATTCAGGCAGGGCAATGGGTCGGGCAAACTGTTAGTCTGTGCCTAAGCCATTTAGATTAATACATGCTTGACCCATCTCCTGATTAAGAGAAATAATTGGCTACAGTTTGAGAAATTGAGTTTCAAATTCTTTCAGTCATTCACTTTCTTATCTTCTTGATCTTGGGCAGAGTTGCGGAAAAGCCAGTGCCTAGCCAGCAGCATAGAGCGCAAGGCAAGAACAACCCTAGACGGGGCACCAATCCATCATAAACCACATACACTCACACACTCATACACACAATCTCACACTAGGGCCACTTTAGAGACACTAATTAAACTAATATGCGTGTCTTTGCACTGTGGGAGGAAACCTGGCGTAATCAGAGAAAATCCACATGGACACAGGGAGGACATGCAAACTCCACACAGAAATGACCCAGACCACTCCACCTGGGATTAAACCTAGGACCTTGTTGCTGTGAGGCGACATTGCTACCCACCAAGGCACCGTGTCTCCCTGAGTTTCAAATTCATAAATTCTTACAGGAAGTTTGATAGGAGATGAACATGTGAGCAGATTGTTTGTATGTTTATAAGAACTGTGATGGGAGAACCAGTTCTGAGTATGTCACATGTGATGCCAGATGGGAACTCTGCCCTCAGGATATGCCTTGGGGATTTCCTGCTGAACCATTAATTTCATGAAAGCCCGAAACATTCCTATGACCAGGTGAAAGTCATCTGTGGTCAGTCCACTCAAAAGCACCATTGTGCCAACTCCTTTTAATCAAGGTTCCCTTTCAAAGAATTGGTATGGACCTCAGCAAGCCATTAGAACAAAACACATGGGGGCACCACTTTGTTTTAGTTTTATGCTACGTTCGCACAGCAGGCAAAGTGGTCCAAATCTGATCTTCTCACCAAATTAGATTTTTTAAAGGCTTTTCACACTATATTTTTAATGTGACCTATATCAGACATCTGTTTGAATGGTTCATGGTCTGAAGCATTGCTTCACGTGACCCGCTCGTCCAGATGTACACGGTAACACCAGTTCTTTAATGGTCAGGTTAAAACAGAGCATGTTATCCTGCCATGGCCACTATGTTTTTTTTTTTTTTGCCCTTGGTATATTTATACTTCACTTTTAAGCATTTTATTTTCCATCGACACTGCAGCCACGTTCAGCTGTTTATTTAGCCATTTCCTCAAACATGGAGGGGTTGTGATATGTGCCTTCTAATTTTGTTTGCACAGAGACATCACCCCAAATATTTATGAGGTCTGTTATCTTGCTATCCCACCACTGAAAACTTCCCTTACTGCTCTCATTTTCCCTTCTCCTCAGAGCATATTTATGACAAATGACAAGTTGAAATGACGTAAAAAATGTCGCATGGATTCTGATCTCAGTGTTTTCATTCAGGTCGTATGGCCACATAACGAATATGTATCTGGTCTAGGACCACATATAAAACTAGCTCAGGTCAGAATTGAAAAAATCAGATATGGCTCACATTAAGGCAAAAAATCAGATTTGGGCTAGTTCAAGCTGGTAATGTGAACATAGCCTTAGTGAATTATACAACAAGACACCCAGAGGCAGTGCCACTTCCACACAAATTCCTGATGGATCCAGATCTTGATGGGCCAAAGCACCACCTTTATGGCATGAAGAAGACCATTCAAACTTTATGATTAACTGGGTAGTGTGTACAAACCAAACCTTATAGAACATGATTTGTAAGTTATTTCACGAGAATGCAAAAACTGGTATAAGTGGCTAGAACCTCTGTTATTTGAAAGGTCCAACACGTTTCCACATGCTTCTCCCCAGCACATTATTATATGGGAGAAAGCCCCAGGGTTTCTTAGACATCATCCAAGAACATTAGGAGCAGGGACTTTCACATGGTTAAAATTTAATTCAGTACATTTTACACTGACTCCAAATTTGCTTCAAGCCAAGGAACGCCAGTCCCGGCTGTATAATGCGTTTTCATTATGGGAGAAATATTTCTTATGTTCCTACTTATAAGTTTGTAGACCGTTTGTAGATCACTTTAAGCTCAAAATTACTCACAAAGTGATAGGTAGGTGCCTTTGTGGACACATTGTGGGGTACATTGACTATGAGGGTTGGTTCAACCTGATAAAACTGTGGAGAGAGGTGGCCACCATCCCCTTAGCAATGGTCATCTCTGTAATTGATGAACTGGGACTGGAGATGCCATATACAACCCATCCAACTCCGGTCCAGTGGACCAAACAGTGCCAGTATGCTTCCACCAGAATCAAAGTGTATCTGTGTGGGGGCGTGTTCTTGCATGCCTATGACTTCTTGCTCCTCTATGCCTTGCAGATAGATGCATCAGACAGAGGCCTGGTGGCTGTTTTATCCAAGGTTGCAGAGGCAGAGGAGTGCCCAGTGCTGTACATCAAATGCAAGCTGTCAGAATGAGAAACCAGGCATAGCTCCAAGAGATGCTGTCCATCAAATAGGGAGTCACCCTCCCTTAATTCCAGGGTCCACACACAGGCAGACATCCTTTTGCAGAGGTGCATGGAGCCTGATCTGAATATGTGGCTGTGGGGGTCATAGACAGACACCAGCTGCAAGTAGGGAGAGACAAACATGGCCAGCAAACAGTAAAGAATGTGGCTACACCTGTGTGTTATGAGACTAGCTATTTAAATCATGTTTCTGTTCACAGTGAGGGAGACGGATAGGCACAAGCCACTTATCCTTAATCTTAATCCTGGTCAAGGTCGCAGGAAAGCTGGTGCCAGGATCGAACCAAAGATGCTGGAGCTGTGAGGCGACAGTGCTAACCACTGCACTACTGTGCCACCCAGGCCAACAAGATACTCCAACAAATTATTTCTGCTCTTTTGTGTTGTAAAAAAAATATACTTACCTTGACTCTAACCCAAGTCCTGTGATACATAAAAACTGAACCATCAAAGTCCCCCTCATGCTGCCAAGGCTCTGACTTCAAAAAAGAAGTTCTCTAAACTTGTAATTTATCTGGCACCAAACATTAACAGCAGAACCTAAAAGTGCTGTAAGTTGTGAGGATGGGGGGCTTCATGGATCAGACTTGGTTGTTCAGCACATCCCACAGATCTGTGCAATGTATGGAGGCCAAGTAACATCTTTGACTCTTTGTCATGTTCCTTAAACATTGCTGAACAATATTTGCACACTATCCTTCTGAAAGACATCACTTCCTTCAGGGAATTAAAAAAAAAATTAAATAAATAAAATATGGTAAGCATAAAGTTCGTTTGCATAGTTGATGTGCTGGATGTGGGAGAAATGGGCAAATGTAAAGACCTGAGTCACAAGGGGCAGATGTTAAAGCCAGATTTGATTGGATCCCTGAGATCCCCTGAGATCCCCTGAGACTTCGAGAGTGCTCTGAGTAAGCAGTGGTCTTGGATAGTGGTAATAAGAGGGACAAACCATGAAACTGTGATGGGGTGTTGGGCAGTCAAGGCTCATCAATGTGAGAGAGACATGAAGGCTATCCGATCTGGTCCAATTTAATAGAAGTTCAACTGGCATAAGAAATACAAATTTAATGTTGGGTACTTAATGTATGTATCACAGCATCGTTCATCACACCCTCCTAAGTATCAGACTACTTAAACACAACCATGTCAGGGTGCTTACTGGATCCCACAAAGAACCAACAGTATATTAGGCAGGTGTTTTTGCTTGTATTTTTACTATAACATAAGTATTTTCATCTAAGTCAATTTTAAAACATGGCATAAAGAAAACACTTCAATTAGTTTGGAAATTCAAATGTGACACCAGAAGCCATGTAATTTTCTCCTGATATTTTTATTTATTTCTTTGTTTGTTGTTTTGCATTGTAATGTAACATATGAGGATTATCACTTTCATATCAACTTAATCCTGGACAGGGCTGTGGGAGAGCCGGTGCATAGCTGGGGGAATAGGGCTCAAAGCAGGAACAGTCATAAACAGGCTACCAATCCATCATAAGGCATACACACTCATACACACATTCACACACTAGGGCCACTTTTAGCGTAATCAGTTAGCCTAAAGCATGTCTTTGTACTGTGGGAGTTATCAGAACAACCCAGAGTAAACCCAGAGACTTACATGCAAACTCCACACAGAAAGGACCCAGACCACTCCACCTGGGATTGATCCCAGAACCTTCTCACTGTGAGACTCCAGTGCTACCCACTGTGCCACCCCTAAATCAGGTTTATGCTACCTTAAAGGTTTGCCAGGTTTAATGGCTAAAAATATTCTCCATAACTGGTGTTCATCCAGTTCATAAAAGTATGTTAACAATAATATGATATTTGGTCTTTACTTATATCCACCTTTCTTGGTGAGGGCCATGCTTAATATAATATTAAGCCAACAACTGTAAGTCACTTTCTAGTAGTTCATTGTAACCCAAAATAACAGGTAATAATAATGTGGAAGGAATTAGTATGACTTCATATGATTCAATCGAATGGTTTAACGAAGACCTACAGTTAAATCAGCTAATAGACATACTATATCTTTGAACAATTTATCATATCGGTGATGTGTTAGACTCACTGATAGGAACATGTTGTATTTGAAGGAAGTCTTCTTCTATCCTCACCATAACACACACAAGGTAGCACTCACTTGTCTAAGTAGAGCTGTTGCCGAGTAGCTTTGTGTATTTCTTGCAGACAGCTTCAGGTCTCTTGGTCGCCATGGAATACTCATTGGGTCAGAGAAGACACTTCCTGTGACTTTTTTGGTACATTTCACTTCATCCTTTATTTCACACTCACTGTCTCTTTCCATGTCTCTGTCTTCAGCTCTCCCAAGCTGTCTATTGAGCCTGCTTGTGAGGAGCCAAGGGACACATGTAGGGAATGGCTTATTCACAGCAGGAAGTGTGTGTACTCTTGCTTATCAGTCCGATAACTGACAGAGAGGTGAGCCTTATGGTGGCAGGTATCAGCTCAGCTACAGCAGAGGACACTTGGGGAAGAATGAGACAGTGAGCATGTACGCCAATTTTATCAATTACAGCAAGAGATTCTAACTTCAGTCATGCAGGGATGGTGTCCAGCATAGTCTGGTAATTTCCCTGCTCAAAGACACCTGATTTAACTCCCTACTTAATTACCAGCTTTAGGAAGTGTGATTGAGCAGTGTTATTATAGCTTTTTATTCACTGTAGAAAGATGCATGAATTGTTTGATGCATGAATAAATTCTAACCAGTGTGTAACTACTGGAATAGTACCTAATAATAATAATAATAATAATAATAATAATAATAATAATCATACAATCAACTTACTTACTTATATAGCACGTTTCATATTAATCCCAAAATCTCAAATTGCTTTACATATAAAGAAGTTAAATCTTTAGCCACATTTATGTTGACACACAGCTCCAGGGATCTCCTGTTCGATTCCCAGCCCGTCATCAGGCTGTATGGAGTTTGCATATATTGTCTCTCAATAGTGTCCCAGTATGGGTGAGTATGTGTGCATCTGCCCTGTGATGGATTGGCATCTGCTTAGGGTTGGTTCTCACGTTACACCCTTTGCTGCTGGATGGGCCCCAGGTACCCCGCCACCCTCACTGAATTAAGAGGGTATGGAAAATGAAACAATTAATGACTGTTGGCCAAGTCTCTGCTTAGCCTTTTATTATGTGTATAGGCTTTAGTGCTGCTAGCTCTTGTTTGCGTTACATCTATCATTTTGTCCTGCTACTGTGTTTCTATGCATGTAACCATTAGCTGGCTCAGTGTATACCATGGTTGTTGGTTTGTGTATTTGTTTATACTTTTACACTGTGTCACAGTGTAAATAAATCCATTTCACTTGCAGCTACATATGTCCCTGTCTCCATTATTGACACCCACCATGACAAAACCAATGTGTATCATCACTCACAGATGATGGCAAAGCAAAATTTCAATGTCAATGTTCATTTGGATAATGCATTTCTGCAGCACATATTGTACATGCATCACATTTCACTAGGAAATGACACTCTGATGCTGCCTCAAAGTTCAACAGAATTGAGCTTTGACCCAGTTTGCTGCAGTATGTTACATGACAACTCAATTTGCAGAGGCATGGATAAGTAACTAATTCCCACCATTGTGCATTTATGTTATGCCAAGCTGAGTTATTCAACAGAACTTTAAACGCTTACCATCACACTGGGAGGGAAACATAATACATTGCAAGATAGGAGTGAAACAGGGAACCCAGACAGCAGTGACATTTTGTTGTAAATTGAGATGTATCATTTGATGTAATTTTTCTTTCAAGTCTCACCGAAAGTCTTTATTAATGTATAGCAGCTACCAATCTCGGAGGGTAAAGGCAAACAAGCTGTCTATAAGATGCATGAAGCAACTTCCTATTCAAATTGCAGCTCACACACCACTGTACAGGTTATTCTCTTAGAGGAATTCAGTAACAGTTCAAATACATGACCTTACAGACAGTAAAAGTGACTTACTTTGATACTGAATAAAGACTGGCCATCCTTTCACTGGCATTTATGCTCTGTTGTACTCCTAGTTATGGATGGCTATGGCATTGCCTCATAGGAATGCTTCTATGTTGTGCTAGTGGCGACTATTGAGGATATTCTGACATACAGTGGCAAACCTGCTTCAGAATCAAATGTGTTTGGTGAAAGGACCTCAGACTTGCTGCTAATCTACATTGGATGTCTCTTACATAGCCCTGCGTGTCTCTTCAATACCTGTCTCTTCAATACCTGTAATCAGCAAAACTCAAAACACTCATCCTCTCTAGGTACTACAGTAAACATTAAGACCAGTCCTAAAGCAACATACTGAGTTGGAGAAATAGGGCCATATTCCACTCATGCTTTATACATTAGGCCTGCAAGAACACAAAAATTGTAATTATTTAAAATAGTAAAACAGAGCTCATTTGCCCCACATACAGCACTGTTTTAACTTATTGATATGTGATTGAAGCCAAAGGTTTACACTGAAATAGACTTAAGACACTCAAACTTAATTTTTCATAAATTTCACAAAATGTTTTACAGAGGTCATCTTAAATATAAAGATTTCAACTTTAATGCACTATGTGAGATTCCGAGTGAGTCAAAAATATTATCAGAACGAGGACAGAGACAGATGCACATGCAAGTGTTAGAGCTTTATTAAACAACATGGTGCAAATGCAACTGAAGGAAAAAATTGGAAACACACACAAGATATAGTACTGAGTGTAAACAGATTCACCACCTTGCTAGGCGAACACGAACAGAGCCTAACAATAATGGCACACAGGGCAAGGATACATAGAGCTAGAGACTACACGGGCATACACAGAGCTACACACTAATGCTGAACTAATGTGCATAAACACACAGAACAGGAAGCTACAAGCAGTTTACACAACAAAAGACAGGGTTAAATACATGAAAGAGGTCCCCCCAAACCACGAACAGGAGTGTGCATGTGACAACAAGACCCAACAAGACACAACAAGGATGGTTTAAATAGGGGAAATGCAGACAGCTATAATGAAGGAGTCAGCTGTTGAAGGAGAAAAGGGTCAGAAGGGAGTCATGTAGGATGATGTAACTTCCAGGCTTTTCCCAGGGCACATCATCCTGCCAATTACCTGAAGCAATACCTGAAGATATCAACCACAAAGTTCAGAAGGGCAGTGATCTTAAGAATTTTTTTTAACTTGTAACAAAATCTATTAAAAAATACCAAATGTAAATATCTTAGTAACTGAATCCCCTTAAAAATAATTGAACTGAAGCATGTCCAATTATTTAGGCCCTCAAACCTGACTGATTTACACCAGTTCTGTCAGATAGAATAGGAAAATAGGCAAAAATTCCCCCAAATTATTTTGAGAACTGAGTTCAGTCAAACAACTACTAAGCAATGCCACCAAATACGAACTGTACTTTTGATAAAAAAAAATATATATATATATAAAAACTTGACAAAGTAAATAACTCTCTTAGTTATTACTTTGAACAACATCTTATCGAAATAAAGAATAACCTAATTGTTTTATTCTTTTCTTACCAATGCCAGAACGAATCAAATTCAAATTTCACCATAGCGTCCACAAACACATACTTTTGAGCTAGCAGTTCAGAACAGCAGGAAACAGAAAATACATTGCAAGGCAGACACCACAGAACATTGGGTGCATTCTGGTAGTAAGCAGATTATGAGCTTTAAGGTTTAGATATCTTGAACATAGCTGTGAAATAAATAAATAAATAAACAAATAAATGATTACTTGTACTGCTTTGTATTATACTGGCATACAGAGCTGTTTATTATTTAAAAAAAAGACAATAATAGTAATAATCATAAGAGGTTTATTTCTACAGCGCCTCAAGTTTCTGTACACAACAACACACAAAAAAGGAAAGAAAGTGAGAGATTTTCACGTATTGGGATTATGTAATGCCAGAGGAAAACCTGAGTAAACAGATGGGTCCTTGGAGTTGAGATTTAAATAACATCAGGCTGTGCATTCCCTGAGGTAGTATAATAGTTCATACCAGAGACTCAAAGACTTGCTTGCGCGAAAGACCCAGCTCCAACTGTACAGAAGTTTGTGACGGATTGTAAGAAGAATCGACAGATCTAAGTAAGCAGGTCAGTGTGTAGTGGAGAAGGATTTCGGATAATACTAGAGAAAGGGAATTAATAAAAAAAATGGAACTGAGGAATAAAACAGGTCTTGGTAGTGTCATTCAAATGTCCTTTTTCGATATGCAGCTGATCACCATTTGGGGAGTCTCCATTTTCAGCTGACATTTTCTGTCATATAAGTATTAGAACAAAAGATTCAGAACCCAATGCGCCTGGAGACTCCCATTACACGTTTAAGGCCTAAACACTTTAATCCTAAATACCATGTACATCTCCACTGGTGTGTGAAAACATTTTGGGCTTTTTTCCTATAGAGGCATTTATCAAGAACAAGAGCTGCCTTCAATGTACTGGACATATAAAGCCGGCCACAAGGCGGGATCAAGGGCGATTTCCCCAGCTTGGCAATTGACAGGCACAGGCCTTTCCACTGCAAGATCCCCTTCACTAGCCATCTGACGCTGCATGAACATGTGCTACCCAGTTACAGTATCTAGCTTCAGACAAACTTTATAAAGTACAAGTACCACACACTCCATGCAATCCTTCTTTTCCTGTAAAGGTTGTGGCTTGGTTTGGAGAATCATTTCAAGTCAAGTCAAGCAAATGGAGTAATGTGCTACATTTGCTATGTTAATTCTAATAATACATGTTTTTTTCAGTTATTATATCGCTGCAGCATTATAAGAATCTATTTGTAGGTTAACAAACCTTTTGAAAAACATTGTTTGTTCCTAATAACATATCATGTATTGCCCTTGCTCCCAGAATATGTTAAACTGGTTAGAAATCTAAATCTTTAATAGAGTAGACATACTGGACACAGTGTTTAAAAGATCCAGCAGCACTGTTGTGTCTGATCTATGCATACCAGAGCAACACACAGTAACATGCAACCATCACATCAGTGTCACTGCAGTGAAGAGAATAATCCATCACCCAAAAACTACCTGCTCTGTTTTGGTTCTGTGGGGGCCCTGACCATTCAAGAACAGGGTGAAAGTGGCTAGCAAATGATGTAAAGCAACAGATGGATTACAGTCTATAATTGTGGAACCTTAGGTAAAGACAAAATGGGTTATGTACATTGTACATTGTGTTTAGAAACAAAGAGGTGGTTTTAATGTTTCTGAATGTGCATGCAACAGTGTAAAATCATGTGTGTGGGTGGGAGCGAGTTGGCCCTATGTAGATCTTGTTTAAAAACCCTATATCATTAGAATAAATTCAAATAAACAAAATGGTCAGAGTTGGGAAAGCTGAATGGAGCAAAGTACAGAGATATTCTTGAAAATCTGATCCAGAGTGTTTGGGACCTCAGAGTATGCCCAAGGTTCACCTTCCAACAAGACAGTGACCCTAAGCACACAGCCAAGACAACACAGGAGTGGCTTAGTGAGATCTCTGTGAATGTCCTTGAGTGGCCCAGCTAGAGCCCTGACTTGAACTCAGTCGAATGCTCTGAAGAGACCTCAAAATGGCTGTCCACCACTGGTCCACACCCAACCTGACAAAGCTTGGGAGGATCTGCAAAGAAGAATGGCAGAAAATTCCCAAATCCAGGTATGCAAACCTTGTGGCAAGAGGTTGGAGGTTATAATCACTACTAAAGGTGCTTCAACTAAGTACTCAGTAAAGGGTCTGAATACTTATGTCAGTGCAAGATTTTTACGTTTTTCCTTTTCAATAAATTTACAAAAAATTCTAAAATTTTGCATTCATTTTGTCTTTATTGGGAACTGAGTGCAGTTTTTATTTCTTTTTTTAGCCACAACATAATACAATGTGAAAAAAGGTCTGACGACTTTCCGAATGCATTATATATACTATATACAGTATATTTGTGAATAGAACATAAGAAATTGAACACAATGATCTTCAGAGAGATGCTGTGCCCTTTCTGAAAAATACGTTTTAGCTTTTTTAGTGTCTTGTTTGGAAAATGTTAAACTATCTACAATTTAATGCTTTGTCTTCTCAAACAATAATAGTTGTAAGTATTTGAAAACATCATAACATCAAATTATATGATTTGTCCACTTTAGGTTTTCATCATGACAGAGTTGATAAAGGCATGCACGAGTACACATCATTTTGAAGCTGAATAGGAGGTTTTCCATTCAATGGGCCAGATTCAGAACTGGAATCTTAAGTTATGCCAAAAGGTTATGTCAGTAGATGCAGGAAAAGCTATCTACATTCATACTTTTGCTAAATGGCTGTTTAAGTTGATTTTCTTGTCAGCACATTCAGAACATTGATATAACCTGATTCCAGTTCATGCCTCCAAGATTGCCAGATGTCTTGGAACTTTTGATTTATAAGCTTTATAGCTACCTGTAGATGCAGGCATCCCTCTTTAAAAGTAGGAACTTGTCTTTAAAAATAAAGAAATTGGTTGATAGAAAAGTAGACTTATGAAGAAGTTGTAAAATATTTTATTAATCGCAATACAAAGTGTTTGAAGAGCATGAGACGCACAAAACGAGAAACAATTCTAATGTAATTGTCCTAAACATCACCAGTTTCACACAAGTCCTAAAATTACAAATTACATATTTGCTTTTCTACATGTGAATCCCATTTCAGTCAGCTGATTTCTTACAGTTCAATCCCATCCCCGGTTCAATCCCGACCTCGAAATCTACCTGTGTGAAGTCTGCATGTCCTCCCCATGTCTATTTGGGTTTTCTCTGGGCACATTTGCTTTCTCCCACATTTCAAAGACATGCATGCTAGGTTAACCTGTGTTTCTAAAGTGCCCTTAGTGTATGAATGGTTTTATGAGTGTGTGAGCACCAGTCGCTACCCTTGCCAGCATTAAGCGCGTAAGAAAATGAATGAATGACTTGGACTATCCAACATCTTTTGCCACACTCTGTTTTCTGTTTTTTTGTTGAAGGAGTTTTATATTCCTTTCCATTGTTTCATTTCACTGTTATCTCATTGAGGCCATGTTTTCTTTTAAATAGCAAAGTCCAACCATTTGTTAAGGTCTGTAAATACCCTATACATTTGCAGTCTAATATGCATTTTTAGACTTGTGCCAGTATTTTTTACAAATTACAAGGCGAGTCCATTCCTGTTTACTCACAATACTGAGTGATTTCACATTTTTACCTCGACTTGATCTAGAAAAATGCCGCTAATTGAAATAATTTAATTTATTTTGTTTGCTTCGTGAAGGTATGCATCACAAGGCCAATTGTTAAGGGCCATTATACAAAATTCGTTGCTGTTAATACATTCTCATTTGTTTTAGTTTTGGCATGAGAAACAAAAAAGCCTTTGATCACTTTGCTCATGATAGAAAATATCCATTATGAATTCCATAATTGCAGCCATGAGTAAGTATTAAACAGTGAAAAAAAATGGATGAATTTAAAAAATCAAGCATTTATTATTTACGGTACACTTACCCCCAAAAGTTGCCCCCAAAAGTCTTTTTTATAAAAAAAAAAACAAAAGGGGGGGGGGGTGGGGGGGGGGGAGGGGGGGTGGGGGGGGGGGGGGGGGGTGGGGGGGGGGGGGGGGGGGGGGGGGGGGGGGGGTGGGGGGGGGGGGGGGGGGTGGGGTGGGGGGGGGGGGGTGGGGTGTTGGTGCCCCCCCCCCCCCCCCCCCCCCCCCCCCCACCCCCCCCCCCCCCCCCCCCCCACCCCCCCCCCCCCCCCCCCCCCCCCCCCCCCCCCCCCCCCCCCCCCCCCCCCCCCCCCCCCCCCCCCCCCCCCCCCCCCCCCCCCCCCCCCCCCCCCCCCCCCAAAAAAAAAAAAAAAAAAAAAAAAAAAAAAAAAAAGGGGGTGGGGGGGGGTGCAGGGTGTGTTGGTGTGGGGGGGGGGTGGAAAAAAAGCCTTTGGTCACTTGCTATGATATAATAATATCCTATGATGATTCCATAATTGCAGCCAGGAGTAGTAGTTAAACAGTGAAAAAAATGGATTTAAAAATCAGCATTTTTTATTTAGGTACACTACCCAAAAGTTGCCCCCAAAAGTCTTTTTATAGGGCAGTGGGGGAAGCAGTTTTATGCAAATCAGAAAAAGTTGGGTATGGAAAATGCAAATAAAAATATATGCAGTGTTCCTTACATTTTGCTGATTTGTAAGGAAATACTCTGACATTACAAAATAACACAACAGAATCCTATTCTCATTCTCTCTCTCATAATTCCTTTGTGAGTAGATGGATTAATGAAGTAATAGAAGTCAAAGCACAACAGCAAATCCACATTGAGCACACTCTATGGAGCAAATTATTCACTAGCTGATATCATGTTGACTGTTATGACGAGAAGAATGGAAAGAGAGAGAGGGAAAAGGGAGAGAATGCTAGTGAAAGTTGTCACATGTGAGTCATTTGCATTCTCTATCTGTGCAGGGTGGCAGAGATGAAAATTAACTCTGACACTGAATTAATAAGAAAAATCAGTAAAGTCAGAGTCACCTGCTCTTCCTTCAGTGCCCACATCTGATAAAGCCTTCCATTTAAGTACCTTTATCCTTCATTATTTGTCCAAATGTGGATTTTAAGCATTCTAAGCTGCCTGATCAAGCTCTTTTGAACTTCCTCCATGTGTAAGAATGCCAAATATTTCAAACTGATGCACTGTTCTGATCATGACTTACCACTGATTCATTTTGCTGCTTGAGATAGAATAGTTATTTGCAAGAAAAAAAAATGCTTGGATCTCAGGACATTGTATGTAAAAAAGGTCAATTGCAACATAATTAACTAGAATTTGGCATTATGTTCATCAGCGGCGTGGTGTCCCTAATGATGTAAAAGACTGAGAGGCTTGTATCTTAACCTGTGGTCCTCTATTGTGCAATAGAGTTGTTCAAATGCAATTTAATTTGTGTTAAGGGCCTTGCTCAAGGATCCACCAGTAGCATTTTGGCAGAGGTGGGATTTGAACCCTGGACCTTCTGTTCCACATTACTTTAACCACTAAGCCACTACAATCTCATAAGCCATTTGACTTGCTTGCTAACTTGTCTAACTTAACAGGTCATAAGGAGTTAAGACAAGCTAATCAGACTCATGGAGGACCTATCTTGAAAAATTAGGACTTAAAGGATCTGATACCACATATCACCATCAGAGGTCTTGTAATGCCTCAACACGTCAAAGGCTTGGTGGCATGACTATGGCCTACACAGTGACTAGGTACAGTAGGTGATTTTAATGTTAAGATTGAGCGGCTGATGTTTTGTGCTTACTTCATTTTGATGTACTGTACTGCAATATGATGGCTCACATCTTCTGCTGTCAATTCTGTAAAGCAGTTAAATAATGCAAAGTTACCCGTCATAGTTCTCCAAAGTTTAACACCAAAGTTTAACTTTCAAAGTTGCAGAGCAAAGATTTGTTGTTTTGTGATGTTTGCAAGGCAAATGTTTATCTTAAGTTAAAAACAATGAAAAAACAGTATGTTTTAACTCTACTTATCCCCAGGGAAGTCAGGGGGAGAGAATGCAATATGGAGTGAGTATGGAGTGTTTGCTCTGGAGCCTATCCTTGAATTCACAGGATGTGCAGGGGTTGCTGTTACATGTTTCAGGGAATGATCTCTCCTGTCTGCCCTCTGCTCCCTCACACAGAGCAAACCGTGATCGTGTGTGTCATGTTCAATATACAATAAAGGGATGGAGGCAGAAGTAGGTGCATGTGTGGAAAGTTTATTTACAATAGACATGGTGTCAGCAGGATGCCATGGTGGCTCTGTGGGTAGCACTGTCACCTCACAGCAAGAAGGTCCCTAGATTCAATCCCGGGTCGAGCAGTCTGGGTCCTTTCTGTGTGGAGTCTGCATTGTCCGGTTTCCTCCCATAGTCCAAAAACATGCGTTATGTTAATTGGTGTCTCTAAAAAGTGCCCCTAGTGTGTGTGTGTGTGTGTGCACGTGTGTGTGCACGTGTGTGCTAAGCTAACAGTAACACAACTAGCAAACAAAAACACTGTGCTAATCCAAACAGACAATGAGCTAGTACAAACATACAAAACTACTACACAGATAGTACTAATACAAACCAGAGTGCTACTACAAACAGATACAGTGGTGCTTGAAAGTTTGTGAACCCTTTAGAATTGTCTATATTTCTGCATAAATATGACCTAAAACATCATCAAATTTTCACACAAGTCCTAAAAGTAGATAAAGAGAATCCTGTTAAACAAATGAGACAAAAATATTATACATGGTCATTCATTTATTCAGGAAAATGATCCAATATTACATATTAGTGAGTGGCAAAAGTATGTCAACTTTTGCTTTCAGTATCTGGTGTGACTCCCCTGTGCAGCAATAGCTGCTACTAAATGTTTCCTGTAACTGTTGATCAGTCCTGCACACCGGCTTGGAGGAATTACTGTAGACTCATTTCCTATGGTACAGAACAGCTTAAAACTCTGGGTTTGTTGGGGGTTTTTCCTCACATTAACTGCTCGCTTCAGGCCTTCCAAAAACATTTTCACTGGGATTAAGGTCAGGACTTTGACTTGGCCCATTCCCCCCCCAAAAGACATTATTAACTTATTATTCTTTAAACCATTGTGTGGGAGAATACGACTGTTGTGCGTTGGGTTGTTGTATTGACCTGGGATGACCCCAACTTCTCTTGAGATTCAGTTCCTGGACCAGCTGTCCAGCATTTTCCTTTAGAATTCTATGATCATAATTCAGAATTGCATGTTCCATCAATGATGGTAAGCAATCCTGCACAGATGTAGCAAAAATAGGCCCAAACCAGAACTACCACACCATGTTTCACAGATGGGATAACGTTCTTATGATGGAATGCAATGTTTTCCATTTCTCCAAAACATAACGCTTTCTTTTTAACCAAAAGGTTCTATTTTGGTCTCATACATCGACAATACATTCTTCCAGTAGCCTTCTGACTTGTCCACACGACCTTTATCAAACTGCAGATGAGCAGCAATGTTCTGTTTGGAGAGTAGTGGCTTTCTCCATGCAACCCTGCCATGCACACCATTGTTGTTTAGTGTTCTTCTGATGGTGGAATCATGAACAGTAACATTAGTCAATGTTAGAGAGGTCTTCAGTTGCTTAGAAGTTTCTCTGGGGTTCTTTGTGACCTTGCCAACTATTACACGCCTTGCTCTTAGAGTGATCTTTGTTGATCGACCACTGCTGGGGAGGATAACAGTGGTCTTGAATTTCCTCCATTTGTACACAATCTGTCTGACTGTAGATTGGTGTTGTCCAAACTCTTTACAGATGGTTTTGTAACCTTTTCCAGCCTGGTGAGCACCAACAGTTCCTCAGAAATCTTATTTGTTTGTGCCATGATACACTTCCACAAACATGTGTTGTGAAGAGTAGACTTTGATAGATCCCTGTTCTTTAAATAAAAGAGAGTGCCCACTCACACCTGATTGTCATCCCTTTTGATTGAAAACACCTGACTCTAATTTCACCTTCAAATTAACTGCTAATCCTAGAGATTGACCTACTTTTGCCACTCACTAATATGTAATAATGGATCAGTTTCCTCATTAAATAACTGACCATGTACAATGTTTTTGTCTCATTTGTTTAACTGGGTTCTCTTTATCTACTTTTAGGACTTGTGTGAAAATATGTTGATGTTTTAGGTCATATATATATATATATATAAATATAGAAAATTGTAAAGGGTTCACAAACTTTCAAGCACCACTGTAAGGTTAAGTGCTTCTACACATAGACAGTGCAAATCTTAACAGGAGTGTTATACAAACAGACAATACTAACACTAACAAGATTCTAGGGTAACACATAACATACACAACATTTGACAAACAGCAAATCAAGTGCAAAGAGAAAAACAGGAAGGGGAGTATTTATAGTAAAGGCATATCAGGCTGTACAGTAATTGCTCAGTTTGCTGTGGAAAGAAAGGGTTAGAGGAGAGCCATGCAGGATGATCTGGCTCAGCAGCACACATCATCCTGACAGTGTTAATCCCAACATGACTAGAAGGCACTACCCAAGCTCCGACTATTACATTTTATATATTATAATTAAACAAAAATACAATACAAATCTATCATATGAAAATCAACTGTAAGTACATTTCCCTATATTCTTTAAAGTTAGCAAACATAAAGCTGATGTAATTGTACAATGTGCAGTTCAAACAATGATGGATCTAACAGTGTCAGTTGGCAGGGACTTGTACTTTCTGGTCGATAGTCCAGTACCTTAATCACTGTGCCACCACAGTGCCATACATTCCAATATTAGCAGGTTATATTGAAAAGAGTGACTTAGAAATGAAATGAGCAGTTGAGGGTTAATTGCCTTGGTCAAGGGCCCAATGGTGGAAGCTTGGTAGAGTTGGAATTAGACCCCACAATCTTCCAATTAGCCGGAAATATTGACACAACCTCAGCAGGGAAAAAAAAACCTTAAATATAACATTCATTCATTCATTTTCATAGCCACTCAATCCGATTCAGTGTCACAAGGGGCCGGGGCATAACCAGTTGCATAGGGCAGGAACCAACCCTAGATAGGGATCCAACACAGCCTCTCTCTCTCTCTCTCTCTCTCTCTCTCTCTCTCTCTCTCTCTCTCTCTCTCTCGCTGTTTGTGTGTGTGAGTGTGTATGTGATAAACTCTTTGGACAAATCTGCCTTTGCAAACATTTATAAAAGAATGGGTTGTTCTAAAAAGCTCACTGAATTTAAGCATGGTACTGTAATAGGATGCCACTTTTGCAACAAGTCAGCTCATGAAATTTCTTCACCCCTAGATATTGCAGGATCAACTCTTGAGTGGTATTGTTGAAAAGTGGAAGTGCTTAGAAACCACAGCAACTCAACCACGGAGTGTCAGACCGTATAATTTTCCAGAGCGGGGTTGCCAAGGGATGAGGCACATAGTGCAATGTAGCAACATTAATTTGTGTGAAAATGTGAGTGCTTTTTCTGGTTTATGCATCCCTGCATTCTTCTAAGGTTCTTTGAAATTTGTTTGAATTAGGCATCCCTTCAGGCAAAATTATTTTGTCTGTAAGTAACGTGGTTGACGATCAAACCACTATTTATGTGTAGTTTTGTCTCGTGCTCCCAAACGTCGAACAGGCTGAAATATGTGAGATCCATTAGTATATCATTAATCACTGTCATATGTACAGGGGGACTGCATGTCAGCCACAGCCTCATAGAAGGTTATGTTCCTGTTCCCTAAATACATTCACATTACTACTTTAGTGTTATACAAAGCAGATGTTGTTTAACAGGTAATTAATACCTACTATGTTATAACTACCACTAAGTGCTGCCTGAGAAAGTAAATTACACTGCATATTACGATATTAATCGGTGTTATCTATCAACTTCAAATCTTAACCACCAGTAGATTTTATTGCATCATATGTCTGAGTCAAGCATCTAATTACTATTAGTACTGTGATTATAATACCGTGTACAGTGTGTTAACCAGTCTTATACATAGCTGACAAAAATGCTGTAGGTAAATGAAAATGATCACTTTTGTACTCAAATTATATGCGATGTTTGTTTGTTTATTTTTGTTTTTATTTAACATTGCATCAGCTTAAATGGTGTTCACAAAAGGAGCAAGGTCACATTACTAGAAACCAGTTGAACACATTTCTTTGGTATGTGGGAGGAAACTGGAGTATCTGGAGTAAACAATGCATTCACAGGGGGACACGCACACTCCACACAGGCAAAGTCCAATGTCAGGATCAAACCGGGGATCTCTGGAGCTGTGAGGCAACTGCACTAAACGCTTGCTCCACTGCGCCATCCACGATGCAATGTAATATCATGTCAGAAATGTCCATCACACTCCCTATTCTTCTGATAAAGACAAAACATTATGACCTCTCATTGATTATAAAACATACAATGTACAATAATTTTGGTCTGTTTTTTTATTATTGTTTAATGTCATGTCAGCTTCAGTCATGATATACATGACAGGATCAGATTTTCAAACGTACTTTTAAAATAATCCTGACTACTTACATAATTAACTGTCATGTGCATATAAATAAATGGCTAAATAAAATGGTAAATTTAATTAAAATCCACTTTGGCTAGTAAAAACAAAAGGTTTTTAAAATATAGAAAGCTTAATTTGAACAGATACTACAAAAGTGATTTACAACTAGTTACAGCCAAAAATTCTAATCTCTTCCAGGTGATATTTTCTCACATATTTTTTTCCTAACTAAGATTTTATCCAGGAATTTCTGCATGACTGGCAAAAGGCTGCCTCTTAATCTTCTAACAGAAACTTATGATTGAGCTATGAGTAGCTGGGTATATACCGTTTGGTCCCACTGACTGATAAATGAGAATATTAGTTTTTTCGTCCAGTGATTGGGCTAATAACAAGTACCGTATTTCCGGGCTATAAAGCGCACCGGATTATAAGGCTCGATATCAATGATCGACTGCTAACGGATCTATGTTCATACATAAAGCGCACCGGGTTATAAGATGCATTAAATGAAACAAAACTCTTAAGTTCCCTCGGAAACTCAGTTTGGTCTTCTTTACCTGGCGCAGGGCGTCTTCTTGCTTCCTCCACTTCCGTACCATTGATTCGTTAATGTTGAATTCTCTCGCAGCTGCTCTATTTCCATGTTGTACTGCAAGACTGATAGCGTTGAGTTTGAAATCCACTTCGAAAATGAATGAATGAATGCACGTACCCTAATGCTGAAGCACATACTGTATTACTCAGCGATGCACCTGACTACGGTGACCGTAAGCTTCGTAACCTACCAAGACCGTGCTAAAACATTTTGACAGATTTATGAGCTCCGTGTACCATCTATAATCGGTTCTAGGTCAGAAAGCACAACCAGAATTAATTCATACATTAGACGCACCGCATTTTAAGGCACACTGTCGATTTTTGAGAAAATTAAAGGATTTTAACTGCGCCTTATGGTCTGAAAAATACGGTAGTTTATTACTTATACATGCCTCCCATTTCTCTTGGCATTTTCTGACAACACAATAGTTTGACTGGTCTGAGGTCTGATGATGAAATGGAGCACTGACTGGTTCTTGCATCAAGGACTTTTTCCAGTAAAATCTGCCTCTTCATTACAAGAAAATCCACAATAGCCACACTTCTATGCTGTAGCATCCTATGTATTGTAGTTCGGATGTTTTGTTATAATGAAGTGGTCTGTTTTCAAAGATGCAAGGGCATGTAGATAGGACTTAGAGTATGTACAAACTAGGAAATTTTGTTGTTGTGAATTGGATGCATTCTAGGGCTAGTAGTGTTCTAAGTAAGAGTTTGTCCAGGAATTTGTATGCCTTGGTTCCACTGCACATCAAAGGTCGAGGAATTGCTACTGGTAGACAACTGGATTGGTCAGCTATTATTTTACTTATTTATTTATTTTTTGTCATGCAAAATAGTTTTGTCTGTTAAGTCTGTTATCTAAAATTAGTCCTAAAAGTCTTATCTTCTTCTTGACTTTGATAAGGTCCCCATTTAGGTACAGCTCTGGCTCATGATTTAGAGATTGTAACTAGCCGAAATGTGTACATACAGTTTTGGTTTTGGAGAATTTAAAACCATTGTTAACTGACAACTTGTGAACCTTATTCATGCACAGTTGTAGCTCTCATTCAGTGGTTTTCATGTTTCTACACTTGTAACAAATGCAGATGATGTCATAAAAAACTACACATTATGTCGGGTCCGATCATATTTGCAATGTCATCAGTTTTAATACTTAAATGTTTCACAGAGAGAATGCTTACCTGAGGTACTCCCAGTTCTTGCGCTTGACAGGGTAGAGCCTGTTTTGACTTTGAAATGTGTTCGATAAAAATCTAAAATAAAATAGGTAGGCGTTCTCTAAGACACATTTTGTGCAGGTCTCTTACAATGCCATACTTCCATACTACTTATCAAATGCCTTTTCTAGGTCAGAGAAGACTGCTGCAGTATGTTCTGTTTTGCTACAGCCATCGCATACCTGTGATTCTGTCCTGGTGGTCAGTTGTGCTTCATCTTTGTCTGGAGGCACACTGGGCAGAAATTATTCTTCATCTAATTGTTTATTTCTAGATTCCAGACAAGCTAGTTATTGACCATTCTCTCTCTAGGTTTTACATGCAGTGGTGGCTGTTGGGTCATTGCAGTCCTTGCCTGGTTAGGGTATAGGTATATTTATTGCTTAGTGGCAAGATAGTTGTTTGTTTCCTGATTTCCAATCAATATTAAAATATTTGAGGAGAAAGGACAGCACATCAGGAAGGCATTTTATAAGTTTGTTGTGGATCGTATCTGGCTTGACAGCAGTGTTGTGGGACTTGTATATTGGGATTATTCCGAAAACAGTTTATTATAGGGTTCTGTGTTTAAACTCAAATTGTTTCTGTTCCTGCTGTGCACAGTTTGCTTTCAATTCAGGAATACAGTATGGTATTGAGGAGTTATTTTCAAATGTCTCTGCTAGTTTGCTATGGCATGCTTCTTGGCAAGAAGACTGCACTGATGTTTAATATGTTGTAGTTGTGTGTTGCTTTTCTTGGCCTTCATCTTGTTCATCATATCCCAGACATTCTTTATCAGTGTATTTGACATGAGACTTGAGACAGCTTTGTTTCTTTCATACATTTATGAATCTGAGGGAAGACATATTTTTTGTTTATCTAGGATGTAGTTGGACATCTGTTAAATAATTTTTCCGGCCTTTTAAAGGTTTCATTAGCCTTTTTACATTGTTCATCGAACCCTGGATTACACCTATAACATGCTCTTTCTGATGTCTTTGGGTACTGATACGATGATTTCAGTGAACCTCTCCCTCCCATTTGTTTAAAAAGTAGAACAGTTGACATTTTAAAGCCATCATCTTTGCACCTTTTGTTACATGACTGCTTTTATGCAGCTTTATGATTTGCTATCGCTTGCACAGAGATCGGTCCATACATGCCATAAGAAGTCAAACAATATATCAGGTTTTCATTATTGTTATATGAGTTGCTGAGTATATCCCATGTCTTGAGAGTAGATAGGTATTTGAACTATCATCACATGGCACATCAACACATGGCATTTTTGCTAGTAAAATCCTCTGTTATCTTGCCTTTGGCATTGTAGAGGCTGCTTGTGCACAGAGGAATATGGCTGTTAAAATTAAACATAAGAATGTATGGAGGTGGCAACTCATATACCAGGTTATCCAAGTCATGTAGTGTCACTGCGCCATCAGCTGGAATACTAATAGAGCATAATGTAATTGGTAAGTGTTATGTGAACTGCTGTTGCGTGTAGGTTGGTATCTACTGCAACCCTCCCAAATAGTGTTGTATGTTCGGGCCCTTGGTAGTTCATTCATTTATTCATTTTCTTATCTGCATAATTCTACTCAGGATTGCACACGCCTTCAAATACCCACTCATACACTAGTGCCACTTTGGATACATCAGTTAACCTAACACACATGTCTTTGGACTGTGGGGGGAAACCAAAGTGCCCAGAGTAATGGGGAGGGGACACAAGGAGAACATGCAAACTCCACACAGGCAGAGTCCAGAGTCACCAGGGATCTTGGAATGGTGATGTGACAGTGCTAACCATTGCACGACTGTGCTTCTCATCCCTTGGTAGTAGTAGTAATAGTAATAGTATGGCTATTTGTCAAGAGGGAGGTCTCCTAAAGACAGAAGGCAAAAAGATTATGTGCTGTGGCTAAACTCTGCCATTATACAAAGTTTGCTCTGAAACCAAAACAGTTCCATTGGATAATACAGCTACCCTTGTTCGGATGGGTAATACATGTACTACCTCACCCAAATATTATGAAATCACAATTTTTAGGATGTTGTTACTTTTTTTTAGCAAATAAACCAATCACAAATATGACACCAAACATTTTATATTCAATAGCTGACCTTTTTGCCTTGCTGAAGCATACATCAAACATTCAGTCATTCACCTTATTATCTGCTTAATTCTGGACAGGGTTGTGGGAGAGCCAGTGTCTAGCCGGTGGCATAGGGCGCCAGGCAGGAACAACCCTAGACAGAGAGCCAATCTATTATAGGGCACACACACACTCATACACACACTCACACACTAGGGGCACTTTACCATAATCAGTTAACCTGAAGCATGTCTTTGGACTGTCGAAGGAAACCCACACGGACACGTGGAGGACATGCAGACTCCACACAAGAAAAACCCAGACCTCTATACCTTCTCGCTGTGTGGTGACAGTGCTACCCACTGAGTCACCGTGCCGCCCATTCATCAAACTTATGAAATGAAATACATTTAATTAATGACATATTTATTTTAGGTCAAGAAGAGGAAATAAATTATAAAATCACAAAAAATATGGAATCACCAGTTTTGCATTTCTAAAACAAATACCAGCACAAGTTTAAAAACGTAAACATCTAAACAGAATAAAACAAGGTTAGAGTAAGACATGAGGCACACAAGACATGAGTTACAAGAGTCAGTCATGGAGTGTGGATGATTGGATGAAAGTGATCTTCTGGGATGAATCACGAATCTGTATTATCCAAGAAGAAAATTCTATGTGAAGTCTGCATGTCGTCCCTGTGTCTCCTGCATGGGTTTACTTCAAGTACCCCTCCAATAAATAAACAATACAAAACCATAAAAAAATAGGTTTTTTGGTGCTGATGATGTAAGTCATTTTTTCATGATGATAATGCATCCTGCCCTCAGAGCAAAGACTGTTAAAAAACTTTTTCCTTAGGAAAGGGATATAAACTCAAAGGTATTAAAACAGCAAAACAGTCTGGAACTCAAAAACAGAAAAAAAAAAAAAAAAAATTATGGTGGACTTGAAAACACACTCCCATGACAAGGCTTCATCCTGAAAAACTGATCTGTGGAGCAACAAAGTACTAATTGTGTGTTTTGATTTGATGAGTTTTTGGTTGATGATTGGCCATTCTAGAACTACAAGCTTCTCTTCTTTAACCGTTTTTGGTAGAATAACTTTTGTGCTTAGGTCACTGAACCTTGATGTGTGACCCACATTCTCCCCTGCATTTATGGCTTGGGGTCACTGGGCCGGGAGTCTGGAGTCGTGTCTGGACTGCCTGCCTTGGTCCGTTTAGCCCAGGAGTGTCGGGTGGGCGCTCTGACTAAACTTTGCCTTCAGTCCTCTCTTGATCTTGACTCGTGCATCCTTGCCTTTAGACTAAGGGCAGAGCTGGGGTTCCAGAGTCTTATGGTGATCAGAGACATTAGGTTTGCTGTCTTTCTGCCTCCCATGGGGTTGTCGATGTCTCCATGTGATCCCTCTTGGCTGTGTTACCTACCAGTTCTTCCTCTTTATTAGCTATGCTGCTATAGCTAATGCTTGGGCTGCCGGGGTATCATGCTACACATGGCGCTCAGTGATTGTTAATAGACACTGGGGCTCCTAATCAATAACTAATCACATTTTCCTCTTTTTCTCTCCGTGCTGTGTTCCGGTACCGGTTTTTCCAGCCCCCAGACATGATGTTCATCCGCTGCAGCTTCACTCAATGCTGCTTCTGTCATCAGCTCCAGCCCCATCATAATAGTACATAACCCAGGCCACTTAAATGCCGATGTGCATATTTCACATTCTATAATGAAGAATGAACTCCATGACTTTAGTTTCGTTCTTAGATTTATCATCTATGCCGCCCAAGGAGGTTGGGTCCCTTTTTGAGTCTTTTGGTCCTCCTCAGGTTTCTTTCCTGGTCATAACACTTAGGGAGTTTTTCCTTGCCACTGTCGCCCTAGGCTTGCTCAATTTGGGATTGGATGTAGATATTAGGAGATAATCTAAACTTGTAAAGTTGCTTTGAGACAATGCTCTATTGTAAAAAGTGCTATATAAATAGATCTGACTTGACTTGACATGACTCCTGAGATTCAGATCACAGACATATCATATTTTTCTTTAGAATTTGCTTGTATCATTCAACGTTTCATCAATGATGGTAAGACATTCTGGCCCAGACCATGATACTACCAACACCAAGTTTCAAAGATGGGATAAGGCTATTATGCTGGAATGCAGTGTTTTTCCAGAAGTTGAATCTGTTCATCTGGATATAAGGTTTTTGTGGTAAATAAACAGATTCAACTTCTGGGATTTTCTTACCTGGATTATTGAGCATGCATCAAGACAACTCAGTGTTTTCTTTTCTCCAGACAAACCATTCTCATTTGAACAAAAAATCCCTATTATGATCTCATCCATTAACAAAATGTTTTTAAAATAGCCTTCTGGTCCTCAGAGAGCTCCTTTGTTTGTGCCATGATACACTACCACAAATATGTTGTGAAGATCAGCATCTGATGGATCTCTGATTTTAAGTACAACAATATGCCCACTCATGTCATGTAAGAGTCTAATTTCTCTTTAAAATGGTAATTCAAGAGGTTCGCATATCCCTTTTGACACTTAGGGATATGTAGCATTACATATACATAAAATAGGTGTATGAGTTTTATCTATAAATAAATTACCAAGTATAATTTCTGTCTCTTTTGCTTAATTGGGTTCTCTTTGTCTACTTTAGAATTTGTGTGAAAATCTGATTATGTTTTAGGTCATGTAAATGCAGAAATATAGAAAATCTTTCATGCAGGCACAATGTTCAGCTATTAACAAAAATATTTGTTGTGATTTGTTCATTTGCTATGAAGTAAAGAAGATGGGATGAATATTGTAAAAGGTTCCATAATTTTTACTTGGGATAGTTGCCTCTCATTGGTTGAAGGAGAGAGGTCACAGCCTCTGCCATTTCTATGCTCTTTGGGTGTTCTGTTCTGTGTAGGCTATTTTTTTACTTTTGTATCTGTGAAGTTGATTTCTTTTGTTCTTATAGATAGATGGGTTCTGTTCCAATGCTGAGATTTGGATCTGATTTGTTTGTACCAGGTGTGGGTATGGTAAATTCTTTGTTCTTTGTTGAGAGGCAGCACCACTGCTGTTTATTGGTTGTGGTTAGTCACTCATGTCAGATCTGTGTGGCTTTCAGCAGTACATGTGATCTTCACTATAGAAGCAAAATGTTTATTTGAATTTAAAGGTTCAGCTAGTAAGCATGCTTTAGGGTAGCTACATTATTAATACACTTCTGTCTCTAGACACATTTTTCTTTGAGCCAGACAGGGCATTGTTTTGAAGACGTTCTTTGTTTACCTGTACAGTAATGCCCATATATTTGGGCAGCCGCATCTTTAATGGATTGGGTATATAAGGCCCCTGTGTGGGTCAACTGATAACTCTTAGGTATCCTGCTAGGATATTCTCTGGCAGTTGAGGTCTGTTGAAAGTCATGATGTACTGTACGTGCTGATCTTGATGACTTTATTTTGTTTCCTCATTGTTATTCACTGGACATCTGTCACACCCTGAGTATTTCTGCCTCATCCATGTCCTCTAACTCTCTGGTGCGGATTACCGCTTTACTGTTGTTCAGAGCTGGTGAGGAAATGCCTTTATACTAGTGCCTGTTAATTTAGTGGCATGCAACAAATTCTCAGCTTGTACTTTTTTGGAGCACTCCACCAAAATTTAACTGGATCTCAGCTTTTTGGCATCTTTGACTACCCCTGCTATTTATGGAATGCGTTTCTGAATAGCACAAGTTTAGTAAGAGCTATATAGAGATTCCAAAATTATTAATCTCTACCAATACTGTAAGATAGATGAGAAATACGTTATTTTATTAAGGTCTAGCTCTTGTTCCTCGTTCTTTCGGGGTTTTTAATTTTAGCCATGGCTATAAGATTTAATGTTCATCATCGTTATTCCCCACTTGCCTTGGAGGCCAACAAAGGGATGCGCAGAGATGAAATTGAAATAGGTGCATCAAGAATACAGAGTTGATATGCTTGATTAGATGTGAATGATTTCGACTGTTCGAATGACTCTTAGCCAGTGCCTTCTGGAAAACAAAATACATGGCAGTTGTTAAAGCCAAATGGTGTAACCTTGGGTATGTCTTGACCAACCAATTCATATAAGTGGTTGGCATTAACCATGTTTTTTGGCAGAAAGAAAACTATGAATGGTTTCTATAGTATCTCTACCATGGTTTTGCCAAAATACCATACTAAAACCATGGCGAATTCATAGTATACACATAGTTACCATAAGATACCATAGTAGTTCAACAAGAACTCATTGAAATTAAGTGTCTAATGTCAAGGCTTTAAAGAACAAAGAAGCTGTAAAGCTTTAAAGAAGCTGTAAAGAACAGTAATCTGAAAATTCAACTTGAGAAATTCCACACTGTGTTATTGTGTATACGTGTAGCATAACTGATATAGATCTTATAAATATTACGAAGCCCCTAGGGGGCCTTGGTAAAAAAAAAAAAAAAAAGACATTGAGTAAATGTTTTGCATTCCCTCGTGAAATAATTGCGTTCCCTCGCATTTTACCTTCAGATTCGTTTCAGACTCATTTGTATTTATATATCCACTGTAATTTTGTAAGTATAGAACCTGCTTATTTTACCTGCTTACCTGTCTTCATGCTGTTTGTATCTTTAACACATTATACTGCCACATTTGCAATGGGTGTATAATGAAACTTTCACTCCAGTGAATCCTCACAGTTGCAAAACATTTCTGCTAAATGTTAAGCTGATGCCAAGGTACATGATCTTAATCAAACAAAGTTGGCATTCCAACAAGTCTGTGGGAATTATTCTTTATTCATAGCTTGCAACTTCTCTGTTGAACCATGAAAATAGTTCCTGTATTTGACGACTTCTCTTGCTGGTTGATGTGTTAAATGTTTGACATTTTTATAGTAAGTGAACTGTATGCACAATGCACTGACTGAAACATTTGGCATGCTTTCACTTAGCGGACCAGTAAAAAGGGCTACTGGTGCCTATTTTGCTC
Source organism: Ancistrus triradiatus (assembly GCA_025084515.1). Classification (NCBI taxonomy): domain Eukaryota; kingdom Metazoa; phylum Chordata; class Actinopteri; order Siluriformes; family Loricariidae; genus Ancistrus; species Ancistrus triradiatus. The sequence goes on along the minus strand of JAJAGP010000187.1, from coordinate 19,750 downwards.
ATGCTAATGCATTTTTACACACAATCCCATCCATGTTATGCTGTCCTATTCATGTTTGTAAAATAGAATTCAGGGTAAAGAAAGCATTACTGTTTTGTCAGATAGATTGTTTGACATTAAGGTTGAAGGACATACCAGGCTAACGAATCCTAAATCATATTACAGGCAATCTATTGCATTTTTTGGGGGGGGGGGGGGGACAAACAAGTCAGTGCAAATAGGTCATATCAGTTGTGCAATGCCAGTGTAAATATTCGTAGTATATCACCTATTGTAACATGTCACTTGTTGATTGTGTTATTAGTGCCATTTTAATTTAGGGAATTCTTTAAATGCCATAAATGGCTCGTTACATTTGTGGCATTTGTTGTTAAAAATTTTAGTTTTTTTTTCTGTTGAAATTTGGCTATGCACAGATTAAAACAAGGCTACTTTTTGGATTACACTCCAATAAATTGAACGTATGATTATCTATGTGTTCGTGATGCAATTGTTACTGGAAAACAATATGTAAATGTGATATAGTTAGAATGCAAACTCCTCAGTTAATCAGTGTTTTCATCCAATAACCATTTACCTTGTGGCTTTGTACAATGGTAAACGAACTGTGAAAGCTGTGCCCACCCACTTTTGTCAATGCCCATCCAAAACCAAATTTCTGGCTACGCCAACGTTACGGTACCAGTCAAAAGTCTGGACTCACCTGCATTAAACCAGGTTTCTTTATTTTAGCTATTTTATTCACCGCACAGTTGCAATAAAGGTTTTTGATGATTTTGGCCACTGCACTTGAACTATTTACCACATTATTGATTGTTAAACCAAAAACAAACAAACAAACAAAGAAAACAAACCTGAAAGATTTCTTCCATATCACTGTTCACTCTACATTGCACAATGTAAATGATAATCTCAGATGGAGAAAGAAGGTTTTCATTTAAATTAAATTAAATTTTAATTAAATTACAAATGTTTTGGCTAAACATCTAAACACTTTCCATGGACAAACATGAGTACTTACATTTATTTGAGTAACATAAATGTGTTATTTTGACATTAGATTTTGAATGAAAATGGCTTAATATCCATGATATGTTATGGAAATGGAAATGTTATGCAATCTGAACATTGTTAAAACCATATTATATATTGTATTTAGCAATGCTATATGGGATACTAGTTATTAACTAAATAGCCAAGATACTGCAGTGTTTCCCATGCACTGATATATTATTGATATTCAATAGCCATATTTTCTATTTTTCACATTTCATGAAAAGTACCTTATTTCACAGTTAAGGTACATGCAGCACACAAACACATTTACAGAATGAGAAACTTATTTATGTGACAACACAATGTATTTCATGTTGTATTTACAGTGGTTCTTGAAAGTTTGTGAACCCTTTAAAATTTTCTATATTTCTGCATAAATATGATCTAAAACATCATCAGTTTTTCACACAAGTCCTAAAAGCAGATAAAGAGAACCCAGTTAAACAAATGAGACAAAAATATTATACTTGGTCATTTATTTGTTGAGGAAAATATTAGTATTACATATTAGTGAGTGGCAAAAGTATGTGAACCTTTGCTTTCAGTATCTGGTGTGACCGCCCTGTGCAGCAATAACTGCAACTAAACATTTCCTGTAACTGTTGATCAGTCCTGCACACCGACTTGGAGAAATTTTAGCTCATTCCTCCCTACAGAACAGCTTCAGCTCTGGGATGTTGATGGGTTTCCTCACATTAACTGCTCACTTCAGGTCCTTCCCCAACATTTCGATTAGAGTAAGGTCAGGACTTTGACTTGACCATTCCAAAACATTAACTTTAATCTTGTTTAACCATTCTTTAGTAGAAAGAAATGTGTGCTTAGGGTTGTTGTCTTGCTGTATGACCCACCTTCTCTTGAGATTCAGTTCATGGACAGATGTCCTGACATTTTCCTTTAGAATTCTCTGATATAATTCAGAATTCATTGTTCCATTAATGATGGCAAGCCATCCTGGCACAGATGCAGCAAAACAGGCCCAAACCATGATACTGCCACCACCATGTTTCACAGATGGGATAAGGTTCTTATGCTGGAATGCAGTGTTTTCCTTTCTCCAAACATTTTTCTTTTAAACCAAAAAGTTCTATTTTGGTCTCATCCATCCACAGAACATTCTTCCAATAGCCTTCTGGCTTGTCCACGTGATCTTTATAAAACTGCAGACTTGCAGCAATTTTCTTTTTGAGAGCAGTGGCTTTCTCCTTGCAACACTGCCATGCACACCATTGTTGTTCAGTGTTCTTCTGATGGAGAACATTAACATTAGCCAATGTGAGAGAGGCCTTTAGTTGCTTAGAAGTTACCCTGGGGTCCTTTGTGACCTCGTCAACTGTTACATACCTTGCTCTTTGAGTGATTTTTGTTAGTCAACCATTCCTGGGGAGGGTAACAGTGATCTTGAATTTCCTGCATTTGTACACAATCTGTCTGACTGTGGATTGGTGAAGTAAAAACTTTTTAGAGATGGTTTTGTAACCTTTTGCAGCCTGATGAGCATCAACCACACTTTTTCTGAGGTCCTCAGAAATCTCTTTTATTCGTGCCATGATACACTTCCACAAACATGTTGTGAAGAGCAGACTTTGATAGATCCCTGATTTAAAAAAAAAAAAAAAAAACAGGGAGCCCACTCACCCGGATTGTCATCCCGTTGATGGAAAACCACCCGACTGTTAAATTTAATCTTCAAATAACTAATCCTCAGGGTTCAATACTTTGCCCACTCACTAATATGTAAAAGTAGGATAATTTTCATCAATAAAAAATGACCAAGTATTACTATTTTTGTCTCATTTGTTTAACTGGGTTCTCTTTATCTTACTTTTATGACCTTGTGAAAAATCTGATGAAGCTTTAAGTCATATTCATGCAGAAATATACAGTGGTGCTTTGAAAGTTGTGAACCCTTTTTTGTCTATATGTCTATATTTGCTGCATAAATATGACCTAAAACATCTCAGATTTCAGAAGTCCTAAAGTTGCTCCCACCAGTTGGATTTATTCACACCAACCGCTTGTCTATTGTAGATTCACTCGTCTCAGGCTGCTGCAGGTCTACCATGTTCTTCCTGGTGTCCTTCGACAGCTCATTTTGGTCTTGGCCATGGTTGAGTTGGAGTTGGACTGTTTGAGGCTGTGGACCAGGGTCTTTTATACAGATAATGCAGTCCAAACAGGTGCATGACTACAGGTAAGAGTGAAGGACAGAAGAGCTTTTTAAAGAAGAATTACAGGTCTGTGAGAGCCAAAAATTCGTTTATTGTGGGTGACCAAATACTTATTTCCGCATGTTTACATTTTTTTTTTTTTAATTCCTACATGTGATTTCTGGATTTTTTTTTTCTCAGTTGTCTATCATAGTTGAAGTTACCTGTGATGAAAAATTATAGACCTCTATATCTTCTAAGAGGAGAACTTGCACTCAGGCTGACCACATAATTTTTGCTCCACTTATGTTAATAACCTTACTTTTAAGGATAATAACCTTCTTAGACCATATATGCAAACAGATGCTGTTTGCACAGACTTGCATGGCACATACAAGCATTTTGATTTTCAGAAGGTATGTCCAAACTTTTGAGTGGTACTTTATATGGAAGTATTTTTATAGTTAAACGCTTTAAAGCAAAATTACTATAATTACCGTTTAAATGCTACAAAAAGCAGCAGAATTAAACCCCACTGTGTAAAAGGTTTATAGCTACTGTTTGACGCCTCCAGTCATGATAACCTCACTGATCTGCTGAAGATTCATCAAAGGGGCTGTTTTGGATGAGGATGTAGTGTTGTCATGTAATTCTAACCAGCTTGAGAAGGTTTATACTTTGTAATCTGCTGGAAGTCTATGTCTACATAACAATACACATACTTATTAACAATACTCTGATAGTCAGTGGTTTTAATGGGGCTAATCAGCACCAAGGATGTTTTACACATATTAAATCACGGCAAGAGTCATGGTAGGATTAGGAAATGTTGTTCTGTCAAGTGTTTGTGAGGCTATAGCCTCTTGTTCCGTTAGCTCATCCACTTCAAGCTTCGCTGTTCTGGGAGGCTTTTCTGAGAAACGACTGTTGTAATGCGTAATTATTTGAGTTAATGTAGCCCTCTTGTCAGCTTGCAGTGCTCTGGTCATCCTTCACTGATCTTACTCATTACCATTTTCACGCAGAACTGCTTCTTGCTGCATACTTTTAATTTTGCCCAATTTCTTAGACAGCACAATAAAACCTCAGACGATAAGCAGGTTCTCAGATCCCTACAGGACCCTGTCTTACCATTTCAATTATCCTACAGCCAAAGTCATTTTTCTTTTTATATCTAAACAACAACCAAATGTCTTGATCTGCATGCTAGTGCACTGGATAAGGGAGCACTCAGCATTCGATGTAGTATCAGGACAGGCAAAATAAATCCATTGACTGATGTTATAAATAATGCATACAGTTCATAAAACTTTGTACGCAACTGATAAAATAAACATTTCTTGGGCCTTATATCTTTTAAAGTTTTCTATGTTATACACAGTTTCTGTGGGAGCAGAATGACTGACTCCCCATGCCCACATATTTCACTATGTGTTTGTTGCTACATTTTTGGTTATCTGTTTCCATTTAGATGTATTTATATACCAAACTGGACCTTGATGATCTTGGTTTAGAACTAAATTGGAACACTTATGTTATGAACAGCACCATAAGAATGTGTTGTTAAAATTTTTCAGCTTGCATTTTTGTATTAAACTCTGCTCTGGATGAATTCTAGCATCTGTCAGCACCCATGTGGGGCCCATAACCCAATTTGCATTGTGTCACACCAAACGAGGTGCAGTATGACAACTTGCAAGCTGCCTTGCCTGCTTGATGACAATTCATCAAGATGACATCCCGTTAAATCCAATAATGTGTTACAGGCGCTACACAAGCAACCAATCCGTTCATTAAGGGACACTTATTTTGAAAAACAGAAAGATATTTACAAGAATTAATATCTGCATGCACTGCAATATGTTTGAAGTTCATTCTAATCAGTTGTGATGTAACCTAATTAATGAGAAATCAATATGAATTTAGTTTAAAACTCCAAGGAAATTCTGTTTGTATGATATGAATGCTGAGTAAGGTAAAAAAAAAAAAATTATATATATATATATTTTTTTTTATATATATATATATATATTTTTTTTTTTAAGGTAAAAAAAAATTTTTATATATATAATATATATATATATTATATATCTATTTATATATATTATCATATATATATATATAAAAAAACAAAAATGTTTTTTTTACCTTAAAACAGCATTGCATATCATACTAACAGAATTCCTTGGAGTTTTAATCTAAATTATTATTGATTTCTACATCACAATATATATAAAAAAGAACATAAATAGGAAATGATGTACAAAATAAAAAATATAAAAAAATAACAACAGTATTCACAAAGGTGTGTGTGTATTACACAACACACACAACACACACACAAATATACACAAAAATTGCATATCAGAAAATTGGCAATCGGTAGAAGGAATAAGCACATTGTAATTATTGAACTTATTTTAATAACTGCACTTTGTTTGTATTTCAATTGGTGAGCAGTGTAGTTGTAGTCCATTGGAATGTAGACTGATGGTGAGGGGTGTAATCATTCATGTTATAATCAAAATACATCGTGCAACAGTTGAACAGAGAAAGGAACGAATAAGGAACTTACACAGTGTTCTCCAGCACTACTCACTTGCAGCAAGTTGGGTTTAAAATGTGTCTGCAATGTATGCCTTTGAAACAGAGTTTCCACAAATAAATAAACAATCTGATCGTTATGCAGAAAGATGGAAGAGACAAAAGAGTTCTTATCTAACAACCAAATAATCTAATAACCTCACCACACTGATTATAAACATGGAAACGAATGGATAGCAGAGTTGTTAAGGTGATGACATGATGAAACATAGGACGAACACAAGCTGATCCTGTAAACAAACTATTAGGCGCCATTTACTGACCATTATATGTCAATAACAGCATCCTTGTCTGAAAAATGCTGTCTTTTGACTACTCCAGCAGTGCTTTAAGTGTAGGCAGAAATTTGATGTGACATTTTTTAAATACCTTCACCATTTTAAATATCATGGTATCCCGGAATACTGTGATAAACAATATGGCTGGCATGTTGGCTCGGTGGGTAGCACTGTCGCCTCACAGCGAGAAGGACCAGTTTTCAAACCCCAGGTAGAGTTGTCTGGGTCCTTTCTGTATGGAGTCTGCATGTCCTTCTTGTGTTTGTGTGGGTTTACTCTGGGTACTCTGGTTTACTCCAATAGTCCAAAGACTGTAGACTATTTTATTCCATGATGTTTTATTTTTCTTTATGGTTTCTTTATGGAACCAGCAAATTCTTACAATGTCTGTGAACTGAATCTTAATAGAAAGTGGGTCATGCAGCAAGACAATGGCCATAACACAAAAGTCATTCTACCAAAGAATAGTTACAGATGAATAAAGTTAATGAAAAAATGAAATGTTTTGGAAAATCCTGACTTTAATCTAAAAGAAATGTTGTGGAAGTACCTGAAGCGAACAGTTGATGTGGAGAACCACACCAACATCCCAGAGTTGAAGCCGATCTGTACGGAGGAATAGACTCAAACCACTCGTAACCAATGTGCAGAACTGATTGCCAGAAACGTTTATTTGCAGTTATTACTGCACATGGGTGTCACACCAGATTCTGAAAGCAAAGGTTCACATATTTTCATCAAGATATTAAATAAATGTAAAATGTGTACAAGTATAACATGTGTATCTCATTTGCCTCATATCTACTCTTAGGAATGGTGAGAAAACTTGATGATGTTCTTAGGTCGTACTGTATTCATGCAGAAATAGGCCCTTGTCTGGCTGATCACAGTCTGGACTTGCCAAGGTGGTCTCCTCATGTGACTACAACTGCTTCCTTGAGGATTTTAGACCTTCTGAGGAGCAGGTGATGCAGCGGAGAGCTTTTGCTGTGGCTCACCCTGGGACACTGCACTGCTACAATTACACATTACAAATTCAGAACCCCTGGCAGAGAGTTCAGAGAGTGATGGGACAGGGTAGCAGTGACAGTCTTGGTCTGGCATGGTCTGTGGGAGGACCTCCAGATGGAACTGGAATGGACATCATGATCGTGGAATGGACGTCGGATGGACATCATGATCTCACTCGACAGTCTCAACTATGTCTCCAGCCAACTGGAATATTGTTCTGTGCATCCTAGTCCACATCTTCCCTTTCTGCCTATTCACCCATTTACCCTCCCTGCTATCCTGCATATTAGACATGACGTTTTCTACATTCCAGCCATCATTTATTCCAGTGCTGAGGTGGGACTTACATCAGTCTGGTAAAGGTTGAGTATAGTATACCTGTTGGGTATGAGCACAATTATAAGTTAGACAGGTGTGCGTCTTTGTCAGTTTTTTCCACACTGAGACGATGCTGCTGTACCTCTGTCACAACCCCTGGCTGCACTGACATGACCGCCTCGTTTCCTGGTCCACCATAGAAATTATTTTATTGCTCCCCTGTCTAACTCACTGCATCTTTCCTACTTCTCTCCAACTGCAGCCCTTGGCCTTCCCCACTCTCTTCTTCCCAGTATTCAGTGTCAGGGATGCATGGAAAACATCTTTCCTGACAGACTTCAGACTATCTGGAATATCTGCCCAGTCAGTCCTCCTGAAGCCATTCTGCCATCCTCCTGTTTCGAACAAGCCATACAGTGGGACTTTTGAGTTTGAAGTCGCCCTCTGTTAGACCCATGTTCTGAGCCAGTGTAATGTTGATAGGACATATTTTCCCCAGTCCTGCATTACTTGGGCCCACTTCATTCTGTGCTTCACCCAAGAGAAAGCCCTACCAGCTCCTGGCAAGCAAATTCTATTGGGAGATCATGGCAGCAGATGTCCACAAGTCTGTCTCGTTTTGTACCATCTGCACCCAGGGTAATGCTACCTGTCAGCTAGCTCCAGCCTTTACCTTTCCCTTAACCTCCCTGGTCCATCGTAGCCACTGATTTTTTTCAAGGACATGCTCTGAGGGCCTCTGAGGGCCTATTTTCATCATTGTAGATTGTTTATCCTGTTCTGTCAAGTTTGTCCCACTGTACCAGTTGCCCTCAACCTTCCAAAACACAGAGCTCCTGTTCCAACACATTCTTCCGGCACTTTGACCTACCAGAGAGTATCCTGTCAGAACATGCCCCCACCCTCAGGCCATTTATGGAGTGGATGAACGTCAGCATCAGCTTGACAGCAGACTTTCAGTCTAATGGCGAGTGTGAATCCACTAACCAGGAGTTTCTGAACATTTTCTGCTTAGGCAATCAAGCCAATTGTAGATGCTTCCTTTCCCTGGCCAGAGATCACGCTGTGGTCCTTAGCTTCCAGCCCCTGTTTGTCTCTTGGAACCCATCTCCCTGTAATGCCCTGGCAGACAATGCGTGAATGCACCACAGTGATGCCACCTGGGAACAGGTCCTCTGACGAGTTAGTGAGGTCCTCCAGCAATACAAGGTGGAGGCAGATCGCTGGTGCAGCCAATCATCCCAATACTAACCTGGTGATCACATCTGGCCCTCAACACCGCACATATTATTCCATAGAGGGAGTAAGCAGCACCCTCTGTATACTGGTCCCTTCCTAGTCCTGAAACAGATCAATCTGGGCACATATAGACCCATACACTTCTCAATCTCCCCCTCCTTCCATGTGTCCAGCCCGTGATTCTTGGTCCCCATAATAATTCCAGAGCTACATTTACCCCTGAAAGAGAAATCAATGGCATGGCAATACACCATGCACTGCCTTCTTGACTTCCATTGAAAAGCCCCAGGGGCTCCAATACATCAAGGATTTGGAACAATATAGCCCAGTGGAGCACTACTGCATCCTTGCCCACAACATCCTAGACCCTGTATAAATTCAGGCCTTCCACACTGCGCTCTCAGACCATCTAGTTCTTTGCCCTTGTGTCCATGCCTGGAGGGGCATTCCCAGCTTCCCATCTTTTTGAAAGGCCTTGATGTACCTCAGCCCTCATGGACTCGTTGGGTGGGCCAAGTGTTATGATCTCGACCCAGTCACTTCTGGACCTCCTCTCTGCCATGTTACAATCACCCACCTGCTGATTGTACATATATGACCCACATCAGCTGATTACTCACATTTAAATGCTACTTCAAGTCACACTCTGGGTAAAGTTTCATTGTCCGTCCAATTTGTTACTGAGAGATATTCTTTACTCCAGTTACTGATTCTGTGTACCCTACTCTTTTTGTCCTTGCTGTTTGATTCTGTCTGGTAGGATGATATCTCTTGTTTTTGTACTCTGAAATTATTATTATTATTTTTTTTTATTCTGGGCTTGCTTTTCTCTTCTGTGCTTCTGCATATTATTTCAAATACAACTTCTTAACTGGCTACCTATGCTGCTGCTTTACTTGAGGCATTTTAATCCCCAACTATCTAAACAACTAACCCTTTTCTTATAAAATATTTGTGAATTGTAATTTGTGAAAATAACAAAATAAGATTTTAGAGACAGTAGAGAATTTGTGCACTTGCTACAATTTGTGCACTTGCTAGCAATGCAAATCGACAGGCATGGAAGACCAGTAAGAAAGTTCGTCATGCCAGGTTCCAACAAATACATCATAAGTTGAATGTATTGTAAACTGGGGAGTTTAATATTTACTGTATCTACCATAGCTTAGCCTAGCTTAAACATGCTTAAAATACTTCCATTAAGCTTACATTATATTTACATTAAGTTGGGCAAAAAAATTAGCAAATGCTTATTTTACAATAAACTTTAAATATGTCATCTAATTTAATGAAACGATGTATTGAAAGCATAAGCAAAACCAAAATGTTTAGTCTGCAGTGTGCTGCTGTGCAGTATCTGTGGGAGAGTATCAAACTGTATATCCTTTACCCAGAGAAAAATCAAAATGCTAAATTCAGAATACAATTTCTGCTGAAAGTGTATGTATGTGTATTATTGGATTCCCATTGGAAAGTTGAAAAATCGTAAATTGGACCATCGTAAAACAGGGAAGAATCCCAACAGAGATTACTCAGTATCATAATAATGGAAATAGATACAAATATTTTGTATCCAAAACCATTTTATAGTGAGAGGTACATTGAGATAACAGGTACAATAGTTTAACTTTGCCTCTATGCTGCAAGCTGGCATTGGAGAGTGAGGGTGAAAAGTTCATTTAGACTTATCAAGAAAAAAAGAAATTTCTGACCAAAGTAGAAAGCAACACAGAATACTCAGGGAACTCCATTCACCAGCTGATTTGCATAAGGGCTTGTGCATCAAACGAGGCAAGTGCCCTTTTTAAAATATTAATGCACAACCTCCCTCACTGCTTTGTAGCACCCTCAATCAAAAGCTGAGCTAGATAGAAGCAGAATGGGAATAGTGTGTGTGTCTCTGCTCTGCTCTTTTGTGGATCTATAATGTGAGAGAGTTTTAGTTCTGTTTTTCACTCCCACTACACTACCCATATTTTTTTCATTGGTCGGTTTAATTTCTTTCTTCTTGAGTAGACAGACTTGACACTAACCATCTCTAGAGAAAATCTAGCAGACTTCAAAACAATGATTATGTAAGTCTAAACAGAAAAAAGCAGACATTTCCTCCCCCAGGTGAAAATTTTGGATGGCTAGAGAGCCACTGCACTTTAAATGTACTGCCACTTTAGTTTAGCCATTAGAATTATGTGCCAGGAACCATTCTAGATATCAGAATGCCACGACAGAGAAAGAAATGTGATTATGATTAAATAACCCCAGAATTTGAAGAACTTACTTCATATACCAGGATGATATTTGTTTAGCCCTTATTTGGTGCAAGAGACTGGTCACTGCTGTAATTTGAGACGCTACAATTTTAGAGTTTACAGGTTACACACACACACACGACTTTTTGAATAACACCATCCACATACTTTCACTCAAAATATGTTATATCAGATCCATATCACACATAGGTGGCTACATAACTGTACTATATACTCAATTACCACTTTTTAGATATACCTGTTCGTCAAAACATATATCTATCAGCCAATCACATGGCAGCAATGCATTTAGGCATGTAGACATGGTCAAGACAGCTTACTGAAGTTCATAATGAGTTCATGACAAACGATGTTATCTTAACAACTGGGAGTGGTCATAATCTTTTGTCTTGGTTTAAATTTACAGGATTTCAGCAGTTCACAAAGGACAAGATTTTACAGTGCCTGTGTGCCATTATGTGGTGAGCGCCAACTGTGGTGGACACTCTGCACTTAAATAAATTCCTTGAATGTGTTACATAGTTAGCAAAATAACTGATTTTGATTCTGATGTCAACAGAGACCACTGATCAATGGTTTATATACATTGTCAATTGTATGTAGGTATAATGTAGCCATGTGCAATCCACCATTATGTAGAGTTACCATTCAATGCTATATAATATATAACGTTATATAATAGTCCTGTACTTTTATCTTGGAGCAATACAGCAGGCTGCAAAAAAGAAGATGCTGAGAGCTATACTGAGATGCTGACCTATACTGCTTAGAGAGATTCATATTTAAAATACTGCTTATGCTCTGCTTTCTGACTATACACATTAGGAGAAAAGATTAAGGCCCCATCAGTTGAACATTTTCTGTAGCCTCCAGATTACATCTCGATTGCGTGAGCTGTCTGGAAGTTACTAATGACAGTGGCTCCCACTATCATCATGTCCTCATACGCACAAAGAAACATCTTACACTCCTCTCCTATCCACCTAAATGCACCAATTTCAGTGCGAGCCCAGGTGTGCGCTGGCGCCAAGCTCGTTGTGTCCCTATTATCGTTTTCCTGCATATGCTCAGAGGGAATAGCAATAAATCAAATTAAAAAGTAATTTCTCCCCAGTGTTCCTCACCAAAGTCATTTCGCCTTCATTTATCACTGCATTACCTTTAGTCATTCATCAAGTTTTACAGTAGGCTGTGCAAAAGTCCTGAATATCGTCGAGTAAATAGTTAAGCAAAGTGTATCCAGAGGTCCAGCTAATTATGGTCAATAATGTGTTTATGAAGCCATTTATCTCCTTTTGTGTTTATTTCACTTTATATGTTGACATACCTAACTAAATTCAATGGCACAGATGGTTATATAGCTTGTTGAAGGTTATCTGCCAATTTCATTGACATGCCTCATGTATTTTTGTATCTACATGTATCTGCATTCATCATCCATTTCATCAGTTTTTCTAACCCAAGTTTTAATATTACATTTTTTACATTATACATCTTTTGACATAATTCAAGTATATTAGCTAAAATAAATATGTCAGGTAAAATACATTCATATACTGTACATTATTTATTTTATAATCTATGTGCCTTTTACTGAACAGCAGGGTTTATTTGGTGTAAAACAAATATAAATAAGCAGATAATTTTGCATTCTACTATTTTTAACACCAAGACCAATAAAATGCAATAACACATTATTATACGTAAACTTAAATGGCAGTATATTTCAATATCTATGCACAGCGGGTTTAGCCAAGAGATGTGTGCGGATGTCATGTGCAGATGTAACAGGGATGAAGAGGGTATTACTTATGAGGAACATGAGGAAATGGTCCTCTTTTTTGGAAACACACTGAAACAATTATATGTGTATATATAGTATTTGGGTAGTGGACCATTCTCAGCATAGCAATTACATGTAAGGGGTTGATGCTGTCTTTTGTCCAGGTGGACAATAGAGGGCAGCATCGACTCCAAAACTGTCCCTACGCTCTTACGGCGTTTTGTGGCTCACAAACGGCGGTTAACGTGGCATTAATTGCCAAAATCTCAACACCTGCTGGCTCAGGTATTTAAGAAGACTCCTGAGTTCAGGGGGTGTCTTACCATCACCTTATCCAAACGCGAGTACCTGCGCTAGACTGCTGTCTTTGTTGCCGTAGCTAATTCTACGCCTCACATGCTCTTGCGTACCACGTTTAAAAGATAAACACCGCGTTGCTTACCTCCCATGATTGGTGACCTTAGGTAGGCAGGGAGACTGGTCAAGCTTGCTCTGTGAAGACAGACAGCTTTGTAGAGACGCAAGGCTGGAGGTAAGGTAGGGATTTAGCTGATCAGGGCAGGGTCAGATTCCTCTGGTCACCGGTCCCCGGGCAGGTTATCCATCTCGCCCCCCCTCGCCTCGCGGCGGTGCGGCCTTTGTTGCTTGCTCCTGTTGGCGATCGAGCTGGTACCGCCCGTTCCCTGTCGTCGCAGGACCAAGGGTCGCTGTATATTGTTTGGCACTGTCCCTCGTTACTTTTGAGCATCCGTTTCATGCTCCGTTCACAGTGACCTGGTGCTGCGGCGCGTCTTGCAGGCCCTGTGCGTGGAGGGCCGTGAATCGCTTCGCATATGCATGTCCTAAAAATGCTCCGTTGTTTCGGAGAACTGTGTGTCGCTTCACGCAGCCTTGGGGTTTGTAAATAATTCCCAGAGGTTTCCTTTGCAGCTCGCCTCGCTCTGTCTCCCTCGCTTCCGCCGAGTGTCGTCCGGATCTTTGGATTCCTGCTCGGCGCGATCTACTTTCCTTGTGTTTTAGTTCTGTATTGTATGGTTTGCTGCCCAGCGTCAGTAGTGCTCAATATATAGCACTTCTGCCTGCCGAGCGCGTTCTGGTTTGCCGTTGTATCGCTGCGCTGATTCAGCGTGTGCACATGTTCCACCCGAGTGCGGTCGCTCTGCGAATGCGTGGACCTGTGCGCCGTCAGCGTAGTGGAGGTACGAGGACGTGTGGGTTGACGTTGTGTAAACCCAACACCCCACTCGACCACTGAAGAAATGAACTGAAAAATCTGGGCTGAGAGCTTATGCCGTTAGTGTACGGCGCCCCATGCCATTGAACGCTTATGGAGTAAGCTCTCAGCCTGGATTTTTCAGTTCATTTCTTCACTGGCCGAGTGGGGTGTTGGGTTTACAGGGCGTCAACACACACGTCTGTTCCGGGTTCGATCCTCAGCCACTGTAGCTCTTATTTTTTAGTCTGTTTATTTATTCGTTTGTGTGAACCATTGTTTTATTTTCTTTATTTTATTTTTGGTTCACCAATTCCATCTGGAGCTAAATGCGATTGGGTCCTAAAAACCCATTTTCTTTGTTTTCACGATTCGCCATCGTTTTCTAGCTGGCGACTCGTAACATTACATGCTTATGGTATGGTAATGTGAGTGTGTTGTTCCTGTATCATGGAATGTGGAAGGGTGAAAACAAAGCTATGCTTCCTCCTAGACCAAAGATAGCCAACTTCAGGTCACTTTAAATAATGGTTTTTGGTGGAATAATGCACAATGCCTTCGTCTTTTGAGCTCTTTGTGTTTATATCCAAAAGCATAGTTCAACCCCAAACCAGAAAATGTTGGAACAGTATGCAAAATGCAAATTAAAAGAAACATGAAACCTTGGGTTTGATTTCTTTGCAGACAGTTTGCAGACATTTTGTCTGGTCAACTTCATTTCATTTGTTAATAAACATCCATTCCTGCATTTCACATTCCAAAAAGGTTGGGACATGGGCAGTTTAGGGCTAGTAACAAGGTTAAAAACCGTAAAATAAAATAAAATTAAAAAAAGAATAATAATGATGTATTTCAAACAGGTCATGTCAACAGGTGATTCTAATCATGATTTGATACAAAAGCAGTATCCACGAGTCTTTGAGGAGCATAGATGTGCAGAGGATCTCCAGTTTATTAACAAATATTTGAGAAAAAATATTACATTTTTTGTTTAAAACAATGTTCCTCTAAGAAAAATTGAAGGGATTTGCATATTTCTCCCTCAACAGTGCATAATAGAGTTAGACGCTTCAAGGAATCTGGAGGAAATTCAGTGCGTAAAGGCACAAGCCTATACTGAATGCTTGTGATTACTCAGATGGCACTGCATCAAGAAACATCATTCATCAATAGCTGGTATAACCACATAGACAATCGACTATTTTGGCAAACATTTGTCAATTGCTACATTATGTAGTTGCATTCAAAAATGAGTTCTCTGGGGTTGAAGGCATCTGGGATGGACCATCACACAGTGGAAACATGTATTGTGATCAGATGAATCAGTACGCCGTCTGCTCTGGACCAAAGACAAAAAGGATTATCAGCAACAAGGCCCAAAGCCAGGGTTTGTTATGGTATGGGGTTGGGTCAGTGCCCTTGGCATAGGTTATTTACACTTCTGTGATGGCAGCATTAATGCAGAAAAGTACACTGAGATCTTAGAGCAACATATGGTGCCTTCAAGACGACATCTATTCAGGGACATCCATGCATTTTTCAACAAGCCAATGCAAAACCACATGCTGCACCCATTACAAAGGCATGAAGAGAGTACGGGTACTGGACTGGCCTGCCTGGTGTCCTGACCTGTTCCTAACAGAGAATGTGTGGAGATGTGTTTGCAGGAAGAATGGGGAATAATAACACCTGAAACACTTCATCAATTTGTAATCTCAGTGCCAAAATGCTTTACTATCCCAACTTTTTTCAAATGGCTTGCAGGCCTGAAATTCAGCCATGGATGTATATTAACACGTTAAATTAAGCTGGCCTCACATAAAATATACTAGTTCCATACTGTCTGCAATGCAGTAAAAGTCAAAGGAATTGAAAGAAACACTGTGTTTATTTTTTAATTGCAATTTCCATACCAACTTTTTTGATCAATAAAAAATAACCTTGATTTGAGGTTATATGTCCATAGAGTACAGACATCATTGATGACACCTATATGACACACTATTTAAAGATTAAACTATACCTCTTTCTGACTGCAGAACACTGTTGATTGGCTATATTTTGGTTGGTGGACTAATCTCAGCTGTGGTGGCTGTGAGATGATAAAACTCCCAGCTGCCCTTTTTGTCTGGACTACAATCCAATGCCACTGCTCACATTGAGAATCCACCACATATAATACCTGCTCAGTGGTGGTCCAGTGGTGAATAGGTACAAACATATGCATAGCAACTGATGGGTTACATTCAGTAACTGTACAAAATGAATCTATTTGTGAGATGTAGCTGATAAACAGAAAACTGAATATTATAATAATTAATATGCAGTATCTGTTTCATATTTCTTTAATTAGGGGGTTTAAGGCCTTGTTCTTGGCCTCAAACCAGATGGTATTATATATAGCACTGGCATGAATAACTGAGCATTGGCCTCTTTACATAGAAATGAGCAAAATTATCAAAGGCATCTCAGAGGTCATGCCTAGTTTATGCTGTGCAATACAAATACAGTGTTCATGGAGTGGACTTTAGTTTAAAAGACTCTGCCTCATTATAAATTGTTCATTATTTAATCCCGCAGATAATTCATTTTGAAAAATCCAATAACAATGCGAGATGGTGTTCGATACCCAGCATGATGTAACACACTCTACTAACCATTATAATGTCTTCATTTATCAAAAACCCAAACACCATCAGTGTTACTTATTTATTGATAAATACACACAATAACACCCAGGCAAATCAATTTCTTAGCTGAGAAATCATCTTATTAAACTGTTTCACCCTTGCTTTACTTCATTATATTAATGGGACTCCATATTTCACAGTGATGCTCCCAACACACAGTGTTAATTGCTGATTCTTAATGGCTAGTTAAATTGAACCAGTAACTGCCCTATTCTTATCATCACAGTTTTCAGAAAATACAACCCTTTTTTAGAGGTACCTTAGTGGAGAATGATGGAATCCTCTTTGTAAAGTATAATTAGATAGCATTGCATTGTGTAAGACTGCTGTACCCTACTGTAAACACTTAATTTATCTAGTACCAGCTGTGTGACACTTTACTCATGGGACTGGATCTAAACAGGGCAGTTTGTATACGACTTTACTGCAGATTTACTGTTTTTCTTTAGTGCATATTTAGCTTTTTATTAATGAATTTCTACAGAGAGAATTAGGACTAAAGGAGCGCAATGATTTGTTTACTGTAGGGCTTTAGGATATATTTAGAACCAAACCTGGGCATGACATATTGCAATGCTTTAGGGAAGCAAATTATACTGGGACAAATTATGCAAGCCAACCTCAATCGCTAATGGTAGTATTATGGCCTTGAAGGGTGTTGGCACTACACACTACAGCTCTATACACTACAGTTTTGCTCTGAATATTTAACTTGTTCCAACTGGTATGGTTATATGTATGATTGTTACTACACAGGAGAACAAGGTTCCTTAAAAACTGCATTAAAATGAGGAAACAAAGTGTTTACCAAAGTGTCTATAATATTCATTATTCATCACCTTGGTGGAATTCAGTATTTCGGTGAATTAATGATCAAATGTCTCACTGCAACATTACTGTTGCTGTGTCTTTTTAAGTGTTTATATAAACAAATGTACTTCTATTTTATAAATCCCCAACCACAATTATATACTACATATGTAGTACATATGTAAATGTATACTACACTGTATAAGATTCCAAATTGTATTCTTTATTACATTACATGTGATTTATTCAGTGAGACTACAGGCTGGTCCCTTACAATATGTATGTCAGAGTAGGTCAGGATTGCTCATCCAATATCAGTCAGCTTTCCTATTGCCACACCAGGCACACAAACTGTGAGAGAGAAAGTGAAATGTATCCTAGTGAGTGACATCACAGGATGGAACCAAATAGACCAGGACTTTGACAGAGTTCTAGAAGCCACAGCAGGAATGGTCTAGAGGAAAAAAAGACAACAATTGTCTTTAATATGGTCAGAGAATGGTTTGGTATAGAGGTAAGAAAGAGTACCGGTAAAACACTTGGAAAACAGCTCAATAGGAGGGACAAAGAGAGATACTGCATTTGAGAAATGATACCAAAACTGTCAATAAACAGTTAAAAGAAGAAAGATTGAAGAAAGAGAAGGCATGCAAGATCTGATCAGTGCACTTTGAGCACAACTGTGCAGACTGAGAAAGGCATAAATTCTTGGATTTGAAAGAAGGGGACATAGCCCAAGCATGCGCAGTTGAAGCATGCACAACTAAGAGATCCATACAGGTTCACCAAAAGTTCAGTTGGGTGTAGCAAATTGGTCAGACTGGTCATCCCCAAAAAATCTGTGGAGGAGTTTCTCAAAGAGAAATATACAGTAGTGATATCCTTACATGCCATGTTTTATGTGCATACCCAAAGGTTGGCAGAAACCCCATATTGAATCAAAATCTTGGAGCCCAAATCAAAATCTTTCCAAAAACTCATTGGTATACCATCTGTATACCAGCCTATTTGAGAAGTGTATAGACAAAAGACATCATCCGATGCCTTACATTGAAGAGATCAGAAGCTCCTTTAAACTGAAATAAACTGACTTCTCTGAGAAGATATTTCTGATCTTTCTCTTCCCTGAGCATTGAAGGCAAGGATAATTAACTACCTACTTGGTGAGGAACAAGACTGTTGATGCATCAGTTCAGAAGGGTGACATCCCAGGATTCTCTTGGTATTTGGAAGCAATGGGTATCCTCAATCTGCTGATTCAGGATGCTAAGGAGAGCAAAGGCAATCTAACAGTTGTCCAGTTTAACCTTTCCAACACATATGCATCAATTCCTCAATAAATCATCAACACATAAATGATCAATAAATGATCACCAGTTACTTCAGAAGATTTAAGTTATTTTTCAGGACTTAAACCACTTACAATCTAGTGGCAGGAACTGGAAAAAGGAATGATAACACACTACACCATCTTGATTATCATGGGAAATGAAACTGTGTATAATGGTGGAAGGGAAGGAAACCAATAGGAAGAGCCAATAATGGAGTCCAACCTTCAAAAAGAAGCGTCATTGATGATCTAACCATAACAACTTAATGTATAACATAACATACCATGTACATACAAAGTGGGTGTAAGGACCCTCCAACCACTGTGGGATCTCTCCAAGCCATCACTAGAAGGCAGCGTTGGGTTTGGCTGACATGCCAGAATCCTCATAGTGAGTGAGCCTTAAGCTTCATGATTGCAGTATCAGCGACACCTGTGAGCATTGCTATATAAGAGCACGCTCTAGCTCTGCAGCACACCTAAGTGCTGTTTGTGGCTTTGTTCTTTCCCTCCTTTCGTTTTATATGTAATATCGCTCTTTTGTGTTTGAGTCTGCTCTGTCCGGCTTATCCTTTTTAAGCTCATGTCAGCTTAAGCCCAGTAGTGGCGTGACGCTATAGCAATGGACCCTGACGTTAGAGATCAGGGTTCAGCTACCAGCCAATATAGACACAGTTACACTTTCAGTTTGTTTTTGTTTATTTAGTGTCTTTATTCATTCATACTTTTTGGTTCACTATTTCCATCTGGAATAAAGACAAACAATAATAATAACAATAAAAACAAATAAAATGCTTAGGGAAGTGGTATGATGTCCCACTCTCTGACAGAAACGGGCAGATAAGATACACTAGGCTAACAAAGATAGATTGACAAGACTTGTTGAAGAGAATGTTGGAATGTTGAAGGCATGGTTCTATCAGCATAGTCTGTTACCAAGACTCATATGGCTACTGAAAATCTATGTAGTGCCTATGTCATCAGTGGAAGAAGTTGAG